>OU342636.1:8451947-9051947 GCA_910589415.1 Malachius bipustulatus | reverse complement strand
GGAGATATGCGGATTCACGATTGTGAAACTTAAGTTTGAATAGAGGGAAAACTAGAGAGGTTGGTCGTACTGTCGAGAGTGTGCCGACATATAAGGCGAAAGAGCCGACACCGTCGCGTGCGAGTTTTAAGTGTTGCATACTGTCGATGATGAGATTTGGAGTGGAAAGTGGGTCAACATTTTCGATTAGACGATGGTTGGGGCGCATGAGTGGCGTCACCCCAGAAAAACTATAAGTAAGGGTAAGAGGACGCGTTAGATTCATTTTTGGGTCTTAATTCGGGAGATCATGTAGTCTGCCTACAAGTTCGTAAATTAGTATTAGTCCCTTGTGTGAGTATATAGATATTATTATGGTGAAGTTGTTTCCGTGAAAGATGCAGTCTTACGTGAGTAATCTTTTGGAATTTAATTTTGGTCATTATAACTAATGTTCGCTTTCTTGTCTTTACAGACAAGGGACGTAGTCTTGGACGTAGTCTTGGACGTAGTCTTGGACGTAGTCTTGGACGTGGGTTTGGACGTAGTTTTGAACGTAGTTTTGAACTTTAGTTTTGATTTACTTTTGAGCTTCAAGTTCTAGAATGATAGGTCCCGACTTCCAATTTTGATTTTTAACTACTAATTTCCGATTTCCAGTTTTTGATTTCGATCTTTGAATTTCTAAGTTTTAACTTTTGATTCCGGAATTTTAATTTCGAACTTCTAGTTCTGAGTTTTGAGTTCCAACTTTCAATTTTCTAATTTACACGAAAGTTTACATAAAGATTCGATCATGTGGAGGCTTATGTAGGTACCTACCTAGGTAGGTACACTAGCCTGTGTGAAAGGTGATATTTGTAGAAGCTTGGAAAAATCAAGAAGAGTGGTGGAGTTTAGTTTGGAGGCATGGAAGGTTTCATCAGGCAGAGGTTCTCGCGCTTTGATATTTGGTCGTCCCAAGGTAGCAGGGGGAGCAGTCCAGCTCATCCGGCACCTGGAGCACCAACCAAGGGGTGCTAACACCAGTGCAAAGGCAGTTCCAGCAACCATGCCGGCCTAGTCTTTGATCATCGCGCTTAGGTTAGAGGAACCTTAGTTCGTCATTTTTTTTGAGATGGAGTTTTGAAGAACAAGGTATGTCTTTATGAGTGAATAAACTTTTGCTATTTTCCGATAATCAAGAAAATTAAATAAATTCAAGTACAGTGTTTAATTGATTTCATCACCTATGACTTTCTAAGTGAATTTGATTTTTGATAATATGTTATGAACTTTTATTGTGGTCAACAAGTGACTAATGTAATGGTTATGTGTAAAAATAATTTATTAAATTTATCGTATGTGTTTAGGATTTCGAGTTGGAGATGATCATCTTCTAAATTAAATTTTGAATTTCAGATTTTGTAGGTAGATACCTGTTTTTATATTGAAACCTTTGCTTAAGATAAATTTAAATTTTTGAGAAATAATCTCTGATCTAACTCCAAGTTCTATTCAGAATCATACCTATGTGTTATAGTTTAGAAATTGTTTAATAGAATTTGAGCTTTGGAAATTTTTATCTGAACTATTGAAATGATATAGGTACCTATCTTGAATTTTAATCATGTAAGTTTGATATCATTGGTAATAAGGTAATATTTATGTTTGAATATTTGAGTCAGGATTACTGATTTTAATTATTAAATTGATTGTTGATATGTAAGATCTATTGGTGATTGCCAGTCTATTGTACTGATGATGAAATTGATTTTAATAAATCTTTGTATTAAAATTCAACAATTTTAGAGTTTTGAGTATCAACCCTCCTCATGTTCTTTTAAATTATTTATTCAATCACAAACATCAAGAATAGGGCGATATATCCTGGTATATTTTGGTGAGGTTTATTAATTTTTGGTTATTGTTTGTAAAATTGTTAGGAGTTACTACGGGTCCAGTCTGGTTCGGTGAATGCTGGATTTTCCAGAGGAAGGCCACATTTATCTGTCCCGGGCTGGATAATCACAACGAATCTTTTGTTTAAGTTTGGTTTTGGTTTGATACTTTGAAATTTTAGACGATCACTTTTCAAAATTTAAAATTTATTTTCTTTCGACATTTAGAATATTTGGGTGGGGCATTCGAAATTTGATATGTCCTACTCGACAGGCCAATGTGGCTAATGTTACAAATTTGCCTGGTCACATTGAGATCTGTCAATAGCCACCTCCTTTTCGGGGTTAAGGTAAGTGAATTATTTTTTATTGTTCAACTTTTTGAGTGGGAGTAAGCGAGGGGGAGGAAGGCTCCATATTCCAGACAAAGGACCGTCGAACAAAGGAACGGATGCAGGTGTGGAGCTCTATTGTATTCCAGACAAAGTACCTGGTGAACGATATACAGGGTGTCCGCCGCTACCGTCTGGGCCTTCAGTCGGGGGATCGTTAATTATTATGGCGGGTGTAAGAGACCTGTCATGTTTGGAATAGCCTCGCTGGATGTCCCTCTGTCAGTCTTACACTACAAGACGGTTATCTTGGATGCGTATACCTTTAGGTAAATGTGTAGGTACATCTTGTTTTATCACACTTGCTGCCATGTTCTGAAAGGAAGTGTGTATCTATTTTCTGTCTCTCATTTTACATTATTTCTTAATTTTTATAAGACGGTCTTTAAGCTAAGAATCGTACAGCGATGTTTTCATTCTTCGACTAGCCGTAGGTGCGTTTCTCATGATAAGCGGGGTTTTCAGACGTATCGAGGGTTGTCGACGGCGTGATGAATCATTAAGACCGGTTTTCGCCGTTGATGGTCGGTTTCATACGCGTCGAAGACATCGAGTTTCAACTACCTACTCTCGGAATACTTCGAGTTTCTGCTATACTAACGGCTGTTACCAGTTCGACATACCTAGCGATGTGCATCATTCCTCATCCCTGGTTTTTCACTACCAATACCTAATTTGGACCGGTGTAGACTATTGCCCAGGTGGTACCACTCTGCCCACAATGATGTTGACCAAGATAATAACATTGCTACTGTGCAGGCTATAGAAATATTAAACTGAGAAACTGTTATAATATTAATTTCTTTACTTCCTCGTCCTGTCTCTTTCCTATATTTCGCCTCACCTGGCTCAGATATGGAACGTTCTGAAGGTATGCCATGGCAACCACCAGTGGACGTACCAAGCACTAATTATCCTTATTGTTGATGGTAACTAGCCCCTTTAAGCCACTGGACGTTCCTTGACGGGGCGACTCTCGCTATATCTGTCACATGAGCTTAGGTGTAATATTAAAATAAATAAAATGATTTTATACTTAGATATTTATTCAAAGATTAAAACAATAAATGAGGCTATGTATAAATCTCATAATACATTTTACATTTGCGAATATTCTATCCGATATGAACCACAGCACCGCGCACTACTGGTAGCAACACACTGGGAAACTTGGCTGCAATTTCTGTTAGATCCATAAATCTAGGCCCCAGCTTGCTGCATATTCTTGGTAGGCTTTCTGCATTCAGACTCCCTGCTTCACCTATCTCTATGGCTGTTATTGCTGCCTCTTCAGCCATTGTTCTTAAACAAGCATCTGTATTGATACGTCTGTCGTCCTTTTCCAAACTATTGATCACATCTTGGATGTAGTTTTCTAGAGCCTTCAGTCTTTTAAGAGTTGCAATCCCTAGGCATATATTATACCCGTACTTTGCTTGAAGCCTGGGTATCAGCTGTATGCTGGTGCCTTGCCTGGGATTTATGACGTATTGCTCTAGATTATAACTGCAGCGGTTCTCTATGGTGGCGATTTCGCACTCGGTGAATGGTTCTGGTAGCATCTGCATCAATGTGTAGAATCCCTCGGTGTCCATCACTACTCCGGCATTTGGAGACTTCGCACTGTGTAATTTAATCACCGTCCAAAAATTCGTGCATGGATTAAGACCCAAAGTTATCAACTTGCACGCGCTATCATTTACGGGGATTGTGCTTGCATATATGAGACACTTAGCGTCGATTTCCTGCATACTTCTTTCTCGCCGCGACTCCGGCATGGCCTCGGATAGCAGATTTGTATGATATAATGACATGATGATTCAGCGTCTTGTAAGGGTACACCAACTTGTATAACAACACTGTCTTCAGCCGGAAGGAACTAAATTCGCATACTCAGTCAGAAGACTATATGGTAATACCGCTGCATAGCGGTGTACTTAGGCGTTACCCCCTCCCCTACCTGTTACATATCCCTTACATCATACACCCGATTCCCTCCCCATCCTCTCTATTATGTTTATGCTAATGGGCTCATCAAGTAGTGGATATCGGACACCACTCTGCATATGATTCAATTTAGACGTGTCGAAACTTGTCGTCTCCGTGGTGAGTCATATAAAAATCGGTTTTCGGTGCATGTAGTAGTTGGGTGGGTGTGTGGATAGGTATGCAGGTAGATCTTCGTAGTGAATACCGGTTTTCGATGCTGGTGGGTGCGACGGATCTATGGATTAACATAATAACGGTTTTCGACGCTGGTGGTCGTCCGTCCGTTGTTTGTCGAATACGAAGGAATAACTTGACTCCTCTATTGTATTCCCGTAACAAAACAGTGTACGTGGTGTCGCCGATTAGCGGTTATGTATAATTTTTAAAAAGAAGTGCTATTTATTTATTAATTTCTGTCTTAATTCATGGTAATAGGTATAGGTATATATTATAGGTATATAAATATATATATAGGTATGGGTATAGGTATATTATCTACGGAGCGTCTATGACCTATGAACTAGCCCCCCCCCCCCCCCAATCACATACCTTTTATGTAACCATGAAATAATACTAATATATGGTTTTTAATATCCCTATAGTCTCGCTGCTGTGATATGTTGTTTAAGGAGCTGATATATAAGCATACTGTACAGCATGTCTCTTCTGAACACAAAGTGCAAGTCCTTTGGCGGTTTTAGCTCTGGATCCCTCTGAAGGATACTTGGTTATTGCGATCAGACTCGTTCCAAGTCTTCTGGGGTGTATTCCATGAGCTCCCCGTCTGCTTGGGTATTTTAGCGACATTTTATATCATGCAGTTTTAACCCAACTCTACGGAACTGTCGAGATCCGTCTCTGAGGTCTTGGGTGTCTGGAAACGCTGATAGAGTCTCACCCTGTGCTAGCTACTCTCGTGGGTGTATTCAGTACTTAAGACTGCATTGATATCCCTGTAGAATACTTAATACAGGGTGATTCATGATATCTGCGCCCTTTTGAGTATGCATTATATATAGCTTATGGGAATTGAATACCTACTTACAGCTGTAGGTACGCTATTAATACTATCATACTTGTACTTACCTATTTATAATCATGATTATAGGTATAGGTACCTACTTATAATTATTTAGGTACTTAATTTAAAAGATATTGCGCTGATGTACCGAATAATACTATTAATAATGATAATATTAATAACAATAATGATGTGATACTGACAATGCTGAGAATGAATCGACTAATAATAATAATAATGAAAGATGGCGTACTATTGCTCCCGACGGATATACAGGCTGGCCGCCACTACCGTCTGGGCTTCAGTCAGGGTCGTTAATATACAGGATGATTCATAATATCTGGACCCTTTTGAGTATGCATTATATAGGTTATGGGGATTGTATACCTACTTACAGCTGTACGCTATTAATACGGTACCTACTTACCTGTTTATAATCATGATATAATTATAGGTACCTACTTATATTTATTTAGGTATTTAATTTATAAGTTATTGCGCTGATGTACCGAACAATACTATTAATAATAATAATAATAATAATAATGAAGATGTCGTACTATTGCTCCCGAACAATATACAGGCTGGCCGCCACTACCATCTGGGTCTTCAGTCAGGGTCGTTAATTATAGCTGGTGTAATAGACCTGTCATGTTTGGAATTGCCCCGCTGGATGTCCCGTTGTCAGTCTTACACTACAAGACGGTTATCTTGGATGCGTATACCTTTAGGTACATGTGTAGGGTCTTTTATACACCGTGTTTTATCACACTTGCTACCATGTTCTGTAGGGGAGTATGTATCTATTATCTGTTTCACATTTTATATTATTAATCATTGATTTTATATGACGGTTTAGAATCGTACAACCATGTTTTCATTCTTCGGCTTGCCGTAGGTGCGTCTCCCATTGGTAGGCGGGTTTTTTCATACATTAAGACCGGTTTTCACCGTTGATGGCCGGCTTTCAGACGCGTCGATACTTGTCGTGGAATGCGGCCCCCGCGGCCCCTCCCCTCCCCTCCCCTACCTCATACACCCGATATTCTACCCCCACCCCTCGATTATCTTTATTCTGATTGGTCCATCAAGTAGTGTAGTTACCCCCTCCCCTACATCATACACCCGATATTCTACCCCCACCCCTCGATTATCTTTATTCTGATTGGTCCATCAAGTAGTGGACCTATGCCCCAACTCTTCATATAATTCAATTTCAGACGTGTCGAAGCTTGTTGTCTTCGTGGTGAGTCATATAATACCGGTTTTCGGTGCAGGTAGTAGTTGGCTAGGTGTGTGGGTAGGTATGCAGGTAGGTCTTCGTAGTGAATACCGGTTTTCGATGCTGGTGGGTGCGACGGACCTATGGATTAACATAATAACGGTTTTCAATGTTGGTGGTCCCTTTCAGACGTGTCGAAACTTGTCGAATCGGATGTATTAACTTGACTCCTCTTTTGTGTTCCCATAACAATGACCGGCAGCTTTATTGTGTTACAGACAAAGGACCGCCGACAAAGGGCCTCCGAACAAAGGAGTGATAGGTGGGCGTGATTAATGACCCCCGATTTCTAAGAACTCATTAGTCTATTGTGTTTCCGAACAAAGGACAGGGTGCAGGTGCGCTGTTTTCTGACGTGTCGAAGCTTGTCAATATGCGCCTCTGCATAATTATTGACGCAGGTGTGCATCTCTATTGTATTCCATACAAAGGAACGCCGACAAAGGGCCGCCGAACAAAGGAGTGACAGGTGGGCGTGATTAATGACCCCCGATAACAAAAGAACTCATTAGTGTTGCTTTCCGTGTATGATTAATGACCCTAATTTACATAAATAAGCTATTAAATTGACAGATTTATTGCTATCGAGAGGCCGGGTCAGACCCTGCCGGCTCTGCATGTGGCCTCCTCGTGGTGCACCCTGGGTAATGCTATGTGATCTACTTTCCATAACCTACATTCCTTTTTAACACGGTTGAAGTGGCAGGTCATTCCTAGAAATCATTCCAAAATGTGTCGGGCAGTCGTATAACCGATATGGCTGTGGCGCTCGGTCCATAGTGACATTCGACGCCTATATATTTCGACAGAAATCTACTGACACTGGTGTGATCGTGGAATTTCCCATTTGAGGAAAGCCGTTTACCTCGGGCCTCTGTGTAGCGCCTTTGAATTCCGAGGGGTCGTATCGGCTTAAAATACTTAACGGTCGACCTGCCCTTGCTCTGCAGCTACCTACCTCGGGCCTCTGAGTAGCGCCATTGAATTCCGAGGGGCTTAATAGCTATAAATTACTGGGGGTAGCATCCTTGGAGTTTCAACTATATTTTCCATAATAACCTTAAATATCCTTTACGAAGGATTATACACACTGCTTAAATACTTCGGTCAGACGAGCTTGCAAACCTCGCAGTTGTATTGATGATAGCAGTGTAGACACACAATCATTAACATATGCGCAGTAAATCATTCCAGTATAGACTCCTCGTGACTAATTTAAAGTTCGCGCATGCGCAGTAGAGACTTTTGGTAAGATTTCGCTAACTTTGAGCTCCATAAGAAAATACACGCGTTTTTGTGCCAGAACTCTCATAGTATATCTACTATCGAGGACACCGGCTTCGCCCTGAAGCAAGTTACGCAATTACGTATTATCTTTTTTGTGGCCTGTCTACAACCAACTGGCCAATATTTTTCTCGTATTTTTGATAAAGTTGCCTGTGTTCCGGCATGCATTAATTTGCAATGAGCATCAATTATTATTAATCTGGTCAATTCATGAGATCTTGGTAATAAGATAGGATGTTTTGATTCAAATCGAAGATTAGATTTTTGAATACGGCCACCTACGCGTAAAATATTTTTGTCGTCTAAAAAAGGATTCAAGGATAAAATTTTACTATGATTATTTATAGGCCTAGAAGACAATAATGAATCAATCTCATTCTTGAAGTGTACACCCTGAACTAATTTAATAAGAGTGATATTCGCATTATTAATTTCTGAAACTGAAATTGGACCAGTTAATTTTTTATTTGGATTTTTTAAATTATGAATAAATCGAAGACATAAGGCAGTAATTTTTTGTAAACGAAATAATGTGGAATAACGAGTAAATATCAGTGGCGGCTCGTGATAATTTCAACAGGGGAGGCTAGAGCTCGAAGCAATGTAATGAAAAGTATAAGGTGTACAAACACAGACCTCCTTTCCGGGGGTTTGGGGAGAAGTCCTACATATATTTCTAAAAATAAGATAAAACGCAAATTGGTATGCGTGTTTAATAAATATATTTTCATAAGTACAATAGCAATATAACATAACTTCTATCAAAAAATTTTTAAATAAAGTGCACAATTCTCTTGAAAAAACAACAAAGAAAAAACATTAATATTTTTTAAATATTTTTTTTTTAATAATTTCAAATTATCTCAGATAGTTTTAACTGTAAATTAAATTGTAAGGCTTGAAGATTCAAGGTGGAGTTAAATAAATTTTAAAATGAAAGTGTTGAAAAAAGGCGACATCCAACGATATGTACCTAATTCGTATTTCCATCTGTGCACGTGCATGAGGCAAGTCTCCACTGCCCTTTGCTTCGCGCATACTCTGTTCGATAAAATTGATGTCCTATGTGCAATACTTATTTAATTTAACGCCACATACAGAAGAGCAGGAGGCTTGCCTCAGCCTTTTCAAAATTCAAATATTATCTATCGCCCATGCACTACCGCCCGACCCATGTCTTGCGCGCGTTGTTGTAAGAGTGTAGACGTTTTACGAGTTTTCACGTCAAATAACATTAGTTCTTGCAATAACGGACAGACTAGAGGAGGACCGCCTCTTGCGATGCCAAAGGCACAGGCAGCGCAGCATCCACTCCAGTTCCACTAGCCCGACGGAAACTCTTGCGTATTTTTCCGTCTACATGGTTATGAGATACGAGTTTGAGGCACGCCTCCGGTCGGCCACAACGGGATGTAATATTATTTCACTACTTCATAGGTACCTACCTATTACTTATAATGTTAGCTATCTCTCCCCTGTTGCATCGGATTATTTTTTACCTTACGCTATTAAAAAAACATTAAACAGATCTAAAAAGCTTAATAGCTCAAATTACTGGGGAGGCTCAGCCTCCTCTGCCTCCTCTGAATAACCGCCACTGGTAAATATCAAATTATCGTCGGTGTTATTAATAGAAATGAGAACCACCTTGCGCTCAATGTCTGTAGTTTGAAAATCGCAATAATTCGAAACGTGATTAGAAGAAGGCCAGGAATTTCGATCAGCGGATAACCATTCTGGCCCAGACCACCACAATTGACACTCCGATAATTCGTCTGGAGTTTTTCCCCTTGAAATAACGTCAGCGGGGTTATCACTAGATCGTACGTGAGCCCATTGTGACACCTGAGTTAATCGACTGATTTCCGAAACGCGGTTAGAAACAAAGGTTTTCCACTCCTTTGGCTCACTAGATATCCATGACAATACGATGGTGGAATCGCACCAATAAAATACATCAGCGATATCTTCTTGGAACTTGGCCCTAACCTTCGACATAAGCTGAGCCAAAAGTAAAGCTGCGCACAACTCTAGTCTCGGAAAAGTGACGACCTTTAGGGGAGCGACTCTCGACTTTGCGCACAGTAAATTAACTCGAATTTCACCCATTGAATTCGTGCATCGGACATAAATGCAGGCGCCATAGGCTCGCTCGGAGGCATCGCTGAATCCGTGTAGTTGAATTTCATTTTGACTGTCAGGAATTATATGTCTATTGGGATCTGCAAATTTTGAATGTTTCGTAATTTATTTCGAAATTCAAGCCATTCGGATTGTAATTCTGCTGGAACTACTTCGTCCCATCCAGATTTTAATTGCCATAATTTCTGCATTATTAATTTAGCAATGCAGATCACCGGACCGATTAAACCTAACGGATCAAAAATTTGCGAAATTGCAGATAGAATGTGACGCTTTGTTACCTTCTCGTTCGTATTCGCTAGATTGCATGAAAACAAAAGAACATCTAGATCAGCATCCCATAATAGACCCAACGTTTTAATACATTTATCATCCGTAATATGATAGAAAGGTATGCTTGATACAGATTGTCCTTTCAACAAGTCTGGATTATTGGAAAACCACTTTCGTAATTCAAAACCATAAGAAGGTAATATTTGATTTAACTGATTAATTAAGGAAAAACCTTCGGCAATACTATTGACTCCAGTTAAGAGGTCATCAACATAGAAGTCTTGCAGGATAACTTTGGAAGCTTCTGGATATCGCGAATGATTATCAAAAGCCGTCTGCCGTAAACTCCTAATTGCCAAGAAAGGTGCCGGCGCTGTCCCGTAAGTGACCGTGTTAAGTTGAAAATGAATAATTTCACTATTGGGGTGCCACCTATAAAGAATTCGTTGTAAATCGCGCTGTGAGTCATCGATTAGTACCTGTCGGTACATCTTCGCTATGTCTGCTGTTATCACAAATTTGTATTTCCGAAATCGAATTAAAATTGAAAAAAGATCATCTTGCAATACAGGACCGACCTTTAAAATATCATTTAAAGAAATGCCACTTGAACTTTTCGCGCTGCCGTCAAATACAACACGTACCTTTGTTGTCATGCTAGATTCCTTAATTACAGGATGATGAGGCAAATAGAATTGAACATGTGAATTAATATTGTCGTCCGTAATTCGCGTCATGTGTCCTAATTTTTCATATTCAGTCATAAACTCATCGTACTGTATTTTCAATTCAGGATTTTTATTTAACCTGCTCTCTATATTATAAAAACGTTTAGTAGCATTTGTCAACGAATTTCCAATTAATTTCGGATCCGCCTTCATAGGTAATTTTACAATTAATCTGCCGTTTGAATCACGCTTAGTCGTATCTGAATAAAAATTTTCGCATTCTCTATCTTGATCTGTTAATTTCAAATCATCGTATTTTTCCTCGATTAACCAAAATTTTTCCATTTGATCACGAATATCCTTGTCTGATTTATTCACGGACAGATGACATAATAATTGCTTATTATAGCTGCAGATTAAAGGACCAGAGACAATCCAACCCAATTTTGAATTTTGAAAGATTGGTTGACCATTACCAAGCTTAATTTGCCCTGTACTAATAAGGTCGAAAAATATTTCAGCCCCTAAAAGCACATCGATTTTCTGGGACGCGAAAAATTCCTTATCAGCCAATTCGATGCCCTCTGGTATGATAATATTGTTAGGGTTTATACTCATGTTAGGTATGTTTCCAGTTATCTCATTAAGAATAAAAAATGATACATTCGCCTTAAAAGAATTGTAGCATGAGTAAATTGACGTATTAACCCTTTCAGATAAATTTATGGAAATTCCGTTTATACCTGAGACTGGATATTTCGCTTTGTTAATTTTTAATCCCAGCCTTTCAGATAAATCCCTAGTCATAAAGCTACCTTGACTGCCAGAGTCTAGCAACCCACGTGCCAATACTTCATTCCCTTTCGCATCAATAAACCTAATAATAGCTGTCGACAATAAGATATTTTCTGAGAAAAATGACTCAGACGATAACACATTTGGGGGATTGGAATTTGCAAGAAGACATTCGGTACGTTTACCTGAAACATGTGGCAATGAGAGTGTAGTATTGCCATTGTTATTCTCGTTGGAATTTTTATTAGGGTCTATTGTCGAAGAAGTTGCCGACCGACCTTCGCTTCTATGTAATAACGTGTTATGCTTTTCGGAACATCTTTGACAATTTGAAAATTTACAAGATTCAACGTGGTGCCCGGACCGTAAACAATTGGCACAAACACCAAGTTTATTTACTTCTTGGAAGCGTTGATCCACAGATAAACCTTTAAATGCAAAACACTGAAAACCCAAATGGCCGGTCCTTTTACAAAAGGGACAAGTTCTAACAGCATTTACCGATAAACACGTCAACTGGTTGCCTGAGCTAAATTGACCGGAACGAAAAGTTGTTTTACCAGGCCTTGTGCTCGAAGGATGTAAATATTGAGTATGACTCACAAGCCTTTCGTTGAAATTCATTGTTTCCAAAACGTGACATTTATTAGAAAGAAATTCAATGAATCTATCATACGTGGGGATTTCGTTTTCCTTAATTGACATTTCCCAATCTTTTAATGTCGTCGAATCTAATTTTCGCAAAATCAAGAATAACAAAAGAGTATCCCAATATTTGCTTTCTTCGCATAAATTATTTAACGCTCTAACATTTTTCTCGATACAGTCAAGTAATTTTCTCAATCCAGAAAAATTTTCTTTAGTTAAAGGTGTAAACTCAAGAATTGATTTAATATGGGAGTTAATAATGACGCGTTTATTTTCATAACGTGATCTCAGTAATTGCCAAGCTACATCATAATTAGCTTCGGAAACTGGCAGGGACTGAATAGTTTGACTTGCCTGACTCTTTAGACATGATTTGAGATAGAAAAATTTTTGAATTGTAGTAAGCGATGGATTGTTTTCAATGACACCCTTAAATATCTCATTAAACTCAGACCATTTATTATAAGATCCATCAAAATCTGGTAAATTTATAGCAGGTAATTTAACCTCTGGGGCAGGGGGAATAATCGATTTAGCATCATTACCGATTACCTTGGAAGAGTTATCTGATAATGAAGATGAAGCTTGATTGCTGATGGCCGCATTCATATCTATCAATTTTTGAGCACTAGTTATAGCATCGTAGTATGTGTCTTCAAAATCTCGTCTATCCTTAACGTGTAAATCAAAATCGCCATCTTCAAGGGTAATTAATTCTAATTCCGTTTGACAATCGTCAAATGACGTAAAAATTCTAGACAACTGATCAAGACGACTTTTTATCCCTGAAGCAGGTTTTTCACCTTTGGAAACATCAGTCAAGAATGTCAAAAATCTAGAAAGTTGATCCCTAATTTGACCTCTCGTTTATACTTCAAAACTTTTATTTTGTTATCTTTGTCCTCTGGCGCGTTAGGCAAAGGCGCACTCGAACCACCTTTAGTGGATTGCCCTTTCGGAGAACGGGGCATTATTGAATTTGAAAACAGCACACTTTTAAATTCACGGGATTATGGGAAAACAATAAAAATGGTAAATATGACAAGAAAGGATTTTTGGAGACTCACCTTGCGTTGGATGATTGCACCTCGAAAACTAGCTGTCTTCAATCGGGTCTCGTCAGGTTACCACTACACGCCGTAATCTTGAAGAACACTTGTGAATTATTTCTTTAATTAGAGTTCATATCCGGCTCGCATGGACCAAATGTAGCGGAAACTCGTATGTTCCGCTTTCGTAAATCGTAAACTCGAAGCTCGAAGGACCAATTATTAATTATTTAACGAAGTTTTAAACAAATAACAAACTGTTTACTTTATTGAAAAATTAACACAACAGTATTTAAAAACGAATGAAATAATCGAAAATTTGAACGTATAAAAGTACTAGAAAGAAACGTATAATGTTAAAAATCGTAGATCGTATAATATTCGTAGCTCGCAGAATATCGCATCGTATAGTAATGTAATAACGAATGATGAATGTCGAATCTTGGAATCTTCTACTTATTTTGGTAGAAGGGACACGCCGACCGCCCTTCCTTGGTCAGTGACGTCATGGGTCTTCACGCGGTGATTGCGAGATTGCCATGGTTGTCAGACTGCTCTTGCGTAGGTATTCGCATTCGCAACAACAACCGACCTCGGACTTGCAAAGTGCCAAAAAAATAAAATACAAAAACATACAATGAAAAACACACAACGAAACACATACAATGAAACGACGACATGTTAGAATCAAGCATTTGCTTGGGCGTTGAGGGGTGAGAACTAAATCTCTTGTATTATGGTAACCTGTCATTTTAACGTTAGTCTTTGCGAACCGTTTAGTACCTGTAAAGAAAAGACATAACAAAATACACATAAATTAGACCCTTTGATGCGGAAGCCTCATCGACTTTCTCAACACCTCCGTGGACTAATAGCAAATAAATAAAATCGATTCCAAAGGACATCCAACGTTAAAATGAGACATAACCTATACAACAGATTGAAGCGTCGTTGTCTGACGTTGCGATTCGTGAATCAAACATGCAAAATCATATCGCCGTTTCATTTAGGATTTTACATAAAAATACACCATGACAAAAACATAAAATACAAGAGACACAACACATAACATCGTCACCGTTTTGGTGCAAAATTGACATTGATAAACAAATCTGTTATATTCAGGAAGACCACATTTTATCTTTCTATTTCAAGGACTCATACCTCCTGAAAAGGAAACAAGACACACAAAAATGCATATAAAAAAACACATAAATAGATCAGGCGAGTAAGTAAATGGCAGCAAGTAAATAAATATATCGGGCGAGTAAATCAGTAGCAAATAAATAAATAGATCAGAGCAAGTAAAATCAGTAGCATCATCAAAATAAATATATAGTTTAGAGTCCAGGAAATATGAAATACAAAATGAGGCCAAACATATTATATAGCAGAGGCGTTATCGATCCGTAAAAAGACAGTCCTCGATAACAATTTAGAAAAGAAATCAAATTCATCTTAACGTGTGTCCGCTTGCATTCCAAAACAACAAAATTTCAATTTAAATAAAATCAGGTTAAAATTCACCAGTAAAATGCAATCAAAGACATAATAAAATTATACAGTGTGATCGTTTAAATAGTTTCATGAATAAAATGTAAATAAAATTGTTGAGAGCAGAAAAGAGCTTAAAATACAAAGAAAATGTGAGCATGGTAAAATAAATTGTTTGTAGAGAAATGTGCTTGATCATAATAATAATAATAATAATAATCAAAAGGGCATGTGCTGGTTCAAGATAACAATAAATAAATTCAAATGAATGAAACGTGGTGTTAAAATGAATCATGCTTTCTGTAAAACGTGGTGTTATTACAATTGGTCGCTCCTTGATATAAACTACCTGCACCAATTGTATGATTTTCATGAGATAAAATTAGAAGTCGAGCAGAACGTATTAATTTACCAATTAAAATAGATAGCAATTGTAAACCTCTTTACACACAGAAATAATTATTAAAACGCTATGGGCATGGGCCCCATAACAAATTAAACAAAAGCCACGTGCGCCTCCTTACCATTGTCTTTTAAACAAAACATGTTTCAAACAATAAAATAAACAGTAAAAGGTAAGAGCTAGTCTCTTGTAATATTGCAATAACAAATAAATAAATAAAATAACTTACGTGCGTAGATATAAATAAACAAATAACCAAAATGCGGGAGAATATAAACAAAAACAGCTGAGCTTGACGGCCCGTGTTCACTCTCTCGATGTCAGAAATGAAGTGAAGTCTGAACACTGAGGGTAGACTAATGACAAAATGCCGACATAGAATATAACTGAATAGGATCGACTCTTAAGTTTACAATTTTTAACATGCGCAGTTGTTATATGGTTTGGGTCCTTTCAACTATTTTCAATTCTCAATCGAAAGAGGTTATGTCATGTTTCTTCTTTTTCGAAAATATGGCCTCCCGCTTGGTAATGTCAAATTAACGTTTACGTTCAATGTAGACAGGGCGGTTAATAATACGCTTTACGCTGCGCTTGCGCTTACGCTTACGTCGAATGTGAAGGGGCCTTAATAGTGATAGGGAATTCATCCTCTACATTTGACGTAAACAGTGTAAGCAATACGTAAAGAATGTAAAGAATAGATAAAGAACGAAAACAATTATTGAAAAGCAAGGTTATGTTCTATGTTTGTTTTGATAACAAATTATTATTGTTTGTTATTTTATTATTATTAATGTTCATAGATTCCCGCTCCATACACAATAGATTACGATGGTTGGCAGAAGTCAAAACTCGAGAACATTTTGTGAACTCCAGTTCATGGTAATTAAAATAAAAAATTAAAATTATGCTGCTTTATGTGATGTGGTATATGCGAATATGTGTTAGAAATACCTTGCTTGTACTGCAGTTTCTAGATTAAAGGCACATACCTATACCGCACTGCGTACGACGCACGTGTAACACGCCCAACACTACTCTTGTATGGTTTAAATCGGACCGTTTTCCTACAGTGCGTGTTCCGCAGCATTGGACGGTGTGCGCTCGCGTGAAACGTTAGGCTGTCCTCGAGAGCAGTCAATCACGCGACGCATTGCGGAAGTGATTTGTTTTTTTTTTAAGTAATAATAATAAATATGGCGGACAAAAAAACTCAACCAAGATTTTCTGCAGCTAAAGTTAATGGAACTGGTGACTGGACTACCCATGATATATGATGCAAAATTAAAAGACTATAAATTTTTTTTATTAAAAAAAAATTAAATTAAGAAAAACTTTCTCTACGTCTTTTTTTTAAACTTATAATAAATACTTCTTCTTCCTCTCGTAGCTCCAACGTGATGAGATCTATAACAGAACTCTTTTTCTCATCATATTATTATTACCAGTCATTTTTATAATACTCAACGCACTATAATAAAACGTTTATTCGAACTGATTTGCGCAAGTTGGAAAACACTGTTCACGCAACCCACACTGCGTGGATCGCCCTGCGTAAACCGCATTTAAAGCTACGTTTTCCTAGCAGCGTCAAACGCGAGCGCAAAACGCCTGCGGTACACGCAGGGCGATTCACGCAGTGTGGGTTGCGGGAACAGTGTTTTCCAACTTGCGCAAATCAGTTCAAATTAAAACTTATTATTTATTTTGTTAATAATATTATGAGAAAAGGAGTTCTTCTAGATCTCATTACGATGAAGAAGAAGTATTCATAATTCCTTGTTATAAAGAACTTTGTTGAAAAAGGGCAAATTTAGTGAATTTAATTCGATTTTTTAAACCCTTATTTTTGTAGTCTTTTAGTTTTACATCGTATATTATGAGTAATCCAGACCAGTTCAAAGAACAGTTAATATTCAGCTGCAGAACATCTTGGTTGAGGTTCTTTGCCTGATATATTCAATATTAAAATCAAAAAAACCAATAACTTCCGCAATGCGTCGCGTGACTGACTGCTCTCGAGGCACAGCCGACGTTTCACGCGAGCGCACACCGTCCAATGCTGCGGAGCACGCACTGTAAGAAAACGCTCTGATTTAAATCATACATGAGCAGTGTTGGGCGTGTTACGCGTGCGTCGTACGCAGTGCGATATACGCAGCTAGGAAAACGTAGCTTTAGGGAGTTAAAGTCAATAAGTCGTTGCTGAGTGAGATATATTATACAGCGTGTCCCATGCAGCTCATTCGAAGCGGTCTCTGTGCGCCAAACGATGGACTTTTTCAAAAAAAACTTTTGAAAAATCAAGTACAGGATCACATTGGCAATAATTTAAAATTATTTTGGACTATACAGAGTGTTCCACATGAGAGTGGTATATCAAAGTTATGTTTTTTTAAATAGAATGCTCCTATGTTATTGCATTTTTAGATTGTCTGAGAAGAAAAAATAAGATTGGCTTTTACAGTTGGTGTTTAAATTCAGAAGTTTGTGAGTTATAAACAAGTGAAAATCGTCATTTTTCAAGTGTAAGGCCCTGTACAACGAAAACAGCTCAAGATAAAGAAAAACGGTCCCTATTTTAACTTCTCATGTACAGGGTGGGCCAATAAGCGAGGTAAGCGGCTGTATCTCAGAAACTAATAATCGTAGAGAGTTGCGGTAAAAAATTTTATAGGTTAAGTGGGCAAGGGAAAATGCTGGAAATAATTTTCAAGTTTCCAAGATGGCTGCCAGAGGGCGTTTGCACCATCTTGAATTACATAAAGTTACGTTTCTTGTGATTTTTCCCAATGAATGTAACAAAAAAGTATTTGCGTTTTAATGTTAACTTAAAGTCGAACATATTTTGTAGAAACAATTTTTCTCTATCTTTCGAAATAAAGTGGTGGGGGGTATTTGAATGTTGTTTTAAACAAATGCCTGTAACTTCAAAACGGCCTTAATGGATTTGGATAAATTTAGTATAATTGGAAAGAGCATTTCTTGGGCTTTTAGGTTTCTTGTGATAATGACAGTTGTGACCTACACGGCCGCCGATAGAGGGCGTTATTCGATATTATAACCAAAATATTGGATTTTCTCAAAAAATTTAAATGCAATGATATGACTTTTTTTAGACTAGAAAATAGACAAATGATCAACCAATAAGCCTGCGCAAACCGCATCTTAATATCTTTCTCCTACTTATTGATTATGAATAAAACACTAATGTTTTATAAAATTCTACTATATATTGATGGATGGTAGAAACGTTACACGTGTTTCGCTACTTTTCATGTAGCATCTTCAGACGTAAATGAAATTATTGATACAGTAACATAGCAACAGTATTACCTAAGTGATCACAAAACAAGTAACTAGATTTAAATAAATTATTAAGAGAACTAACTAGATCATAATGTAATTTCTTCAGAATCTTCTTAGTTGTTGATATCAAGAAGAAAATCAAGTAGTGGAGAACGATATGTGTCTAGCTGTTCATTTATTATTGTGTATTGTTGATTATGTAAATGTTTGTGGATCTCTAGAGATTCGAGAAAATTTAATTTAAAATAATGATCACAATGATGAAGTAATTCAATTTTGTTGTTTGCTGTTGGAGTGTGATTGTTTTCTATTAAGTGTTTTGCAAAATTTGATCTTTCTGGATGTTTGAGTCTCAAACAGCAAACAACAAAATTGAATTACTTCATCATTGTGATCATTATTTTAAATTAAATTTTCTCGAATCTCTAGAGATCCACAAACATTTACATAATCAACAATACACAGTAATAAATGAACAGCTAGACACATATCGTTCTCCACTACTTGATTTTCTTCTTGATATCAACAACTAAGAAGATTCTGAAGAAATTACATTATAATCTAGTTAGTTCTCTTAATAATTTATTTAAATCTAGTTACTTGTTTTGTGATCACTTAGGTAATACTGTTGCTATGTTACTGTATCAATAATTTTATTTACGTCTGAAGATGCTACATGAAAAGTAGCGAAACACGTGTAACGTTTCTACCATCCATCAATATATAGTAGAATTTTATAAAACATTAGTGTTTTATTCATAATCAATAAGTATGCAGAGATTCTACGAAGTAAGGGTTGAAAACATAAATATCTTTCTCCTAACTCAAATTATTAAAAAAATACCAAACCAAGAAAATTCATATATCCCCATTTAAAAATGATCGGTCGCTTTCGATAAGAAGGCAATTAGTAGGCCATGGAAACAAAAGACAAACTCCTCACGCGTTTTCGTAACGATTTTCATTTTAAATAAAGTTGTGGCCCATTTTGAAAAAAGATTAATGCCTTCTGTGTTCAAATTGCCTTCCGTCATATTCCACACATGTTCCAGTCTTTCTTGAGTCAACAGAACCGCAGCCTTGATTTCTGCCGCTGATAGTTGAGGAATTGAATTTCGAATTCTGTTTTCCATATCCATTTGTGTTGTTGGTGGAGTTTGAAAAAAATAAAAAAGTCTTTTAAGCGTCCGCAGAAGTAAACATCAAGACATGTCAAGTCGGGAGATCTTGCCGGACAAGGAAATAGGCTTGCCCTTCCTATCCAGCGTTCTCTCGAAAGGTCCCGTACATATGGTTTCAGACATTAATTGAAAATGTGCCGGACAACCATCTAATTGCAGAAGCATAGTTCTCCTAGTTTCGAGTGGCACATCTTCCAACAAAATTGGCAAGTCGTTGACCAAAAACTCTAAGAAGCGGTTACCAGTTAAATCTTAATCAAAAAAGTAAGGTCCAATAATTATGTCCCCAATGATACCGCACCACACATTTAGGCTCCAGCGTCCCTGGTGCTGCACTTCTCTCTCTTAACCAACGCGGATTTTCAGCGGACCAATAATGCATATTATGAAGGTTTACTCTACCATCACTATTAAAGGTAGCCTCGTCGGTCCAGAGAATTTCCTTTAAGAAATTTCTGTTTTCCTCAAGCATGCCTAGCATCCATTGACAATAATTTAATCTATTAACGAAATCTTGTTAATTTAGCGCCTGGCGCAAGACTATGTGGTAAGGATGTAATATAAAAGTAAAAAACAACATAATCAGTACTAAAAAATAATATAACCAGAATAACACTGAATTTGTATTTGAGGGTATGTGCTAACTGCTAAGATACTTGGAATAAGTTGTTCGTGCTATTCCCAAGTCTAGAGAAAATGTTCTAGTTTCTACATGTCTATAAAATTCTGTGTAAGCCAAGACATTGATAATATTTTCTTCGGTCCTTCCATTGCGACGCCTGCGATGTTTAGGACAACGAAAACTTCCAGTATCGCGTAATCGCTGTGCCAAGCGCGGATAAATTCTTCTCCCGTAATGAAGGTGATCTGGATACCGTGCCGCGTACTGTCTTGCAGCTATAGCTTCATTTTGAAAACACTCGAAATCAATCGCAATAATGTCAACGGATTCCTTATTTAATTTTGTGAGAAGCATTTTGATTAAAAAGTACTCAAATTATATGCAATCAACAATAATAGTGGGCTGAGTGTGACAGAAGATTGACGTTATACTTGCCAATATTTTAGTTAGCAGTCTGTCTTTTATTTCCATGGCCTACTACTTGCCTTCTTATCGAAAGCGACCGATGCATTTTTAAATGGGGGTATATGAATTTTCTTGGTTTGGTATTTTTTTTAATAATTTGAGTTAGGAAAAAGATATTAAGATGCGGTTTGATCAAGCTTATTGGTTGATCATTTGTCTATTTTCTAGTCTAAAAAAAGTCATATCATTGCATTTAAATTTTTTGAGAAAATCCAATATTTTGGTTATAATATCGAATAACGCCCTCTATCGGCGGCTGTGTAGGTCATAACCATCATTATCACAAGAAACCTAAAAGCCCAAGAAATGCTCTTTCCAATTGTACCAAACTTATCCAAATCCATTAAAGCCGTTTCGAAGTTACAGGCATTTGTTTAAAACAACATTCAAATACCCCCCACCACTTTATTTCGAAAGATAGAGAAAAATTGTTTCTACAAAATATGTTCGACTTTAAGTTAACATTAAAACGCAAATACTTTTTTGTTACATTCATTGGAAAAAATCACAAGAAACGTAACTTTATGTAATTCAAGATGGTGCAAACGCCCTCTGGCAGCCATCTTGGAAACTTGAAAATAATTTCCAGCATTTTCCCTTGCCCACTTAACCTATAAAATTTTTTACCGCAACTCTCTACGATTATTAGTTTCTGAGATACAGCCGCTTACCTCGCTTATTGGCCCACCCTGTACTATCCTAATTTAGGTAGGCCTTGGAAAAAAATTTTATGTCTTAGATTGGATCTGTAAAACTGTAAAATGAAAATTTTGGTTTGTAAAATCGTAAACTCATTCTGATATTGCCTTCTTCTTGTTTTCCAATTTTATATTGTCAAATAATAATTATTTTGACATTTGCTGAAATACGGTGCATCAGGTTGTTAATAGTATATTATGCAACGAGCTTATAATGAAGGCTATTAATACGCGAGTATGATGGTTAAGATACGAGCCGTAGGCGAGTGTCTTAACCATCATAAGAGCGTATTAATAGCCATTATCTGCGAGTTCCATACACTATTTTTTCTACGACCCTTTATTTCATAGAAAAGATCGAAAAATTATATATTTTAACAATGACCCGTGTACAATTGCGGATCATTGCGGTTAAGATAGGTTGCTATTTGCTTACGCATATTAGGTACCAAATTTTCTTTTAGTCGCTAAGATTATTCTGCTGAGACATGTTTTAGTATCAAGTTTAAGGGCACTACTCACTACTGCGTAATTTTTATTATGCGAAGTTCGAATTCCGAATTTTACGCTTTGATTTTCCAATTAATAATTTTAATAACATTGACAGCCATTAATTACGATATTGTCGCTGCGCACGCGACGGTCGCAGCGTTGCCGCTTTGAACGATCACGGAGCGCTACGAATGATATAATACTTTATTTTCCTATCTTTTACACGATATACCTACCTATCAAATTAATTAAGGTAACATAAAATCTTGATAAATTTTCTTTGAATGTTACTTATGTTCTAAATTAAATAAACGTTCAGAATTTTTTTTCAGAAATACAGAACTTATATCACAAGGCAATTTTTGTCGTGAGTATGACAACTCTGTGACTTCGGTTGGCTTGACGACCCGATTGTGAGCGAAAAGGAACCGATTCGATTGCAAATGCTCCTCTGCCATTGGATAGCTTGACCAGTGCTTTAATGAAAATTTGTATCTTAATGAGACCCGTTAAAGCACTGGTGATTCATACTTAATATGCAGATTAAAGGTTGGGAGTAGAAAAAATTAGTTTTGTGATTTCTTGAATAACGCGGACATAAATTATTCAAACTCTTAATTACGTTTTTTATTTCATATTGTTGTAAGTTTATATTAATTTGTGTACTTTTCCCCATCCGATATAAGCTATTGGCTTGTTGATGGGAGTATTAAATAAATAAATAAATAAATAAATAAATAAATAAATTCGGAGATTGTTCCATTTACCGTGAAGTTTATTGGATTATTGACACTGCAAACCCCGTAAAAATGTCATGTTCAAGCCAAAGCAATAAAGGATTAATATCTAATAATAGTTTTCCTTAGTCTGCAGTTTGCCCTTTGTAAAATGGTAGGTATTCATGTTTAAGGCCCTATTACTTATCGAATTATCTATCTACTTATTAATTATAGTAAAGTCATTTATTAAGTATTTGCACCTGAGGGTTTAACATAAACACACACCAGAAAGAATCCACCACAAGATATAAAAATAAAATCAAACAAGAATAAAGTAACATAACCAATGAAAATGGGAATAAATCCAGAGATGTTTACACCATTTATATTAGGAACTTTCTTCCTACTATGCACTCATGCTCATGATAAAATTAAGGTCTGTGATCTGTGGCTCTAGTGGTGGCCATTTTTTAAGAGGGCAAACTGTTCTGGAAATAATGTTTATAAATTTTTGCCGGACAGTCGCTCGCCCAATTTTTTTTTCGAAAAACTATTCTCATAAAGTTGGTATGTCTGTGCTTCTCCTAAATAGCTGTGCCAACGGAATTTTGCCTTGTCACACCATTACCTAAAAAAGTCCAGATAGTTGGTACGGTTTAAAAAACACAAATACGGCCCTGAAGGTGGAATGCGTTCATAAACAGAAACTGACGTTTATGTGTAACAACCAGAGTGATGCCTTACATTTTCCGGAATATCGTCAGATTGTTCCATTTTATGAACGTAATTCGAACGAGAAAGCAAAGGAAATAATAATTCCAAGGTATTAGATTATGTGTAACTGTCAGATTCACATTTTTTTTAAATTTAATACTAATTTTTGTAATTTACTAATATTATGCACAGAATTGATTCACCCATGTGTTTCTTCAAAACTCTGCGAGTGCACTTCAAGCGTCGTCATCGGCAATTTATGAGCGATGCTAGATTTTTATCCATCAAGCGAACTGGTTATTTATATGAACGCATCCAGAGTTTTTCATGTATGATGCCAACTGTAATTCATGAACGCACCCCAGACCACTCAAAATCACAAAATAAGAAAAATAAGATTTTTAAAATTAATGACAGTGATTTTATCGTAGGATTCAATCTAAGACATGAAATTTTTTTCCAGGGCCTACCTAAATTATGTTTTCATTTGCTCACACGATATAAGGTGATAAAAAATTTGAAAAAATCTGAGATTTCTCCACGCGTCGCTAAAATAAAAAAAAACAAAGAAAGTACAAATAATGTTTCTATAGCATATGCTAGTACATAAAAAAAACTAAAATAGGGACATGTAAGCCGTTTTTCTCTATATTGAGCCGTTTTCGTTGTACAGGGCCTTGAACTTAAAAAAATGCAATCTTCACTTATTGTTCATAACTCATAAACTTCTGAATTTAAACACCAACTGTAAAAGCCAATCTTATTTCTTCTGCTCAGACAATATAAAAATGCAATAACATAGGAGCATTTCATTTAAAAAAAAAAACATAACTTTGATATGTCACTGTCATATGGGACACTCTGTATACTCCAAAATAATTTTAAATTATGGCCATTATGTTCCTGTACCGGAATTTGTAATTTTTTTTCATCGTTTGGCTTACAGAGACCGCTTAGAATGAGCTGGGACACCTGTATTTTACTTATACAGGGTGCGGCGCGAGAGCCTTACGGCATTTTTATATGGAGAAGTCCTGGGAGTAGAAGTCTAAAAATTTGTACGTATATATCATTTAGGTTTTGACGAGATGAACTAAAATATTCACAACATCTCACCATTTCCGGTTATACCGGAAGTTGCCATCAACTATATTATTTTAAATGGGACAACCTGTATATTATTACATTTTCAGATTGCCTGAAAAAATGTAATAAAAATGGTCTTTACAGTTCAAAATTGGAACGAGTGGTTTATGAGTTATAAACAAATGAAAATCGCAATTTTCCATTTTCAAAGCAGCTTAGGTCGAAAACGGGTCAAGATATCGGAAAACGGCTTACATGTCCCTATCTTAACTTGTCACGTTGTATCCTATGGCGCTGATGAAATTTGTATACAAAGTGATGAAAAATCAGCGATTTTCAAAGAAAAATAATAAAAAATCTTTTTTTTTTTGCAGGTACTCCAGCATAGTATACAAAAAGTTAGGATAGGGACATGTAAGCCGTTTTCCGATATCTTGACCCGTTTTCAAGCTTAGCTTCTTTGAAAATGGAAAATTGCAATTTTCATTTGTTTATAACTCATTAATTGGTCGTTACAAATTTGAACTGTAAACATCATTTTTATTACTGTTTTTGAAGCAATTTGAAAATGTAATACTATACAAGGTGTACCATTTGAAAAAAGAAAAATATGACAACTTCCGGTATAACCGGAAGTGGTGTGGGGTTGTGAATATTTTAGTTCAGCTCGTCAAAACCGAAATTATACAATTACAAATTTTTAGAGTTCTACTCCCAGGACTTCTCCATATAAAAATGCCCTAAGGTTCTCGCGCCTGACCCTGTACATATTCAGTTCTTGAATTTTATTCGCACTTCACTTCAAGCATAATTTTTCCACATTTTAGGAATGAAGGTCTTGAACCACCTGAGGTCCTCCTGAACCAGCAGATTTAATTCCCACTACTTCGAGTAGTAATTATTTATCAGAAAGAAAAGTTCAAAACCGTGAACATTGGACGCAAATCAATATTTTGATAATGAATCATTCCGATCATTCGTACCATCGTACCACTGCCAATTTATGAGTCAAGCTTGGAAGAGGAAATTAATACAACAACAAGCTACGAATATATTTCTTCAGAACCTGAACCACCAGAGAAGTATTTTGTGAAGAAATTTTTTTCATGAATACACTGGTACATGTCGAAGTAGAGGTGGAACTGGAAACAAAGATTGATAAAATATGTTTGAAACTTTCAGTTATAAAAAAACTGAGTGAGCACTGATTATATTTATTTATTTTTGGGTTTTGCTTCAAGTTTTTACTATCACCAGTACCATTCACATCAAACACGTCATTTGGCGTTGCTAGACAACTTTCTGATCTGGCGAGACTAGATCTGGTATAATATTGTTACGAGTCTCACAATAAATAAATCACCGCCAAAGTCTGTAAATTCCTTTATTGACCAAATTATAACCTCTAATTAATAAACACACACAGCTGATTACTACTTGTACTAACTGTCACTACTGCGCCCACACAGCACCAAATATCTCAGATATATCTCAAAAAGGTCTCATATTGATCACAATATCTCATCTATTTTGAGATATTCCTGAGACGTCTCTGAGATTTATAAAATTTTGCATAAAATTCTTGATATTTCTTTCACTCATCAAGTTTTAATTGGTCGAAATTTTTCAGAGCATACCTCAATTTCCTATTCTAAGATTGGCAACGAATTGAAGTTTGCAAACAAGGCCATTGATAATAGCCTTGTTTCTCTTGTTGATCATGGGCCTCTTTCAACTCAGGAAAAATCTGCCCTTCTTAATCTACTCGAAGAGTTCAATTTATGCATTTTCAGAAAACTTACCGATTTAGGTAAAGTAGCGTCAACATCTATAAGTATCGACCTTACAACTACACAACCCGTTAGTAGTCGTCCTTATCGCCTGCCTGCGAAAGAAAAGGAAATCATGAGAAAACTCGTTGATGAGTTACTGCAAGCCAATATTATTAGGAAGAGTACATCTTCATTTGCAAGCCCTACTCTTCTAGTCAACAAGAAGGGTGGTGAAAAACGTCTGGTGGTCAATTATATCGCACTCAATAATATCACTGTCAAAAGAATCTTTCCAATGCCCTTAATTGATGAACTTATAGACCAGCTGTCTGATTATGAGTTCTTTACAAGCATCGATTTAGCTTCCGGGTACCACCAGATTCCTGTTCACCCTGATTCGATTCACAAAACCGCGTTCATAACCCCTTTTGGTCTTTTTGAATATCTTCGATGTCCGTTTGGGCTTTGTAATGCTCCATATCCGACTTCATGAGGTTCATGTCTATCATTTTTGAACCTTTAAGGCATCTGGACATCGTGGTGTATATGGACGATATTTTAATACCCTCACAAACCATCGAAGAAGGGCTTCATAAATTAAAGCTAGTTCTTTCTACGCTGCAAGATTATGGCTTAACACTAAAACTTTCCAAGTGCTCCTTTTTACAGACAAAGATTAAATTTTTGGGTTATAACATTTCTAAGAATTGCATATCTCCGAATGAATTAAAAGTAGACTCAGTTAAGAATTTTCCAATACCAAAATCAGTCCACCGATTACGTCAGTTTATTGGCCTTGTTGGATATTTCCGGAAGTTTATTCCTAATTTTGCCCGGCAGGCTTCACCTTTGACAAAACTTTTTAAGAAAGATCAGACATGGGTCTGGCAGAATGATCAACAAACCTCCTTTAATTTTCTTAAATCCGCAATCACTTCTGAGTCCGTTTTAACTATTTTCAACCCTGGATTGCAGTGCATTGTTTACACCGATGCCAGCAGGGACGGGTTGGCTGGAATCCTCGTTCAGAAAACCCCAGATGGTGAAAAACCGATTGCCTACTATAGTAAAAGTACTACAAAGGAGCAGAAAAACTACCATTCCTATGAATTGGAATTACTTGCTGTAATTCAAACCCTGAATCGTTTTCGCCATTATCTCCTGGGAAGTCCTTTTATAATCATAACAGACTGCAAAGCAGTAAAGAACACGGTCATACATCAGTCGACGTCTCCTCGAATAGCCCGCTGGCTTTTATTTTTACAAAATTTTCAATATGAAATGCGTCACCGTCCAGGTACAAACATGAAGCATGTCGATGCTCTAAGTCGAAATCCTCCACTTGAAGGTTTAATTGAAAAAGTTTGTCACATTTCCGAAGAGGATTGGCTTCTGCATGCTCAAGAGGCAGATGCTGACATAAAAAGCATTAAGGAAATTCTTTTGTCAGGTGACATGGAAAACAATAAATCAACTTTCAATGACTACGATTTGAGAGGTAATAAGGTTTATCGCCAAACAGCATATGGACGACGCTGGGTAGTTCCAAAGAAATGCCGATGGCAGATAGTCAAATTGAACCATGATGACCTTGGCCACTTTGCTCTTGATAAGACCTTGGAACGCATTCGTTGCACTTATTGGTTTCCTAAGATGCGTAGATTTGTCTCCAAATACAGGGTGATTGATTGAAGCGCCACATTAGAAAAAGTTCGACTTCCAAATGATCTAGGGATCTGAAATTTGGAACTTAGGCAACATACCTAATAAGGAGTCAAAATGAAATATTACCAAGATGGCGGCACATTTAAAAATGGCGAAAACAATGGCCATCTTTGTTTTTTTAAATGGGACACCCCATATATTATTGCGTTTTCAGATTGTCTGAGAAAATGTAATACCAATGGTGTTTATAGTTGTATTTTAAATTTTGTAGGCTATGAGTTATAAACAAGTGAAAATCGCAATTTTCCAAATTTAAACCCATTTACCACGAAAACGGCCCATAATATCAAAAAACGCCTTACATGTCCCTATCCTTAATTTTTATCTGGTATCCTACTGTATAGTTTAAATTTTTATACAGGGTGATGAAAAATCTGATAATTTTCACCACCTTGTATAAACATTTCAACTGCATAATTGGATGCCTTATAAAAAGTTAAGATAGGAACATGTAAGCCGTTTTTTGATATTATGGGCCGTTTTCGTGGTAAATGGGATTAAATTTGGAAAATTGCGATTTTCACTTGTTTGTAACTCATAGCCGACTCAATTTAAACTGCAACTATAAGCACAATTGTTATTACATTTTCTCAGACGATCTGAAAATGCAATAATATATGGGGTGTCCCATTTAAAAAAACAAAGATGGCCATTGCTTTCGCCATTTTAAATGTTCTACCATCTTGGTAATATTTCATTTTGACTCCTTATTAGGTATGTTGCCTAAGTTCCAAATTTCAGATCCCTAGATCATTTGGAAGTCGAACTTTTTCTGATGCGGCGTTTCAATCAATCACCATGTATATTAAGTGTTGTCTACCCTGCCTGTATCATAAAGTTCCTGCAGGTAAAAAACCGGGATTCCTGCATTCAATCCCAAAATTTGCAAAACCCCTGCACACCTTACACTTGGATCATCTTGGACCCTTCACTGTTACCAAAAATAACAATGCTTATCTGTTAAATGTTGTTGATGCTTTTTCAAAATTTGTGTTTGTCCGAGCTGTACCCGATACCAAAGCTGTGAATGTCATTAAGGCCTTGGAGAGTATTTTCGAAATTGTCGGCTATCCACGAAGGATGATTACTGATGCTGGTAGTGCTTTTACTTCCGAAGAATTCCATTCGTACTGTAGAAACAAGAAAATACGGTTGTTTATTACTGCGGTGGGAATGGCCCGTGGTAATGGACAGGTTGAACGGGCAAATCGAACTATTCTTGATGCTCTAGGAACCAGTATTTTCAACAAAGATTCAAGTACTTGGGATACAAATCTGATACAAATTCAACACGGCATTAATAGTACTCTTAATAAGAGTACCAACCACACCCCGGCTGAACTTCTCCTTGGTGTTAAACTACGATCAGGCACTGATCTACCAGACAGCGATGTTGAGGATCAGGTAGTGGATGTTACGAAAATTCGCAAAGATGCTTCCCGTAATCTGGAGCGTAATAGGCTTATACAAAATGCTTCTTTCAATAAGAAAAGGTGCGCAGCGGGTACCTATGCAGTTGGTGATCTTGTCTTAACGAAGATTACTAGTCACCCAGCTACTGGGACGAGTAAGAAATTGTTGGCAAAGTACAGAGGTCCTTTCAAAGTAGTGGAAGTCCTCCGAAACGATAGATACAGGGTGAAGGAGGACATCTTCACCTCCAGGTCTCAAATTCCATACGAAGCAGTAGTGGCTTTTGAGAGTATGAAACCCTACAAAACCTTGAAGCAATAGGTGAGCAGCAGCGATTGATTCCATTCATACACCTGATGAGGTGGTACACTCCATCTGCTGAGTGCGATTCTATTCATACACCTGATGAGGTGGTACACTCCATCTGCTGAGTGCGATTCCATTCATACACCTGATGAGGTGGTACACTCCATCTGCTGAGTGCGATTCCATTCATACACCTGATGAGGTGGTACACTCCATCTGCTGAGTGCGATTCTATTCATACACCTGATGAGGTGGTACACTCCATCTGCTGAGTGCGATTCCATTCATACACCTGATGAGGTGGTACACTCCATCTGCTGAGTGCGATTCCATTCATACACATGATGAGGTGGTACACTCCATCTGCTGAGTGCGATTCTATTCATACACCTGATGAGGTGGTACACTCCATCTGCTGAGTGCGATTCCATTCATACACCTGATGAGGTGGTACACTCCATCTGCTGAGTGCGATTCCATTCATACACCTGATGAGGTGGTACACTCCATCTGCTGAGTGCGATTCCATTCATACACCTGATGAGGTGGTACACTCCATCTGCTGAGTGCGATTCCATCCACCCATGCACCTGATAATGAGGTGGTTCACTCCATCTGCTGAGTGCGATTTCATTCCTACACCCTACACCTGATGAGGTGGTACACTCCGCTGCCGAGTGTGGCTTCTGCACCTACTAAGGTGGCCTGCTTCCGTTGCCCATTCCAAGGCGCATCTTTCTTGTCGTTACAGGTCCCTTATTCGAGGACGAATAACAAGTCAGGATGGCCGAATGTTCGAGATATTATATTAGTTCACCAGTGCGGTCCTGTACAGCGGCGTGGCGACTCTGACCGTGAAAGCCAGCCAGGGAGCCAGACGTTGAATGGGGAATCCCCGACTCGGACGGCGAGGCCGGGAAGGGGCAATGCGACACAGCAGCAGACCAGTCTGGCAGTCTTGCACGTACCGTGAATGCTTCCGCTGCGAAGGCATTCCTGACCTGCTACTAGTCGAACCTTATTATTATATTCAATTTCAATTATACTATTCACTATCTAAGTTAATAATAAATGTGTTGTTAAATACAAGACATTTACTCTGTTAAGCTAACATTTGATGAAATATCATAGTAACTTTAAACGCTTTTGAAGGTTCTGCAATAATTATCAATCAATCAGTGGGATGCTCTGCGATTGTTCCTATTCTATTGTCTAAATTAGATTATCTTACAAAAAAGGAATACGAATCAACTTTGAATACTGAAATAACAAAATTAAATGATTTTTTTTTAATTCTTTGAAAGGAAATGTCAATTAGAATCTCTTGAAGCTATTAATAGCTTGTCAATCAATTCAAACATATGACATATGACCATAGAGAAAGATAATATAATACTTCTTCTTCTTCTTCAGTTTTGGCGTTGTTCCTTATGGACAGTTCTCCAGCTCATTCCGGACATCTGCATTTATCTGGCTCGTAACCATCTGCAGGTGTCTACATTTTGAATTTTCTTCGGATGGTCTAAATTATTAATACTTAATTTCTTCTTGTTACAGTACTTTTGTTCAGATTATTTGTTTATTATAAATTTATCTTATTGTAATTTAAGAATCCATCAAGAATTATCTTTATGGTTTCGGCATCTAAATTTGCAAGTACTATATATATTCATATCAATTGGGGATGTTTTTATTCGTTTTCTCAACTCGTTGTATATATCATAATTTGGTGGCATGTTTATGGGACAAGTGAAGAATATATGATTAAGGTCTTCAATTTGACCGCATTCGCAATATGGATGTTGTAGTATTCCCAATCTGTGTAGGTGGACTTTTGACGTGACATGGCCTGTTCTCATTCTGGTGATTGTAGTTATATGTCTACGATCTATATATTGAAATTTCTGGTGCCAGGGTTGTCTCGGGAAATGTTCTTGTATGCTTTTGTACCATACTGATCTAGGTTTGTCTCGCCATTGTGTCGCAAATTTTTGTCTAACCATGTTTTTGACTATTGGTTGAAGATTGCGCCCACTTGGTTTTACATTTGAAGGAATGTTCATTTGTCTGCCCATGTTGGCCAAAAGGTCGACTCTTTCATTTCCCTTTATTTCTGCGTGTCCGGGTATCCAGGCTAATGATATTTGTAAACCTTTCTGGTTTGCCTTGGCTATTGTTTCTTTTGTTGCGAGCGTTATATTATCTGCTTTTCCATCTAGTCCTATTTGTTCTAAGTTTTGAAATTGCGCTTTCCGAATCCGAAAGTATTAGTGATTTCTTAAAGTGTTATTTTCAATGCAAAGGAGACAGCCCTTATTGATTGCTACTACCTCAGCTTGACTAATATCTATTACATCCAATAATTTTTCACTAAAGTTAATGTTTAGTTTCGGAATATGTACTCCATATCCGGTATAATACTATAATAATATAATAGAGTGTTCGATTACACGTTAGACTCTAGGTAATCTGCGACGGTGGCGACACCCTGGGCTACCGGAGTATTTTGGTTAGCGCGGGACATTCAAATTTAAATTTATACCTAATTATTATTATTTGAAAAATTATTTTTACGATTGAAGTGTCGCCACTTCAACAAATAAACTGCTTGGCATCAATATAAAATTTCTTTATTCTTAATAGGTACACAATATAGGTATACGAGAATAATAATTGCAACAAATGTTTTCTACAAAATTTTCCGGACATAAATAATACATGTCCAGTTTTTACAGAAGAGGTTTTCATTTTTATAAATCAGTTTTCTCAACGTGGAAAGACTTTCCCAGGAATAAGGAAAATACATTTATTTTATAATAATATTATTGTTGTTAATAATTTTAACATAAAAGCCATTCCAGCCATCATCTGCTGGATCGTGCACCGCAGACGCCGTCGCTTGATTGCAAACGTGTATAGGTACCTATAGCTACGATCCACCGAAGTCACGTAACTATAGGTCCTTTTCTTCAAGAGGGAAGCCGAAAACAAAGGATCTCTCTGAAGAAATTACAAAAAACTATTTTTTTTTTATTAATTAGTTTAGAGTCCATATATATATATATATATTCGTTTGAAATTACAAATTGCAGTCTTACGATACATGTTGTTTAGTTTATTAAATTACATATGATTGGTTTCGTCGATCATGGGGAAAAGAACGATCTGTAGGATATTCTGATGCGATGTTGACATCATGGTGAAGCATTTGCTTTGATTAATTTATTTATTAATTTATTTATTAATTTATTTAGAGTCCATCAAGCGTTTTAAAGAGAAACTCTAACGCCGTGTCCTAGCTGCATCCGGGTAATGCGTTGCGTGCGATGCGGGGAACGCACGCAACGCAAACTCGCACGAGAAATTTTGAGTGTGTCCTAATTGAATGCGTGCGGTGCGGGCGAGAAAATGGTTTCCAATCCAACTATTTCTGGTGCAGCTTCAGATTAAATACGTTTTAATTTGGAAACCAGTAGGTTGTTGGAGCTGGAAAGACTTGAAAATCACAGAAAGAAATGTGTTACTTAAGAGAAAGAAACAATAAGACGCAAGTAATCTATAGAAATGGGTATAAATTTGATAGATAGATAAAATAGAAGGTAGGTTAAATAAAAATAGGTCTACAATAGAAGTTAATAGACCTCATACTTACTTTAAAAACCTAAATTCGAGACATTTTCACATTCCCAGTGTACCTTGACTCTTGTTCTTGTAAAATAGATTTCTCTTATTGCACAAAATGTTTCGCTTTGGCACGAAGGCAATCGAAATTTAAAAAATTTCCTGCCCGCCGCAAAAATCGCAAGATTTTGACAGATGAAAAAACTAGATATTTCAATTTAAAACAATGCGTGCGTTGCGGTGTCGTTTTATCGTACGACTTTGCGGGCAAACGCGTCTACTGAGGACACTCCCATTGCTTTGCATGTGTTTTATTTTAATCGTTCCCCGCAACGCACGCACGCAACGCACGCAACGCAGTCCCCGGATGCAGCTAGGACGCGGCGTAAGAGTCAGAAGGAGATTTATCCTTTTACAGATGATTGGCACTCATTTTCAAAAATTACGAAAAAATTTACGCATATTCTTGAGACAAAAATAAGCAACTTACCTACAGAAAGAGTTTTTTCGATTTATTTAAAATAATTTTTACTACTTACAAGAACATGAAACAGCATTGCACTTACCTTTCAAAAAGTCAACGAATATGCAAAAGTTTTACGTTATACTGGTATTAATTGGGTAAATTATTATAAATTATATTTCCGAGTTAAAAGTTTGATCTAAACGTTATTATTAGTTTGGTCAGTATTACTTGGATGGGTGACCAAACTTATAGTGGTAAAAATAAAAAAGTTCCGTGACCGATCGTGCTCCGGGAGGTACGTTAAAAAGGGGGTCCCGGCTGCTTCACAGCAGTCGTTAAGTTACGTCAGAGGCCCTTGAAGCTACTTGAAAACTTCTGACACTTGGGCTTTAACCACAGCCATAAGATATTTATTTATTTATTAGTTTGATAAAATGCTCAAATTAAATAAATCAAATTTTACTAAATTTATTACAAAACTAAACGTCAGATTATGTCAAACTGAGAATTTAGATCTACAGGGTGAGGCGCGAGAATCTTAGGGTATTTTTATATGGAGAAGGCCTGGGAGTAGAAGTCTAAAAATTTGTACGTGTATAATTTCGGTTTGACGAGCTGAACTAAAATATTCACAACCTCACACCACTTCCGGTTATACCGGAAGTTGCCATATTTTCTTTTTTTAAATGGTACACCCTGTATATTATTACATTTTCAGACTGCCTGAAAAACAGTAATAAAAATGATGTTTACAGTTCAAATTTGCAACGACCAATTTATGAGTTATAAACAAATGAAAATTGCAATTTTCCATTTTCAAAGCAGCTTAGCTTGAAAACGGGTCAAGATATCGGAAAACGGCTTACATGTCCCTATCCTAACTTTTTGTATACTACGCTGGAGTACCTACAAAAAAAAATATTTTTTATTAATTTTTTTTTGAAAATCGCTGATTTTTCATCACTTTGTATACAAATTTCATCAGCACCATAGGATACTACGTGAAAAGTTAAGATAGGGACATGTAAGCCGTTTTCCGATATCTTGACCCGACCTAAGCTGCTTTGAAAATGGAAATTTGCGATTTTCATTTGTTTATAGGTAACTCATAAACCACTCGGTACAATTTTGAACTGTAAACCCCATTTTTATTGCATTTTTTCAGACAATCTGAAAATATAATAATATACAGGGTGTCCCATTTAAAAAAATAAGAAAGTTGATGGCAACTTCCGGTATAACCGGAAATGCTGAGGGGTTGTGAATATTTTAGTTCAGCTCGTCAAAACTGAAATTATACACGCACAAATTTTTAGACTTCTACTCCCAGGACTTCTCCATATAAAAATGCCCTAAGTTTCTCGCGCCTCACCCTGTATAAAGGCAGCTTAATTTTAGTTTAGAAATCGTCCGCAATGCGCGATGCGTTACCGGAAAACAGTGTACCGTGTACCCATTTTCGTCCGTCGATCTGCCGGTCTCTTTAAAGTATATTGTCTCTGGCGCTACCCTAAGTAAGCGTCAGTGTCGGTAATACAGGTTCCCTAGCCAATTTTTTTACTACAGATTAACTCCTCTTTGTCTTTACTCTAGTTAATGTTAATTCTCTTTGATCGTTTTTCGAATTTCGAATGATCTCTAAACTAAAAAAAAATAAATAAATTTGATATCTTGTTTTGGTTTTGTTGCTGTATTTGCTTGCTTTCCTCAGTTAGTTCAGCAGTTCCATAATTCCATATCCATAATCAGAATCCGAATCAGACGGTTCGTTTTCGTGTTTCTGTCCAGGGAAAAACAGAAACAGGGGTGGTGCAGGTGCAAAGTAGTGCCCGGCCAAATACAAATTACCAATACGAATGTAAAAGTTGGAATTAAACCACCAGACAAGGCCTATAACCGACTAAATGGGTAACGTGGACACTAAGCTAAACTTCAGGAAAGCTGTAGTGCAGCTGACATCAAAAGCTGAGGTATGGACATTCGCAAACCGAACGTTTAAAGGCGCACATATGTTACATGATTACATGAAAATTAACACTAGTCTTTCAGCCTATCGAGGCGAACGATGAAGTATTTTGGGATCAATTCTGGTCTGAGAATGTCACAAACGTCCAGGACATATTCACACTTGTGCCTGCTGGTGAAATCAGGACCTTGCGAGAGGAGGCGCCTTCCAATTTAGCCACCCTGTGCTATAAGGCTGTGGAGAAACTGGTTAAGGCTGTTGATAACAGCTGTCGCACCCAACATGAACAACAGACTGGTATGATAATTTAAATATACTTAACCTTTAAGTGGTAACGCGGTGTCTCTCAGACACTGACACATTTTCAATGTGCTATATTTTTGTTATTACTTTTGAAATAATTTTTTCCCTTCGTGTATTCTTTCACTGTACCTTTAGGAAACTAAAGCCAAAATTTCATAATTTTTGTGCACACAGGAAGCGAGTAATAAATTTTTTAAGTATAGCATGTCCTGTTCTGTGCCTGGCAGACACCGGGTTACCGTAAAGAATACTTTATTTTTATGATTAATTACACCGAATTGTGGGTAAAGCAAACATAAATATTGCTTTGTGTAAACTTTTCATTCATCGAAAGGAAGTAAATAACTGTCTCATAAAGAAGAATATTTTCTATTATCCTCTTCAGGTTCCTAAAAGAACTATGCAATTACGTTTGCTTCAATTTATTGCACATCTCTGAAAGTAACATAATGCAGTTTGTTGCAGCCATAAATAAAAAAAAAATAAAAAAAATATAATCAAATATTATTTGATTATATTTTATTGCCACCTGTTGACTAGGAATTTTAACTTAATTTTTTGAGATTGTTACTTTAAAAGTAATTTTTTTCATTTTTTGTCAAATAAAAAATAACTAAACACAAATGTATCCGATTATTATAGGTTCAAAAAATTAAATAACAAGCATATATTAACACAAAAATATTGCATAACCCCCCAATGATGCATTAATGTCTTCCGTGCCTGTGAGACACCGCGTTGGCGTAAGAGTAAGTCGTTCCACCTTACCACTTAAAGGTTAAAGTGGCTCCTTATGCAGGAAACTTGAGGTCCTGTAACTCTATAAATAATTGAAATCGGACATATGATTTTATGAAGTTATCTTTTTTAAATCACCTCACCTTTCACTTGTCTTAATTTGATGGTGAGCTAATAGATTACACTGTATAAAAGACTGGTCCAGTATGGTCCAAGACCCTGTCCAATATTGCTGGTTTCGGTACCGGTAATAATTCTACCTGTTTTTTTTTCAGTTTTAAATTGTACAAGGCTACTGATGCGGATCTTGCCTTACATTTTCGAGGACACCGAATGGAAAGGTTTCTTCTGGTCATCATTGCCTAGTCAGAGCGAAGACGATGATGATTCAGCCCCTCTGGCTCAGTCGATGCTAAATGCTATTTGTGTAAGTGATTTTGTAATTTGTATTCATCTCTTTGATTCACTTAAATTTTGAGACCGTTCTACCTTACCAGGATCTGCTCTTCTGTCCGGACTTTACTGTAGTTGCAAGTAGGAAAAGTGGACCGGTAAGTTTTTACTTCTACTTCCATACCTTTTTTTAACAGTTAATTCAACAGTTCCTAGTTTCACTCTCAAACCTAGAATTCTTAGATAAAACAGACTAGTGATTACTTATTACCGATTGTTTCATGCTGTTTGTGCAGGACAAGGCTGAGGAGCTATCAGCTATTGACAGTTGCGAGTACATCTGGGAGGCCGGTGTAGGGTTCGCCCATTCGCCGCCCCGCAACCCCGCCTTCGACGATAACCGTACTGAGCTGCTGAAGCTCCTTTTGACTTGCTTTAGCGAGACCATGTATCATCCTCCTGCCGATATCACTCAAAATCCCAACAGGTGGATTGGGTACGTTTTAAAATATTTATTAATTACACCGATAAATATATATCATTATAATGGTTTCAAATTTCAGGCACCTCACCTCTGCAGAGAATCGTCATGCCTTGCCTATGTTCACTTCACTACTTAATACAGTTTGCGCTTATGACCCGGTGGGCCTGGGCGTGCCTTATAACCATCTGCTATTCACTGATTCCCTGGAGCCCTTGGTCGAGGCCGCTTTGCAAATTCTTGTGGTTACTCTTGACCACGATACCAGTACATGCACTAACGATGGTGATGAGGTAAGTGTCTTCATATTATATTTTACGAGAGTTTTATAGAAAGTTTCTATAAGAGCCATCTAACCTTTCTGAAGCCATGCCTAGGTAGGTTTAGTGAGAAATGTTATCTATTTCAGTGGTTTTCTTGTTGGTATTCCAAAAGCAAAAAAATATTTAAAAATATTTCAATCATGGTCTCTAGACACCCATACCATAACACCCTTCTTGTTCAAAAGACGTGGCCCGCTTGATCCCACCTAGAACAAGACCGGGTAGAAATACACGTCGAGCCGCAGGCGATCAACTGTACCAGGTTCAGCTCGTTACACCTTATACAACCCTATTTCAGACTTCTTTTATGTATAGAAGCGCATCAGTTTGGAATAGCATTCCAAATGGTGTGTTTCCTGACGAATACAACCTGCAATGATTCAAAGCCAACGTGAACCGACATCTCCGCTCATGCACCGCTCCCAGAGCGTCATAGGGATTTCCCTGCATAAAAAGAACGAAACATAATTAAAAATTATATTGATATCTTACATACTGTAGTGTAACCACCCTAACTAAAATGTACCAAGATGGAGGCCCAACTGAATGATTTAAAAAGAAGAACCCCATTGGCGTTTGGAATGTCAACTTGAAAGTGTCAACACCCCAAATGTCTTTGAAAGTTTGAATTTCTCCCTCTTTGAAACCCTATAGAATATTTGAGCTTATTGAAATTTCTCCCGCCCTTAATCTCTAACCACGAATAGTTAAACAAAATTGGCAACACAAAATTTAACCTTTTAAACTTTAAAACCCATGATCCCATGATAATTTTAAACCGTGATCGTGATCGTTTCGTTTTGATGAACCCCAGGCCCTTCTACACTGTGAAGTAATCCCGTTTTGTTCGTCCTTAGTAAACACTAAGAAAATACTCGAATTGGCCAATTATTGGGAGAAGGGGGTATTATTAAAACACAAGAATTTCCCGTTATAAAATAAAATCAACTTTTATTCGGCCTAACCTACTCTTAAAATGCAAGATTCGTCCGAACTAATCAGAGAAAGAACTGTTTTAAGGCTGAAAGTTAAAATATTATGTGTTATATTCAGAAAGAGGACATTTTATCTGTCTATCTTTTATCATAGGGAACCCCCCCTCTCTCTCTCTCTCTTTGAACGGCATAGGGATTTCTTCCCTAGAATCAAAGCTGTTCGCACTACGCCCAGATTCTCCCTTCAATTATCTCTCAAGGACCGATATTAATTCGGGTAAGAAAACAATCTTTATCTATTTAGTTATGTTCTAATTCTAAGTTCTTTTTCTCTCCCTGGAATTTCTGTTGGAATTACGCATCCTATCTCTACCTGATTGAACCTTTACTAGGTTATACCTACTTCAAGGACGCTATCTTGTATCTTGGTCCGGACAGAAACATTATCTGGTTTTATTCGGTGAATCATCAAGAACCACAGAGGATCACTTTGCTCATTCAACATCAGGAGCGGAAGTCAATGTCCCCCATGATCTATTTAGGACTTACATCCATTTATTGAAAGACGCCGTCCAACCGCGTGCTTTCATTGAAGCCCCCAGAACCGTTCCCCATGTTAGTACTGAAGAAGGTGCCCGTTTTTCTCCCTGGACAAATGAACTGCGTTCCTGTCCCTCTGCAAGTGTTATCCACGACTTTTCGCTAAGAGAAAGGTCGTCCATGTAAGCTATCGTTCTGTCATGTAAACAATCGCTCCTGTCATCATAATAATTATTAACAAAGTCATACCTATGGCCTCAATGTCTACTTATTTGTGAAAAGACATAGATATCTATCTCTTCAGTTAATTTATTTGTCAAATACAATATTTTAATTATGAGTAATTCATAGTTTACCATTAATGAGATCAAATAATATTTAATTTGCAATAGAATTCATTATTAATTAATTAAACAGTAAATATTCCTGTAAATACAACTTTTATGAAATTCAAGGCTATTTTTCAGCATAGGGAACAACCTTGACAAATACAGTCACAGAAAACAGGATCAAATCAAACCCTGAGTGAATTTTCAATACTTTTTATAGCTTAGGATTTTTTAAAGCAACATAAAAAAATCCTGGCATCCCGATTTCTCTTATCTATAAAAACAAAATAACGATTGATATTACCGCTTTTACGTTACGAATGGCTCCACAGTCTCATGGAATTCGAATAAGATTTTGGTCTCATTAAATAAGTTTTCCAACCTACCTAATAATAATTTTCCGTTAAATGAAATAAACAAGGAACACAAAAATTTCCGTTGGAGGAATTATCACCAACAAAACCCTGTTGAGAAGGTAACAATACAGTGTGATTTGCTAGAAAAACAAAATGGCGAAATAAACTTATCGGAATCGAAATGATTATCTTAAAATTTATCATTATCAAGAGATTTAAGGTGGAAGACACACTGAAATGTCAGTTCTGCTTGAACGTGAATCGTGAAAAGTGTTCTAATAGCATTTTGTTAAATTTCTTTTATTGATTACTTTTATTCATAATAATATAAAAGAGAGTGTAAACATCTCATGAATGTTTCTCTGCGTTAATATTGCCTAAATAGTGTTTTTGTCTTGGAATTATTCCATGAAAGTTGTTATCAGTTTGTGGCTGAAGTGGTGATGAAACTTGTGGTGTATTCAGTTCTACTAGAACTAGAGTGTTGGTTTACGGGAAGAAATTGCCAATTAATAGAAAACAATAATTGGCTTTTAGTTCTTCTTTCCCTTGCTCAGAAAACTGCAGATAAGATAGTGGTACTGGCTGATAAAAGTTATCCTGCTTCTAAATAAATGCTAAATTGTGAGAATATTGATTGAATTGGAATTAATTTGTAGATAAGGCGGATATATTGAAAAAAGTGTTTTGTTTACCAACATTTGCATTTTTGGTTCTACCAACATCAGGTTTTTGGTTTTGCGGTTGGAGCTAAGATGTCGACGTGTTTCGAGTGCAACATCGTTTTTAAAAATGATGTAATTGCCGTGTGCACCCTGTGTACGGCTATGTTTCATTCTAATAGGAAGGGCTGCTAGGGCCCTTTTTTTAATGAAAATTTGATTGCTGAGTGGGATACTTGACACCTCTAGATTTTTTCTCTTAATCGAGGGTGTTTGTCAATAGGCCCAACAATTTAGAAGATCTACAGCATCAAATTTACACATAAATGGAAAGTATCACTCCGGATGTCATTCAGTGTGTAATACAAAGCGTTTACATTCGTGCCGGACAGTGTCAGGAAGTGCTTGGCCGACAATTTGAACAATTTCGATAATTAATTGGTAATAAACACAATTCAGTCACTACTTTAAGCTAAAACCTATTTTTTCAATTTTCACTTTTCAATAAGCTGACATTTTATTCGTTTCTAAACTTATTTTTCTTATTAAACTTTTGCTTTTCCAACAAAACATAGAGAAAATAGTAATAAACCCCTACTACACGTTGATTAATTTCTAGATAGTCTACCAAGGTCACATGAAAATTCAGCAGTGATGTCAGATCTCGAATTTTGTAGGTGAAATGAGGATATGAGGAATCACAGAATAAATAGACATAATTTATTACATCATCAACAATTTTTGTTTATTTGAAAATAAAAAGAATTTAAGGTTTCTTTTTGAATATAACTGATGATGTTAATTCATAAAAGGTATTTATAATGAAAAAATAACAAGCACCTATTTGTAAAGAACATTTTATTGGAAAGTTATACACAAATTACAAATAATATAAATTAATGCAAAACTTGACAATTGATAATTTAATATTCAGAGCCATATAATCAGTTTCTTAAATTAATACCTAATTAAAACATTCCTCATTTCTGCCGTAACACCAGTATGATGTGTATTTCGCCAAAGAGAAATAACGTCGGTACTGCTCTCATCGCTTAAAGGACGATTGAAGTTCGGCTTTGCTATACCCCACACATGTTCGATTGGATTAAAAATGCAATGGTATAGTGGAAGTCGAAGAATTTTGTGTCCATACTGTTCAGCTAGCTAAGGAATCCACTATATACTGCTTTGGTTTCTTTTGTTCCTGTTGTGAAACCAATAAGCATTTTAGTTATATAAAAATCATAAAGTCAATACAAAATATACTTATTCACAATGTCTAGGAGCTGAGCTTTCAGCGAAAAAGGCTCGAAACTAATGTTCTTCCTGCTCAGCGCATTCGTCAATTTGTTGTTTATTTGAAGAAGAAATTGGTGGTTTATTTTCAACTGCACTGTGGTAAGGCGCATTGTCCATAATAATCACAGAAGGTAACTTGGCTTTAACTGGTTTTCGAACCACTTGGTAAACTTTTCATGATTCATCTCTCCATGATAATCTGGATCTGTTGATGATGAAGAGAAAATCAATTCTGCCCCATTAACAAAACCATTTATCTTACCTGCATGCAAAACTATCTTACCTAAATAATGAAAATAAATGATATTATATTTAATGCCTAATTATACATCATTATAACATTTATATTATAAGTATTTAAAACACCTTATTTTGCCTTCTGTCTTCTGTTCAGTTTCTTGACACTGCGTGGGTTTTGATCCTGCCAAGACCTTCCCATTGTGCCGTTTTGAGAGATCCATGTTTCGTCTATATACACAAATTATTGGTAATAAGATGCCTTCTCTTTTGTAATCTACATATGCGCGTAGGAACTTCACTCTTTTAACAACAATGTGACCTAATTCCAGGAGACCTCGACGTGGATTGTCTTTTTTCCATTTAAATCCAATTTTCTTTAAGACGCACAAAAGAGAAGATTTGCTGCACTCAAATATATACTTGTCTTTGAGGACGGTATGTAGAGTATGTAGACGGTACCAAAGCGACAATTTCAGAGCTTCAGCTACCCTCTAAATCATAATATTTATTACTTGATGTCAGTAGTATTTGAATCTATAAAATAATTTTTATACCTTGCTCACTGATGTTAGGGGTATAATGGCCCCCATTCATTGATTCATTTCCAAAATATTCGAATAAATTTGCCACCATCTGCTGTTGCGCTTCTTTACTTATATGTTTTGGCATTTTGCTTACTTTTAAAGATAATCTATCACTTTTTAGATAATTCTAATAATTTTTAATTTATTTTATAAAATTAAAAATTAACTCTTAAAACTGACAGACGTAAACAGAACAAAATCAGTTTATTATTTTGGATAGAAAAGTTGACAACAAAGCCAGGGCGATGTTGTGATCGATTATTAAATTTATTGTTTTTGCATCTTCCTAATGTCAAACATTTTCATTTGATCCCTTTAATAACCTTCAAATTCTAACTGTCATTTTTAGTGTCATAATGTTCGACGTTACAACGCAGCGTAAACAAATATGACCTTGGCAGACTATCTAGAAATTAATCAACGTGTATGTGGTATTGTTGTATATGACAAAAAAATGGGGGTTGTTGCTATTTAAAAAAATATGATTTCATTTCATTTTATTTATTGCCCAATAAATACAAATACAAATTACGGACAATTTCTATAACCGAACTAACAATCAACAATCCATTTCTATTTAATATCTGTACTATTACTATTTTCTTGTTTAAATGTTTACACTATCAAAAGCTTTACGAAAATCACATGAAATTCCGATTACCGTATATTATTGTCAAATTTCATCATTGTTGGAATCCGTTAAATAAAAACTATTTTTATTTGGAGGTTTAATTTTTGTTAATAATAATTGTTATAGGTATTCTTTTTCATTGTTTGTCAAATTAATATTTTGAAACAAGTGGGTAAAATATTTTTTTGAAAAATATTGGTTCGATAACAAAATATTATTTGAATCAAGAATCTCTTCAATTAAAGTAACATTTTTTGTGATTGTATTATCGTATGAGTAAGATAATTTGTTTTAGCCTCTTTTATGATTTTATTCAAAACTTTTGAATAATCTCTTAAATAGGTTTTCAAAAATTGGCTTTGGTCACTTTTGATAATTTTAACAGAAATCTTCTGGTCCTACAAGACGTTTTTATTCCCTTAGAAATCCATTTGTTCTTATTGGATTAAGTTTTAGTTATTTCTGGGAAATTTTCAATAAAACAGTTGGTATGTTTTTATTCATTATTATGTATTTGAAATTTATCATTTAAGTTATTGGTATTATTCAGTAATAAATTAGAAAATTCGGAAGATAAACTTTCAAAAAATTTGTTCATATTATTCGAATTAAATAACCTGAAAGTAAATTTGGATTTAATTTCTCTAACGTGATTGTTATAAGCTTGTAAAATTGATACAGACTGACCATAGTGGTCAGACAAACCGGAATTGAAAACTGATTTTTCGTTAGTTGCCATATTTGTAAAAAAATTATCTAAACAAGTGCTACTGGTAGGAGTTACTCTTGTGGGTTCATAAATAATTTGTTTCAAGTTGAAAGAAACTAATTAAATTTAAAAATTTATTTTTTTTTTGTTATTTTTTGTTGATAGAAAGTCAATATTGAAATCACCACATAAAACTATTTTATTATTATTTAAGCACAAAACTATTCAAAATGTTTTCTAAGCTATTAAAAAAATATTCCGAAATTTCTACTACTAATAATTCGTTTTCTGACAACCAGTGTTCAGATAAACAAATGATATCAATTTTTTCGTTATTGTTTGATGTTAATAAATGTGTATCGAAAAGATCTAACTTGCTTTGATTAAACCCTTGAATATTTAGATGAACAATATTTACTGATGAAACTAAAAAAATGTGAAGTAGAATTATTAAAGTTTAGGTTTGGGATTGAAAATTTATTTTCTTTGGTCGTAATTCTAAAAAAAATTCTGAAATAGTTGAGTTTTGAATGTAATTCTTATTGACTTTTGGAAAATTAAATCTGCTGATTAGAGATTAATTTAGTGGAATTCCTACCTTGAAAGAATTATACATTTTAATGATTTCCTTATTTTTCGGGTGTATAATCTCTACTATGTACTCTCCTTGTCTATTGTCATTTAAAAAGTTTAGTAAATCTTCTGACTTTATGGTAGTTTTAAATCTTGAAACAAAAAAAACATACTTTTCTTGGTGAAGTTACTGTTAAATCATTTTTTCTACCAGATCCAATGAAGTGATTATTTTTAGATTTTATTTCTTCGTTTTTTAAATGTTTTGTTGTTCTTTCCGCTTGATCATCATCATTAATTATTACTTTCAAATCTTGGTCTTTATTTATTTTGTTTTTAGTATGTTTGGTTGATGAATTAGAAAAAACATTACCATTTAAGGCAGTTTGTTTCAGCACCAATTCCAATAGATGGTTTTCGTTTAATTTCTTCGTTGTTATTCATGTTTGTTAACAAATGGATCAAGTCTATGTTTGATTCTTTCAACACTTCAATTTGTTTCTTCAATTACAAAATATTTTCATTTATTAATTTATGTTCTTCATCGATAGTTGAAACCTTTTTTTGTACAGGGTGATTCATTATAATGTCGCCCCCCTATAACTTTGTTATTTCATGTGTCCCAAAAAAATTAAAAGTGGGGTTATAAAGGTGCTAAAAAAGACTTTTTTATACGTGTAACAAAAATTTGAAAGTAGATCAGTATACAGGGAAAACCAAAAATTTAATTTTTTTTTCAATGGATCACCCTATATATGAATTTCTTTTTCGATTTCTCGTAAAATTCTAAGCATAACTTATATAACATACCGTATACCTAAATTCAATGGCTTCTGAAATATTAGCATTTGAAACATCATCAAATATTTTATAAAACACCTGTTGCAAATCAAGAAATCTAACAATAAAATGCTCTACTGGGCCTCCATTTTTTTCAACACATTTTATAAGGGTTTATAAGGGTTGTTCGCATTTTCTCCAATGAATCTGTTATGAATTCTGGGTTATTTTAATTTAAATTATTAATTTTAATCCGTATCAAATCTTTTAGATGATCGAGATTTTCAATTTGGTAGTTATACATACACACGGTTTTTTAAATAGTTTCAAATGCGAATATTTCAGAAACTATTGAATTTAGGTATACGGTATGTTATATAAATTATGCTTAGAATTTTACGGGGAATCGAAAAATAAATTCATATATAGGGTGATCCATTGAAAAAAAAAAAAATTTTTGGTTTTCCCTGTATACTGATCTATTTTCAAATTTTTGTTATACGTATAAAAAAGTCTTTTTTAGCACCTACATAACCCTACTTTTAATTTTTTTGAGACACATGAAATAACAAAGTTAAAGGGGGGCGACATTATAATGAACTCAAACTAATTTTATTGGGAGCAATCACAATCACTGTGGGAGATACCTGGAAACCTAGAGATACCTTATTTTGCTTTATATTTTTTCTGTGTAATATTGCATTGAATTTAATTTTGTATATTTAATTAATTACAACTGAAGTTAATCAGATACCCGAGACTGTACTTTTTGATTCCATATTTTTGTGCTTATGTAATTATATGTATATTAGTGTTATGTGGCTTCGTAGGTATATGCACTCTGCACGATATATTACCATGAAGAATTTTTTTTTTTTTTTAAGCAAGTAGGTACTTTATTGATTATAATTATTTAAGATGAAACTTTTTTGCTTTAATGTAAGATCTCTTGCTCCGAAAATATCTGATGTACGTGCATACTGTTCTGGTGCTGGTGTAGATGTACTTTGTTTTACGGAAACCTGGTTGTCGCATGCGACATCTGATGAGGATATATCCATTCCGGGTTATGCTCTTGTAAGACGCGATAGGTTGACGGGGGCGCGAGGGGGAGGAGTCTCAGTATACTTAAGGCATGAAATAAAATTTGAGACACTTCCAACTGAGGATAGTATTGAGCAGCTGTGGCTTCGGCTTCAGCTGGGGAGTAAGAGAGTAGCGCTTGGCGTTGTATACAATCCCCATTATAACTTTCATAACGAATTTTTAAGTCAGTTACATAGTTCTGTTGCAGATATTTTTTCAACTTGCGATGAACTAATCTGTGTTGGAGACTTTAATGTAGATTTGTTAGATGAAGGAAGTGTAGGAGTCAGGAGATTGGCCGACTTCTGGTCAACTTTTGGTCTGTGTCAGGTAGTCGATTCACCAACTAGAATAACAGCGACATCATCCACTCTCGTCGATCATGTGCTTGTTTCTGGTGAAGGTTGTGTTAGATCGGTTGACGTTTTCTCGTTTCTTTCTGATTTTAGGTTGGATCATGAGGCAGTGTTTTGTGAGCTTATTTTTGAGTTACCACAAAAAACGATTCAATTTAGATTTAGAACAAGGCGCGATTACAGAAGCTTTGACTATGATAGATTTCTTGCTGATCTGGTTCTTGCACCATTTAATTTGATATTTAAAATTGATGATGTCAGTGAGAAGGTTGAACTTTTCAACCGTATGGTTATTGATCTCTTTGATGCGCATTCACCATTGCGGAGGATCCGTGTTACGAGACCGTCCTCACCGTGGATGACCGATTGTTTAAAGCATACTATAAAACTAAGAAATAAGGCACGTTGTAAATGGAGGCGGACTCGTGGCATGGATCATCTTGAAGAATATAGGATCTTGCGTAACCGGGTGACTCGTATGTGCAGGACTGAGAAGAGAAATTACTTCAGAAGTTGTATTGACCGGAGGGATGTGAGATCATTTTGGCGAGCCCTTAAGTCTGAGAGTAGGAATGAAATACCTGACCCATTGCGTAATCCAGAAGCGTTAAACAGATTCTTTCTAGATAAGTCGTCTGGTTGTAACGTCGTTAAGGTTTTGTCCTTTAATAAGCTCCATTTAAAATTATTAAATGGGACCTCGTTATCCAAATCCTTGGTATTAAGGTATTCATCAATGAGAAGGAATATAAGGTTCCGAAAATATGAATTCCGAACTAGCACCGCCACCTGTTGCCGAGTGGTAAAACTAACTAAACTAGGCAAGTTCAAGATCCCTACCTTTTGAGTACAATCTGTAATTTATTCCCGTACCATCTTCCTTTCGATCAGCTAGAAACACAGATGTCCCTGTGATGTAGTTTCGAGAATTTAAATACAACAGCCTTCTCCGAGTTGCGCACCACAAGGTGCTACGATATTCCTGAACAGACTCGTTCGTTTTCCAATCTTGGTGCTCGAAGCGACAAGTCGCACCCCTACCTTTTCTCTTTATCTAAGGAACCGATTATTAATAAATCGGGTAAGTAAATTGTTCAAGCTATCTAAAACTTTCTCTAATAGAGTTTATATATTGTTATAGTTCTTTCTACCTACCCTATCAATTGGGGTACTATCTTATTTCATCCGAAAACCTATCTACGGAGTTAAACCCCACCTGTCTTCACGGACGCCATATTGGTTTCCATATCTGGTACATCCGAATATCCGCTTTTATGGAAGGAATCTCTTACATTATCTGAAGGTTTTGCTGCTACCTGCCCCTAAATACTGGATCTCAACATTCGGAGCCCCATATTTTCGAGTTTCACCTAACCTCGAAGGACGACTACACTAGTCAGTGCTAGGCACGTGTTCCCACGGGACACGACTCCATCCACCAGTCTTTCTGCCACCCCAGAGGGAGACCACGGTCTCCTATCCTGAGATTTCGTCCAGGGCCCCGCTCTCCAGTCTCGGCACGACATTCAAAGGAAGGCAAAATGTCGTATCAGTAAGCAAGTGTGACATAACCTTTTATTGCTCAGAGTGATATCAGAGAAATCTATTAGGAGTTTTGTGTATTTTTATTGCCTTATCTCGTCAAGAAATTGATGATGTTTTATTAATTAATACTTATAATCACCATTATTATTCAAGTAATACTTGAAATGAATTTGTCACTTTTTATGTGAAGGAAAGATAGATATCTATTTTCTCTACCAGTTAAACTGTTAAATGAGATATTTTACGATTAACTTCATGAACAATTAATTAGTAATTTCATAACCATAGAATCTCAATAAGTTATTTTTGTAAACAGAATTCATAAATATACTTTTCATTAAAAGATCAACTCTATTATTCAGTAGGTAGATACAGTAGTTAGAAATGATTAACATCTCATAACCTGAGTGAATTTTGATGCCTTTATAATTCAGGTTACTTTAGATCTATTATTCAAAAACCATAAGGCACTGGCATCCCACTATCTTTTATCTTAGAAGTAATTAAACAGTACCGCTTTATGTTGCTGATGTTACCACAGTCGCACGAAATCTGGGTGAGATTTTGGTGCATCAATTAATACTTCGGCCCAACGAAGGTAAGTCGGCAATTATTTCAACAACGATCGAATTTTAATTGGCCCAGAGCCTATTCTAATTAGCCCGACCGCAGCAATTGGCACTCCCCGGTGTGGAACGTTTACTTCTTTGAATTAGAAATCCAATTTATCTTTATCTTACTTGGCTTTTATGTATCTAGGATTTTCATAAAATAAATCTCATAATTATTTGAACTTTACGATTTGTCTGCGATATCACTTGATATTTATATAAGTTTCTCTTGTTGCTTACTGCATGATTTTTTTTATTGAAAGCTTTGCATGATTTAGTTTTAAGCATTATTGTTCCCTAATATATGTGTACCTACCTAATTATCTTTGTGCAAAGTGCCGTGCCGCGAAAATACCTACTTTTTCTTACCGCTACACTGCCGCTAAAGGGTAACCCGTCAGGGAGCTTTACGGAGTGGTTGATTATACCGTCGCGATGTCTCGAGCATGTTTTAGAGAAGCTTAATTCCGTACAGAGAGGATACTCGGATACGAGAGCTCTGTAGTTAAGCTGTCTTTGAAAACTGTATCCAAAAATCTTTCCCTGAAAATTATCTTACCACTTCTCATGAATTAGGATAGGTTTCCATAAATCTTTGACTTTCCAGTCAGCTGTTGGTATTAGTACCGACAAGCGCTAAAGCTACGAGCGGTGTTGCGACGTATCCCTTGCATTCTTTACGTCAAACGTAGAAAACGAATTCTTTACGTGTAAAGATACATCATAGCGTCACATAGCTCTTTCGCTCCCTACCTTACCGACTTTAGTAGATTTCAATCATGAATCCCGTTCTAGCTTTATTAAGTGAAGAACTCGCTTACGAGATAGCGATTAGAAAACAAGTCCCATTTAGTACACAGGAGAAAAGACGAATTCAATTTCGTGCCCTGTTAAATAGGGAAGAAAATTCTCTTTCTATTTCCGAATCTGTCTACCCCTTTGACAAAGATTCTGCGGAGGTGAAAAAGACTCTTGCAGATTTGAAAATCAAAATACAGGACGCTCCCTTATCTCTCAATGACCCTGTCTGTCAAAGAATCCAATGTCGTCTGAATCATGTGATCTCTAGAATCAATAGATTCAAACTTGATCAAGATCCTGAAGCAAAAGCTTTAGCTGATGATTTATTTTCTGAGGCTTTAGAATTAGAAGGTCAATGGCTTCTGAAAAATGACCAGTCCCTAGACCAAACTGATAACTCATCCAATTCCCAGAGTGCATCAAGCTCTACTGTCTCCACTCATTCTAGACCTAGTGTTCCAGTTTATAAATGTGTTCCGTCCTCATTTCCCGTTCCTACACCCGCCTGTGGTCCGGACGGCAGAGTGCACTACGACGCATCGATACTCGCCCCGCACCCCTGAAGGAAGAACCTACAGGTAAAGAGAGATTCAAGATATACTTCGAGACGGTCGCACGCAAAAATATCGCTCCGCGCTCCGCACTATCCGCACGCTCGCTATCGTTATCCAAACTGTAAGTACCCGCTTGTTTTTCCTAATTACTTCTTATCCTTATCAATATATAATTATTTTACCCGCATTTATCGCTACACCGCCACTATTCATTAATCCGCGTTTATTGGGAATTACAGGAACTAAAGCTGTTTTCTGTACCCTACCGCCGGCGTCTTAGACAGGTCGTAAAATATAATTGCGCTTGTGATAAGAACCCCAAACATTGGTCCTTCGAGCCGGATTTAAGTCATTAATTGAAATCAGATCAATTAATCACATTTCAAAAAAAATCATTCGCATTTCATTTTGTCAAAATTTCAATGCAATAAGTTACTTTGCATTGATTATTTACTTTCCGCACTTGTTATTCGCAAAAATAAGCTATAGATACTTGTTTTTCATTTTTTCGAAGTCACGAAGTTATTAATTAAAGAACTTCATCGCGAAATTACAGCATTTGTTAACTTGCTACAAATTTGTAAATTTCATCATTCTTTAATTGTAATTGTGTTTAGAATATTTCATTCTAGAAAATAATTACCGCATGTAATAACTATTCGATCGATCTTAATTAATTAGGTACCTATACGTATTGCTGAAAAATATTTGGTGAATATTTTGTACCCACACCCCTTGCTTGAAAAGTGTAGTCTGCCTTGGGGTAATAAAAACCCGTCCTCGTCTCACCTCACACCACTACGTTTTATTCTCTCTCGCTACTGTGTTTGCACCTTGCACGTGCAGGCAACTTTTAACAATTTTACTAATCCCGGTCTCCGGAAATATTACGTCGAGGTGGTATCCTGGTTTGGAAATTATTGATTATTTTCAAGCTGAGTTGGTGTTGGTGTCGGTAGGTATATACTTATATACCTATAAGTTCAGAGAAGAATAATTCTATTATTCACGCATCATCCTTCTTTTACTCGCATTTTCAATTGAGAAAATTTAACTTTTATTAATTCGCTAATTCGCTATGTCTCTCACAATGGAAAAGGCTTTGTCTACCGGCAAAATTATGTTGTCTAGGCTACAGTCGATTTTAGATTTAGGTTCGAATGCAGGTACATCTGTTGTCGAAAAATTTAAATTTCTCGCAGCTTTAGACTCAGCAGAAAGTCTATACAGGGGGTTTCATTTAGTCATTACAGACACGCTAGTTGATGAAACATCAGATCAGTGGAAATTGTTCTGCGATCAAATCGCTCAAATTGATGGGGTATATTTTGGAATTAAAGGTATTCAGTTACGTCTATCGCAATCAGAACCTAAGGTTAAAGATTCTGACTCCTTGGTTGGGAAACCTGACGCTGTCTTGCCAGATGGGCGAGGTTCGAATGGGTCGCTAGAGTCAGTGGGTGGAACTCGATGCAATGTGCGTCTTCCTAAAATTGATCTTCCCCGTTTTGATGGAGACCTTAAATTATGGCATTCTTTCTATGACATTTTTAACTCGCTTATCCATAATAATTCCGATTTATCCTCAATAGATAAATTCCAATATCTAATTTCTACGCTGTCAAAGGAACCTCTGGATCTCGTTCGTCACTTGCCTTTAACCGAAGAAAATTATGTCATCGCTTATCGTACTTTGATTGATCGCTATCAGAATGACAGAATCTTAGCTACCTATTATTGGAATGCTATTGCTAATGCGCCCAAGTGTCGTCCAGACTCAACGCACTCCATGAGAGATCTTCTCAATTCTTTTACCGAGAATACCGCCGCGCTCCAGAAATTCCCGCAAGTTGATTTGTGGAATTTCACTATGCTAAATTGGCTTCTTCAGAAGACCGATGACTCGACTCGCAAGCGATTTGAATTGAAATTCGCGCAAGAAGACTTCCCTCTTTATGAGGATCTTTTTACTTTTTTGACCAATCAGTGTCGAGCACTGGAGACACATGCCTTGAGTTCTCCAGCCACATCTTCTTTCAAGCAACAGCCATCACATTCCAATAAAGGGAAGGTGAACTGGGGCACTGAGGACAGACGTAGTCCTCACGTGATGATGGTGTCTACCACTCGCGAGTCTCCCAACGCCGCTCATTTTATTTATTGTTCGCATTGTCGCTCCAAGTCGCACACACTTCAAAGGTGTACCGCATTTTTAGGATTATCTCCTCATAATAGATTTACATTTGTCAAATCCGCTAACCTATGCACGAACTGCCTGAGTTCGGTGCATTCGTTCTCCTCTTGTCGCTCTACATCCACATGCAGACATTGCTCAAGTAAGCACCACACTCTACTGCATTTCTTTAAGGAAAATGACGACAGAATTTCTAACAAAGAAGTTCAAACTCCAAATGAGTCTTCCGCAACAAGTTCTTTTAATCCGCATTCTTCGCCACCACTTGCCATGTCTTCCATTGGCGAAGCTTTAGGTACTCCTCAATCGATATTACTGGCCACGGTGCGGTTCCAGGTCCGTGATAAGTGGGGAAATTACCAATCTGTTCGAGCCCTCTGTGATTCGGGCAGTCAAACTAGCTTCATGACAGAAAGATGTCGTAAGCGTCTCGCTCTTGAACTCATTCCATCTTCATCGTCCATAACTGGAGTGGGTCATTCCGCTATCTCCTCTGCGCACGGATATGTAAATTGTTCAATCCGTCCGGATGGATCTTCTACCAATTTGGGTGTCGCTGCCATGGTGTTACCCTCTATCTGCTCGGAGTTACCGACTAGTCCGCTTTCAAATATTCATTGTTTCGAAAACTTGAAACTCGCTGATCCCTTGTGGCATTCTCCCGGTCCCGTGGATATGCTCCTCGGGGCTGAAGTCTTTTCCCGCATAGTCAAAGAGGGTGTCATATCTGGCGATGGTACGAGACCTGCTGCTATGAACACAATCTTTGGTTGGATACTTTTAGGTCCCACTTCTTCCAGCACAACGCATAAGGTGCATTCTTTTTTTGTCTCGACCGAATCTTGTCTTAATGACACGTTGAGAGAATTCTGGAAGTTGGAGGACATCCCCAATCGCTCAATCCTGTCGCCTGAAGATAAACAGGCGGAGGATCATTTCACAAATACGCACTACCGTGCGCCCTCTGGTCGTTTCGGAGTCTGTCTCCCCTTTAAGGAGTCTAAGTCGTCGCCGCCGTCGTTTCCTGGGTCACTCAAAATGGCCGATCGCCGATTATTGGCACTTGAACGTCGACTATCGAAGCAACCTTCGGTACGTGATCTTTATCACAACTTTATGCGCGACTACTTAGATGCTGGTCACATGACTAAGCTTTCTACTCCACCGCCGCCTGATAACTGCTATTTTATCCCGCATCACTGCGTTCTGAAAACAGAAGGCAGCACCGCAAAGATACGCGTAGTTTTCGACGCGTCTGCCAACGCCGAAAACGGAACTTCATTGAACGCATGTTTGCTCACTGGAAGCAAGCTTCAATCAGATATTTCAGTTAAACTCTTACGCTTTCGCTTGTACAACTATGTTTTTACATGCGACATCCGCCAAATGTATAGACAAATTTTAGTCTCTCCGCCTCATCGCGTATTTCAAATGATTCGCTGGAGATTTTCGCCGCAGGATCCCGTCGAGACTTATTCCTTGAATACCGTCACCTATGGGGTGTCAAGTAGTCCTTACTTGGCGATTCGCTGGTTGCTACAATTAGCAAAAGAAGGTCAAAATCAATTCCCGCTAGCCTCTCGTGCCATTAATAATAGTCTTTACGTGGATGATTTGGCATTGGGTGCCGATGACATCGCTTCCGCCATAAAACTTAGGGACGAGATTGTCCAGTTATTGAGTTCAGGTGGCTTTGAGCTCCGTAAGTGGGCGTCTAATCACGCAGCTGTGTTGGATGGTATTCCTGAGGATCATCGTCAGACCAGTTCGTCTAATTTTGATCCAGACGCAGAAATGATTTTTAAAATTCTTGGCCTCCAGTGGCAGTCCAATCCGGACGTTTTCACCTTTCATATCAACGCCGTCCACACACAGTGCTCCAAGAGATCTATTTTATCGGAAGTTACCCGTATCTATGATCCTCTGGGGTTTCTGTCACCTTTAACATTCTTCGCTAAACATCTCATCCAGCGCCTATGGTCTTTGGCATTGGGCTGGGATGAATTACCGCCGGCTGAAATATGTTCTCAATGGCAGAACTATAAGGCCTCTTTATCGCAGCTGTCTCACGTAAAGATAAATCGGTGTCTTAGACCGCAATCTTTCGTCGAGTGTCAACTGCCCGCATTCTGCGACGCCTCTTGGCGCCATGTCAGGTCAGCTGACAATCCCGCTGATCCCGCTTCTCGAGGTCTTTCGCAAGAGCTGTTGTTGTCATGTTCCCGTTGGTGGGCGGGGCCTCCTTGGCTTAAAGAACCGCCATCCATGTGGCCTGACGATCTTCTCGTTTTCGCTGTCTCCGCTGACTCTCTGCCTGAGGGCAAGGTCGTCTCTTTAGTCGCAGAAGTAAGTACTTCTATTGTAGATCATTTACTTCTTCAACATTCTTCGCTACTAAAAATACAACGCATCCTGGCATATTGGTTTCGATTTGTCCAGAACGCTCGAGGACACGATCGAAAGTCACTCATTTTAACTGATGCTGATTTACACCAAGCCTTAATGGTCATGGTCAAGGACGTTCAGTCCTCATATTTCAAATCTGAAACTGCTCAGATACGCAAGGGACAGTTGTGCCCAAAATATTTACAGAAATTATCGCCTTTCATTGATGCTGACAGGATATTTCGAGCAGGTGGTCGTTTGGTTCATTCCCCTTTGTCTATGGAAGCCAAGCATCCTGATCTACTTCCGCAGAAACATAAACTCGCCGACAAGGTTCTACGAAGACCCTTAGTCAAGCTCTGCCCATTACCCTGTCAGTAATGAGCAGTCTCTTATCAATTTATAATTTGTAAATATCGCAACTGCTGTAAGTTTTAGGAAATTCACATTTAATTCGCATTCTTCGCTTATTATTCGCTACGCAAGTGCTGCAAAGTAAATCTTTATTTTAATAGTCTTTTTTCAAATTCGCAAATTCGCTTCACTTTTTTTCGGAAAATTACATTGTAATTTTGGTGGGCGGTAATGTTCCGTCCTCATTTCCCGTTCCTACACCCGCCTGTGGTCCGGACGGCAGAGTGCACTACGACGCATCGATACTCGCCCCGCACCCCTGAAGGAAGAACCTACAGGTAAAGAGAGATTCAAGATATACTTCGAGACGGTCGCACGCAAAAATATCGCTCCGCGCTCCGCACTATCCGCACGCTCGCTATCGTTATCCAAACTGTAAGTACCCGCTTGTTTTTCCTAATTACTTCTTATCCTTATCAATATATAATTATTTTACCCGCATTTATCGCTACACCGCCACTATTCATTAATCCGCGTTTATTGGGAATTACAGGAACTAAAGCTGTTTTCTGTACCCTACCGCCGGCGTCTTAGACAGGTCGTAAAATATAATTGCGCTTGTGATAAGAACCCCAAACAAAATGGAATATTAAATTTTCTGGTTCTTCTAAGGATAATTTGATCCAATTTTTAGAAAAGGTCAAAGAACTTCAAAGGTCGAGAAATGTCTCAGACCGCGATCTTTTTGATTCTGCTATGGATCTTTTTGAAGACAAGGCCCTGATTTGGTTTCGCAGTGTTGCAAGCTCAATTATTTCTTGGGAAGATCTCAAGAATAAATTGAAAATTACTTTTCTCCCCCTCTCTTACGATGATGACCTCTTAGAGGAAATCAAACAAAGAACTCATGGTGAATTTGAGTTAGTTGCTATCTACGTTGCCTCGATGCAAGGCTTATTTAAGAGATTATCTACCCCCCATCAGAAGTGGAACAATTTAAAATAATCAAGAAAAATCTTCATCCCTATTTCCAAAATCATCTTGCCCTAGTTGAGGTAAACAACATTCAGGACATAATTTCCATTGGAAAGAAGTTAGAAGATAATAGGACTATTATCCAACAATATCGTCCCCCTCCCTCTAAGAAGGTTCAAAGTCTCTTAAATTCTGACCTAGCATGTTCTGGAGAACCAGCTTCTTTCTCTTCTCGTAAAGCCAGAGGCACACCAACTAAAGGTGCACCTACACCTAGTAACACCAAGATCCCTGTTACTAACCTTTCTGCAGTCACCTGTTGGAATTGTTCCAACAAAGGTCATACCTATGTAAGGTGTAATCTCCCTAGAAAAGTTTTTTGTTATGGCTGTGGCCATAAAAATGTCTACAAGTCTAAATGCCCCTCATGTTCGGCAGATTTCCTGAACTCTCTCAAAGTCACTTCTCGTTCAAAAAACGACGAAGTTGCACAACAGGGTGCAGTGCGACAACAAGAGACAAGCCGCCCAAAGCGAGCCCTTGTAGAAAAGAGCTTGAAGTCAAAGGACGATCAGTCTCCTCCCTCTCCAAAAGACCAGCACTAGTATCTTCCAGCTATCTTGTTGATTTCACTATTCAAAAGGAACAGTGGAAATCATGGTTGCAAAAAGTTGCAAACTTTTTCGAATCTTTTCGAATACCTCCTAAAAAGGACATACCTAAACCAAGTGCTGACTCTTTAATACCTGTTATAGCTCCAATCTTATTATCTAACCCTGTTGACAATAGACCATTTATAGCTGTCAAAATGTGTGACGTACCTTATACAGCCCTCTTTGACACCGGCGCCAATATCTCTGTTTGTGATTTGGAAACCATGCAGGAAGTTTTGGGCGAACTACCCATCCCTTCCAAAAATTCAGATTTATTGTGTTCTCTAAAAAATGCCGATGGTTCCCCTCTATCTGTTATCGACATAATTGAACTTGACCTGACCATAGATGACGTCACAAAGAAAGTCCAATTCCATGTGGTATCTTCCATCTCACCACAGATTATCTTGGGAATAGACGTAGCTCGTATTTTCAACATGATGATTAATTTCATAAATGAATCTTTCGAAGTTCATCCCGGTGATCCTTCGTCTTCATTATCTTCTGTCTTACCTAATGAACTTAAGGTTTGCGCTATCAATAAGATTCAGGATATCTCTTGTTTACCTCCTACCGACCTGTCTAGACTTGAATCGACGATAGACAAATTCAAAAGTTTGGCCCGTGTTGATATACTCCCTGAAACCAATGTGCTATGCCATTCCATAGAAACAAAAGACGCTAAGCCTTTTAGACAGAGACAATATCCATTATCTCCAACCCTTCAACAATATCTGAATGAAGAGGTAGACAAATTACTTAAGTTGGAAATTGTCGAAAAAAGTAATTCTCCTTGGGTGTCCCCTGTTCTTTTGGTCCGCAAGAAAGACAAAACATACCGTATGTGTTTTGATGGTCGGAAACTAAACGAGATCACCACACATGACTCATATCCCCTGCCTAGAATCGATACTATCTTGAGCAAGCTCAAAGACGCTAATTACCTTACCTCCATCGATTTAAAGCAGGCTTTCTTTCAAGTTCCTTTGGACGAAGAATCCCGCCCAAAGACCGCTTTTGTAGTTCCCGGGAGAGGTTTATTCCAATTCCGACGAATGCCTTTCGGACTGAGAAACAGTGCTCAAACCCAACAGCGACTTATGGACACAATTTTAGGTCCAGCTTTGGAGCCATTTGTTTTCGTTTATCTTGACGATATAATTATCGCCACCAATAGTTTCGAGAAACACCTGGAAATTTTAAGGGAAGTATACGAGCGTTTAAAAGACGCTAATCTTACTGTCAACTTCGACAAATGTCACTTCTGTCGAGATTCTCTCTCCTTTTTGGGTTTTATTATCGATAGAAACGGATTGCGAGTTAGTGAAGAGAAAGTTAAATCGATTATTGAGTCCCCTGTTCCTCATAACACCACTGGAGTAAGACACGTCCTAGGTATCTTACAATATTATAGGCGTTTCATAAAGGATTTTTCTACAATCAGTGCTCCTATCTCAGCTCTGCTGCATGACCGAAAAAAGGGACAGTCAATAACTTGGAACTCAGAAGCTGATCAAGCTTTTAAACTTCTCAAGGAACGACTAACTACAGCTCCCGTCCTAGCTAGCCCAGATTTCTCGAAGCCCTTTTGCATACAGACGGATGCAAGTGATTTCGGGTTGGGTGCAGTGCTATTTCAAGTTGAGGGAGATTTTGAACACCCCATTGCTTTTGCTAGTCGAATGCTCTCGAAAGCCGAGAAGAAATACACCGTTACCGAAAGAGAATGTTTAGGTGTCCTCTTTGGTATAGAATATTTTCGCCCTTATGTCGAAGGTGCAAATTTTACAGTTTACACCGATCATGCCTCTCTTCTCTGGCTTCGCACGTTAAAAGATCCTATGGGTCGCGTAGCTAGATGGTGTTTACGCCTCAGCCAGTTTGATTTCGACATTAAACATCGAAAAGGCACTTGCAATGTCCCTGCAGACTATCTTTCCCGTTCTATTTCTTCTATCTCTCTCCAAAACTTTGTACCTGATGATTGGTATAAAGACATGGTCTCCAAAGTTACTGAGTTTCCTGAGAAATACCCTGACTTTACCATCAAAGACAATATTCTTTATAAACATGTTAAGCCTCGAGTAGAAGTCGTGTCTAACCTATCTGATTGGAAAATTGTTGTCCCTACTCCTAATCGGGAGGAAATAATTGCTCAATTTCATGACCCTCCAACTTCTGCACATTTTGGAGTAAGTAAAACTTTGGCAAGAATATCTGAAGTTTATTATTGGCCCAAAATGATTATCTCAGTCAAAAAGTACGTGAGAAACTGCCAGGTTTGTGGTTCGCACAAAGCCCCAAACACTGCTCGCGTAGGACTCATGGGTAATTATAAGAAAATCAATTTTCCCTTCCAATTTCTCTCTATTGACTTCATGGGACCTTTCCCTCGATCTAAGGCTAGAAACACCCAACTTTTAGTCGTCACCGATTGGTTTTCGAAGTTCGTTTTGGTTAAACCAATGCCTAATGCTACAGCAGCTGCCGTTACAAAATTTCTTGAGAACCAAGTGTTCTTAATTTTCGGTGTGCCCCAAATTCTGCTTTGTGACAACGCTCAAATTTTTAAAAGCAGTCTATTTACTAATTTGCTGAAAAACTACGAAGTTAATTTGTGGTATAGCGCCAGGCATTTATCTCAGGTGAATCCGACCGAGAGAACGAATCGTACCATCCTTACAGCCATCTCGTCTTACATCCGTGACAATCATAAAGATTGGGATAAAAATGTTTATAAAATTGCACAAGCAATTAACTTATCGGTGAGCGAAGTTACTAAACACGCTCCAGCTTTCCTACTCTTCGCTAGAAATGTCCCTGTAGACGGAACCTTTTACGGTCCAGTCTCAGATAATTATCTAGAATTACCTGATGATCTGTCTTATGTTCATCGAGAACAAGACATATCTAAATTACCTCCTATCTTCAGCGATATACGTGATAGACTTAAGAAAGCTTACGAAGTAAGTAAGAAACATTACGACTTACGCAAGCGCCCCGATGTTTTCACCGAGGGTGACCTCGTCTGGAAACATACCTACCCACTTTCGAATGCCGCAAAGAATTTTGCTGCTAAATTGGCCCCAAAATTCGTACTATGCCGGATATCTAAAGTAGTGTCTAAATTAGTGTACGAATTACAAGACCAAGAAGGCAATCCCCTAGGTCGCTGGCATTCTAAAGATTTGAAGGCTTATCGAGGCGAAGACCCGCCGAAAAGCGACGAATAGTTCCTTGTAATATCTTCTCTTTAACTTTATTTCCCTGCCTACCTTTATCTCTCTTTTTGTATTTGACAAAAAATCCCTTTAGAAAATGAGGCCTAGCAATACGAGAATTGAGAAAGCTCCGTTTCTAGTTGTATCTTAGAATGAATGAAGAATGTATGCAGAATGAAAACCGTATCTTTCAAAGCATTTCTCAAGGATCTCGAAGCTAGCTGTGTGAATGTGAGCTCAAAGTGTAAATGTTGCTAATTTTGGGATCGGTATTTGCTATCCTCAGGCTCTCATTTTATTTTATCGCTCAAATTTTGAGAACCCATATCTTTCTGGTTATCTGAATCATTACCTTGAAAAGTAACTATTCGCCAATCTTGTCTGACTAACGTTTACAGGTCTAATGTTATCCTTTAAATTTTCTTATGTTCAGTGAACTAAAGAAAATGCTATCTTGCCGTTGTATCTACCTTATCTTATCTTTTACCTTTATCTTATCTACCGTCTAGTTTTAGACGGGTGCTTTCCCGACAGTTTCCGCCCTGCTATGTGCTAAAGTGAAAACTGCTCTGCTTGTCAAATCAGACGACAGCAGATCTCTTTTATCTTATCTTACCATCTCTTTCAAAAACGGGTGCTTTCCCGACAGTTTCCGCCCTGCTACGTGCTAAAGTGAAAACTGCTCTGCTTGTTCAATCAGATGACAGCAGATTCCTTTATCTTACCCACCATCTCTCCAAGTTTGGGTGCTTTAAGATTTTCCGCCCTGCATGACTAAAGCGAAAAATCCCTCTGTTGTCTCAACGGAAGACAACTGAATATCTCTACCTTATCTTACCTATCTTTCAAGAAAACGAAAATTGAATTAGCAATTTTCTTCTTGATAAAAGACAGACATAAGCTTTAGTCAAAGCTTCGTGCCTTTCTTACCTCCAATTTCTTTTCAAAGAAAAGGAATTAGTTTATCTTACCTTATTAGCACCATAATAGAATGGTAGCTAATACTTATCTTCTCTGCGAATATTTTCCAAAATGGAAAATAAAAATCTATGTGAATTCGAGCTACGAATTTACAAAGGTGCCTTTAGATATTCGGTGTTAACACAAATGAATTTGAACACGGATATCGAATGCCCCCTACCTTAGCGATGAAAATGGTTGTTCCATTTTTCTTATCTTACCAAGTGATGTAATTTATCTTACCGGTACCTTAATGTTTATCTAATGATCCAGGAGATTATTGATGTTTTCTCCGTGCGATTATCGAATGTTTATCTGTGCGATTATTGGATGATTTATCGATATGATTATTGCAATTATGCTATTTGATAAGCTACGCAGTGATTATCTGCAAACTTCCTTTCTCTTAACCATTTATTATGGAGTCGCATAGACGACGACATAGTCAAATTTTGACTGGTTCAAAGATGAAAAATCTTACTCATGGATTACCCTTGTGGACTCCAAAAATTTATCTTTCCCTGTACATAGATGTTTTGATGCCCAAGTTTGGACAGCATCAACCCCCTTGAGGATCGAGTTTCACTTTTGCTTTGTTAAACCTGCTACTTAACCGCGACAGTTTCATTCTTGACTTTTCCGCTCACCACTGTCTCAGTGGCGGGGCATGCTTCAAAGCAGAGCGCGGGTTGTCGTTGGTCGGGGAAGCGGCGTTCAACAGCAAGGGAAATGTTTCGTGCCCACCTCAGGAGATTTTTCCTTCTTAGGAATTCTAATTTTATTTATTTTAGAATATTCATTACTGTGATATCTGACAGTATTATTGATTTTGTTTATCTTAGTATGTATCTTATCTTATATTATCTATCTTATCTTATATTATCTAACCATATCTTATCGTATCTTCATATCTGGTTATCTAGAAATTATTCTTTTGTTTATCGACATTGTTCGGCGAGAACAATTACCGTTTAAGAAAGTTATCTTAATTATCTTATTACTACCGTTACTAGCATATCTTTTATTTTGTTGCCTTTGCAATGAAGCATGAATATTTTATTTTTATACCTTATGAATAATTATTACCTAGTGCTTAATATTTAAGTTGCATGTAATTTTAGTAAACCTAACGCTATTCCCTTTGAAAGTTGCATGTTACCTTAGTAAGCATATATAAGAGAAATTTTATTCATTCAATGAAACAGATCAACGATGTCGTTGACAATTTGTTCGTTCAGAATTGTTATCTTATTTCCAAAAAAAAGGTTCACCACGATATTTATGAACGTGATTTCTGAATCATTTTCGCTAAACTTATCGTCACCTAGTTGTCCCGCAAACATACCCTTCTTCGGGTATAGTAACAACTTGAAATACGCCTGTGCTTTTTCCAGTTGGTTTATCTTTAATCCTTTCCTTACCCCGGTAAGGAGAGGTGTGTAACGTCGTTAAGGTTTTGTCCTTTAATAAGCTCCATTTAAAATTATTAAATGGGACCTCGTTATCCAAATCCTTGGTATTAAGGTTGTGCCGTTCTTTCGCACACTTTATAAGTTTGTCTCGGCTAGCTCGTTTTATGGCATAAAAGGGAGTGGGAATAACTCAGATTTGAACAAATCTCGATCTCGAAATACAAACCTCTGCGATTCGGCTGGAATAAAAAAACTTGGTGCTAGAAGGTCTAATGGGCGCCACGCTGTTACTTATACTTAAAGGTATGTTTCAAGCGATCATTATTGTCACAACAGCGAAGGGAACAATAAGTTTACCATGGCAAAAGCTGCGCAATAAAGGTGCTGGCTGAATACACCACTGGGTCAGGCCTAATAATTATTATTCTTACTATACTCAGCACTCTAACCCTACAAAGTTTCCCAGTCTAGTATTATTAATATCAATATTATCGCAATAATAATTATCAATTACTATTTCAAAGAATGAGAAATAAACTCTCAGTAACATTAACAATGACTATTGTTACCACTGACCAGTTGTCTGATCTAATCAGCACTTGGATTACCTATTTAATCATTAATAGGAGAATGTCGAAAGGATCAACTACCTACTTCAACAATATAAATTTAATGGTATAATATTATAAATTTGTAAATAAAGTAACAAGGATATAAAATTACATCTGGGTATTTGTACTCCGTCTTCCGTGCACGCAAGAGTAAGTTTACAAGGCCAATATCACAGCCAATTTATCACGAATGGTGGTTCCAGAACTAGTAATTTAAAAAATGTAAACTTTCAGGTTAGCTGTGGTCTTAACGATTTATCAACCAAATATAATATGAAATAAACGGTATGGCTAATCTTGACTAGAGTAATTGAAATAAATACAAGAGGAAATAGTTTGACTCAGCCTGGATCCAGCGGTGGTTGTTCGGCCGTTCGTTGGTCGAGGGATCAGCTAGAGCTCGCCAAGCGATAATAACTTGTATAAAGGAACTGGTGTGCTTTGGGTCTCAGACCAAGGTGTCTAATCCGGTACAGTGAGACAGTGACAGCTTCCAGGAAGGGCCTTGCTGGAGTGGATGGTGAAATTGCAAATTTGAGGAATGGACGAATCAAATCCTGGTCAGTAGCCGAACTGCAGGCCACAATTACTTGGCTAGGGGTGCAACTCAATATGTAACCTTAACTAAAACCCTGCAAATACATCACATCTATGCAGTTCTATGCTAGCAAAAATAGGAGAGCTCAAGAAGACTTACCTTAAACTATTAAGGGTTCCCCTTACCGAATCACAATAGTAAAACAACTAAAGTGGCCAATCTAACTAGGAACTACTGCCAATATTATTATTAAGTGTCTTTTGTGAGAATTTCCTAGTCAAACTTCATGAATTCTACACAAGGAAAATGCAATTCCTACTTCTTCAAGATGGCTACCTTCTCCTGCCTTATCAGCACAACCCACAAAAAAAACTCAGCTTATCAAAAGTTCCACTCCTGAAATCTCAACACTAGTGCCATACAGGGGGATCCAAATCTCATGAAGGTGGATGAATAAATAACCAGTAACAACAATAACAACTAGAATAATCTAGCAAATGGAGATAAATAAATAAATATTTATATAACCCATAATATCTACAAATTATGATACCTATAATAATAGGAGATATAATAAATATATACAATAATGCAATAATATTATATAAAAGAAGAACAATAATAGCCTGTGATTTTTCACATGCTATACCACCCCCCTCCATAAAAGAAAAGGAATGTGATTTCATTGCTGATATCCTATGAAGATACCTACGTACAATCTTCCTATACACAGTATATAATACAATATATTAACCCAAGATACACTATACTACAGTAATAAATAAACAACGAGAAGAGTTCAAAAGTGAACAGTGAACACATGCACAAGAATTCGAAAGATAAGTTGATGATTCTCTAAGTCACAAACCCTAGCATGACAAGTCGCCAGTGATCGGGTCCGAAGAATGGAAGGTTGTAGAGTGGACTAGCACTCCTTTCAAGATGACTGGTATCTACGTGTACCACTCGTCCACAAGGGAGACAGAATCTGTATGATCTCATAATCAGGAAAAGTCACTATCAGGAAGGGTCACAATTAGGAGGGTCACCATCTTGATTTAACTGTATAGAGCCATCAACAAAATCTATTCGACCGACGTTAAACAGATAAACAATAACAAGAAAACACAAAATCAACAGGATTTGCAATAAAATTTGCAAGCCAAAAACTGACAATTGACAATTACACCGATATATTGAGCCACAATCGTTACCTCAATTTAACACAAGTACTGCCAATTTATTGAGTCCAAATCGTTACCTCAATGTAAGACAACCATTACTAACTTATTGAGTCAAAATCGTTACCTCAATGTAAGACAACCATTACTAACTTATTGAGTCAAAATCGTTACCTCAATTTAACATAAGTACTATCAATTTATTGAGCCCAAATCGTTACCTCAATTATTACGAACAGCAAATTCCAACAAAACAATTTGCCAACTACTCAGAGTCTGGTGGATCGTCATCATGATATTCCTTCATATCTTTGACGTGCCATTCACCCAGGTCAGACCCATCCAAACTTGCAAGAGCATAAACTAGTTTGGAAATTTTCCGTCTAACTATACATGGCACATATTTCGGAGCAAGCTTAGACGAAAAATTCTTTGATGCGTCAGACAAGACTTTGTTCCTCTTCCACACTTTCTGTCCGACAGTGAACTCAACTTCCCTTTTTCGGAGGTTATAGGTTCTCATATTCTTCAAGTACGCTGAATGAAGCTTATCGTGAACATTTCCGAAGATTCCAGAGATACCTTTTATCTCTCTCACATACTCTTCATAGACCTGAGGAAGAATTTCCAGGCTTTCAGGCAGCTTGAAGTTACCATAATATTCTCCGCTAAGAGGTACATAACGAGCAAAATTCAAGAAAGAAGGCACGTGACCGGTCGATTCATGGACAGCTGTATTTATGGCAAACTGTATCTTTGCCAAGTCCTTATCCCAAGAACGCTGATTTTCCTTTATATAGCTTCGGATAGCAGTACCTACCGTACGATTTGTACGTTCTACAAAGTTTGCTTGGGGATGGTAACGTGCGTTATACCAGATCTTCTGAACCTTGTATTCCTCGGCCAACTTTCTGAATTCGGTTCCAGCAAACTGCGTTCCATTGTCGCAAATTATGTGCTGAGGCACACCAAAAACTAAGAATATGTGATTCTCAAGAAATTTTACAATGGAAGAAGCCGTTGCATTGCGAAGTGGGTACAAGAGCGTGTACTTTGTAAAGTAGTCAGACACCACCAACAGATAAGAATTACCAGAAGTAGACCTCACCAAAGGACCCATCAAGTCCATTGCAATAATCTGCCATGGGAACTTCGGTTTCTTTTCGGAACCCATAAAACCAATACGTGCCTGATTCGAAGCCTTCTGAGCTCCACAAACATCGCATCTTCTCACATACTTTAAAATATCCGTCCTCATTCTAGGCCAAAAATAGTTATCCTGTACTCTTTTCAATGTCTTATAAAATCCCATGTGTGCGGAAGTCTCTAAATCATGACTCAACCCTATAATCTTCTTTCGCTGAGACGAAGGTACGAGGAGTTTCCATTCTTTCAAATTCGACTTGAGTGCAATTCGAGGAGCAGTGTGCTTATACACAAGACCATCAATTACTTGATACTGAGGATACCTATCAGGACATTTTTCTATATTCGACCTAAGCTTAAGATACCACTTATCTAGATTGTCGATCTCCACTCCCAAAACAGATATGTCCACCTCAGGTATCCTGGATAAAGCATCTGGAACAACGTTCAGTTTTCCTTTCTCGTGTACCATATCGAACTGGTATTGAGATAATTTTACCGACCATCTCGCTAACCTACCACTTGGGTCTTTCAACCTCTCCAGCCACAACAAGGAATAGTGGTCGGTCTTTACTGTAAAACGAACACCCTCTACATACGGTCTGAACTTCTCAATACTAAACAAAAGTGCAAGAAGCTCACGTTCTGTGACAATATAGTTACGTTCAGCTCGACTAAGAGATCTGGAGCAATAGGCAATGACCACATCGGCACCATCATCTGCCTGCTGGGTCAACATTCCCCCAATACCACAGTCTGAGGCGTCACAATGAATTGTGAACCTCTTTGAAAAGTCAGGACATTTCAATATCGGGGTCGAAACCAACGCTTGTTTGATGTCAGTGAAGGCTTTTTCCGCTGCATCATTCCACTCGATTCTCTGCTTCTTACCTTTGCCCTTAATGAGATCGTTCAAAGGCGCTACCAGGGTAGCATGGTGGGAAACAAAACGTCTGTACCACGAACACATGCCAAGAAAGCGTTTGACCTGCGTGGTCGTAGTAGGACGAGGATATTCGAGCATAACAGCTACTTTTTGCACGTCAGTGCGAAGACCATCCCGATCAACAACAAATCCCAAATAACGAAGTGATTTCTTGAAAAATTCACACTTACGCAAATTAATTGTTAAGTTGGCACTTTTCAGGCATTGGTAAACCTCACGGAGATGCTTGAGGTGTTCTTCGAAAGTTGCCGACACGATGATTATATCGTCAAGGTAAACAAAGACATTGGGTTCAAAGCGAGGCCCCAGAACAGCATCCATCAGCCTCTGTTGGGTTTGAGCGGCATTGCATAACCCAAAAGGCATGACATTAAAATGAAATAACCCTCTGCCAGGAACTGAAAAACCTGTTTTTTCCTTGGAACTATCTGCCAATGGAATCTGCCAGAAACTGCTACGAAGGTCGATAGATGATATATATTTTGCCCCTTTTAACATATTAAGTATCCTATCCACCCTAGGGAGAGGGTAGGAGTCTGGTTTCGTACAAGAATTCAATTTTCTCCCATCAAAGCAAAAGCGATACTCCCCGTTGGCCTTCTTGACAAGAAGTACCGGAGAACTGTAGGCTCCAGAGGAAGGTTCGACTACTCCCTTTTCCAACATTTCATCAAGCTCCCTATTCAAGTGTTCCAAAAGGTACGGAGATAAGGGATACTGCCTAATCTTAAATGGTTTTGAGTCTCCGGTGTCTATCGTATGTACAATTTTATTAGTGCGTCCCAACCTATCCTCAGAGCTAATACCTTCAAACATTTTATAGACGCTATTAATCTGTAGCAACTGACTTTTACTAAATTCCTGCTCGCTATGAGCACTGCTCTCCACTTCACTGTTAGAGTCTACAAGACTTACTTGAATATTCGAACCGGTACACTGGATCTCCCAAGAATTGTTTTTAAAATCTAAAGCTAACTGAAATTGCTGGCAAAAATTGCTCCCCAATAAAATGCTATGATCCAAGGTAGGAACAACATAAAAATTAACGACACGACATATGTCTCCAATGCAAATTGGCAAATCGAGAACTCCGGATATAGGTTGTTTATTTCCGTCTGCGGTAGTAACATGCTTACAAACACTCTCGTTCAAACGTAAATTGAATCTTTCCACTGTACACAGTCCATGCTTTCCAATGACTGAATGGTTCGCCCCAGAATCTACTAAACACACCAAATCAAGGCCAAGTATATTTATTTTAATATAAGGTCTATTATCATTAGGTTTCTCAACAAATATAGGTAAAGCTTGCGCAAAACTGTCCGAGACGTGTGACTTTTCCGTACTTCTGAAGGCATGGTGCTCCGAAATAGGTGAACGTCGCCTTCCCACACTCACCTTCGCATTCAGTTTTTTGAGCATCCGCATTCCTTCACCGTTACACCATCCTTCCCACACTTAAAACAGAATTTCTTCCTTTTCAACATACAATTTCTAAAGACATGATTTGGTTCACCACAGTTATAACACCTGATAACTGGTGGCACCGAAGGGGTAAAAACGGCTGGCCTAAACTCAGCGGAAGCAACTGACGATTGCGACCTATTGCGACTCTTGAACTTTGGACTTGGTTTTTGCTTTCTTTTGTTAGCGTGTGCTGCTGGTCCTCCTGATCCACAACTTTCCACGACAGAGACCATCCGTTGGACCGCTGCTGTCCCATCAGAGGATCCGCACGCACACTCACAGCACTCACTAAGACAAGACACATTTCTCACGTTTTGCCTCTTTCTCAAAAGTTCCGCCTCATCTATCTTTCGACAGGCATTAATTAGCTCTGTTGTAGTATTAAACGACCACATCGCCAAACGTGAGATGTAATGGGGTAACAAGTTTTTCCTAAGGTATTTGAGCTTGGTACTCTCTGCAACGAAGTGACCTAACTGACTGAACAACGCCTCCATGCTTGCACCATATATATGCACTGGTTCATCTTTCAATTGACGCCTATCCTTAATGCGCTCCCACGTGTACTCAATAAAGTCTGGAGGCAAGAATTCCTTCTTTAAGAGTTCACACAACGAATCCCAGTCACGGACTTGTGACTTGATCGATCGGTACCAAACCAACGCTGGACCGGTAAAAATTTCCACAGCAGAATCAAATAGCTGCTTATTCGTTATTTGTCGTGATGCAGACACTTCTCCTATCCTTTCCAGAAAGGGAAGTAAATCATCCTTTTTTTCACCTGAGAACTGTATACCAAGTTTATGTACAGGGAATGATCTATCGTGAGTACACTCACGAAGATTGCTTACCATTGGTACTGCTGACTGAACCACTCTCGAGCTCTGAACACCTATGTCGAATAAAGTCTGCTCATTGGCAACCTTTTATAATATAATATAATAAATCAAACTTTATTAGCCAAAGCTATATACAAAGTCACTTACATCATATCTACATCTTCTAACATAATTTAATTTCTCTTACAACCAATACTTAATCCTAACATACTGTTTCACACCTATTTTGAATTCTCTAATAGTTTCACAGTTTTTCACTTCATCTGGTAAGTCATTGTATAATTTCAGTCCCTCATAAAACATGCTTTTCTGTCCACTTTTTGTTGCTACAGTTTTTATGTAAAATTTATCTCTGTGTCTTGTTTCATAATCGTGTACTTCTTCCACTCTTGTATATTTTCCACACATTTGCCCATGTAGTAACTTGTTTACCATCCTGTATACAAACACGTTTGCACTGTACACCATCAGTTGTTTTATTGTCAGCCATCCAGTATCATCTATCATCTTTTTCACACTCGTGTACCTACTACATTCTAATATCACCCTCATTGCCTGGTTTTGCTTCTTCTGCCACAGCGCTATATCAGAGTCTCTCATCATCAGCATCATCGTCGCACAATAATCAAAATGTGGCTTTATCATTGTATTATACACCATTATTCTTGTTTCCCTTGTCATTTCATTTCCAATTCTTCTCAACAGATTTACCTTTTGAGCTATTTTACCAGCCACATAACTAGCGTGTTTGTCAAAGCATAAATTTTCATCAATTATCACTCCCAGGTACTTGTATTGTGTTACTCTCTCTATTTCCTTATTATCTATTCTCAGCTTATCATTACCACTGTCACTGTTACTCCTTTTATATTTACTTTTGATTATCATGTACTTTGTCTTTTTCACCTGTATTTTCATGTTGTTGTCACACAGCCATTTATATATCCGTTCTAAGTCCTCTTCCATTCTACTTATAATGTCGTCAGTATTACCTCCCACAGTATATATAAGTGTGTCATCCGCAAACAATTGTATGTCACAATTTTTTACTTCTTCTACTATATCATTTATATACAATACAAACAGCTGTGGACCAAGCACAGATCCCTGAGGTACCCCATATTTTGTTTTTCTCTCATGTGAACATTTATCTTGGCTCCTTGTTTTCTGATATCTATCTCTCATGTAGTCTTGAAACCAAGCTAACGCTTTATCTCTGATACCCATTCTCTTCAACTTCAATATCATTAGTTCCCTATCTACCGTTTCAAATGCTCTCTGAAAATCAAGGAATACCACTCCAATCATTTTCTTCTCATCAAGTGCATTCTTCCACTTCATCAGTACTGTTTGTAGTGCTGTCTCACAAGAGTGCCCTTTCCTAAACGCTGCTTGATGCTCAGTTAATATATTATTATTTTCAATGTATTCCCTCAACTGACTGTCCACAACTAATTCTAATACTTTTTCATACACTGGTAGTGTATTTAATGGCCTAAACTCATTTAATTTATTAGTCCCTCTGATTTTCTGTGCCGGTATCACTGTTGATATTTTCCATTTTCTTGGGATTTTACTCTTTTCCAAACTTAGATTTACAACATTTAGTATCCTATTTCCTATACATTCATTTATCATTTTAATCATCTCTACATTTATATCCTCAAAGTTTCCTTTCTTATTCTTCATCTGATATATTATCTTTTTCAATTCACACATGCTTATATTTCTAAATTCTTTTATTCTGCATTCATACTCTTTCATGTTATCTATTACATGCTCATTATCATTTGTTCTATTTATCTCCTTTATTACCTCATCTATGCTATCTATAAAGTAGTTATTAAAAGCTTCTGCTTTTTCTTCTTCACTTTCATATTTTGTATTCTTATAGTATATTTCTCTTACATTTCTATTTGTGTTCCCGCATACCATATTTTTTAAGATCTTCCACATTTTCTTTGCATTACCCTTATTATCATCAATTAACTCATAATAATGTCTCTTTTTCTTGTATCTTATCATTTTCACAACATTGTTTCTTTTATATCTATAACTCTCCCAGTCATTTACTTCTCTTGTAATTATTGCCTTCCTGTACATCATGTCTCTTTCTTTCATTTCTTGTTTTATTTCCTCATCCCACCACTTTTTTGCTCTTGTTCTGCTTCTCAGTCTTATTTCTTTCATTGGTAAATACTTGTTCACTTTTTTCATAACATCATCTATTAATTTTTCTGCCATTTTGTCCACATCATATATATTTGGGTTCCATTCATCATCCATCAATTCTTTCTGAAACTCCAGTCTATTAAAATTTTTATATATCCTTACCTTAATTGTTTTGTCCACATCTTTTGTATGTTTTCCAAATAACTTAATCACTATATTAGCATGGTCTGATATCTTTGGGCTATTCTGTACATCAACGTCTATATCCCTTTCACTTGTAATAACCAAGTCTACCATTGTCGCACTGTTTCTTGTTATCCTCGTATACTGATTTACCCTCTTTTCATCTAACAAAACCTCTAACTCAATGCACGAAGCATATGATTCATCCTTAAAGTTTTTCTTTTCTACCTCATCATCAGCAACTTTAATTCTCTTCACTCTATTGGTCAGGTAGACAATTCTAGAACGAATGCGTTTATACAATGAATCGGTACTAGGACCGTCGAACTCAGCAATCAAATCTTTGAGGGCTTGTATTGTGTTGTCAATAACCGTCTTTTCAGTTTCATAGTCATAAGTGGGATCAACATATTCCAAATGTGGACGCCCCTTATCTTTTTCCATTAACCGGTGGAGCATCTTACGCTTCTGCGAAGCCTCCTTGCGTTCAGTAATTACACCACGTATTCGAAGCTCATAATTTAACTCTTCGGACAAAAGGTCAATCGGACGCATATCGGACAAATCCATCTTTCTGGCAATGGCAACTCGAAAACTCAAATTATTCCCCAAACTTCGAGTGCTCGAAGTTTGTCGACAACGACAAGACACCAACAAAACATACGAGCGAAACAAAAAAATTTACAAGAACATTCAACCACAAGGTCTGTGTATCGGATTACTATAATAATCTTGAAATTCAAGCAAAACAGAAAATTAATATTTATAGACACTTGGCTCACACTTACAGTAATTGAAGACGACAGGTATTATCTTCAATAATATTTTTCAATATATGTACCTATACCAATAATATATTTCAACAAAATTTTGCCTCAGAATTACCATGTATGCTTATTCAATGAAACACCCAAATATTACAAAAAAAAAACACCAAATATTACTCAGCACAGATCAGCAGAGCAAATAAGCGATCGAGACATCTACACTACCTAACTATAAATAAATATAAATTCAAACTAAATAACTGAGTCTCAATTGAGGCCCCCAAGTTGGACGCCAAATTTGTGTGCCGTTCTTTCGCACACTTTATAAGTTTGTCTCGGCTAGCTCGTTTTATGGCATAAAAGGGAGTGGGAATAACTCAGATTTGAACAAATCTCGATCTCGAAATACAAACTTCTGCGATTCGGCTGGAATAAAAAAACTTGGTGCTAGAAGGTCTAATGGGCGCCACGCTGTTACTTATACTTAAAGGTATGTTTCAAGCGATCATTATTGTCACAACAGCGAAGGGAACAATAAGTTTACCATGGCAAAAGCTGCGCAATAAAGGTGCTGGCTGAATACACCACTGGGTCAGGCCTAATAATTATTATTCTTACTATACTCAGCACTCTAACCCTACAAAGTTTCCCAGTCTAGTATTATTAATATCAATATTATCGCAATAATAATTATCAATTACTATTTCAAAGAATGAGAAATAAACTCTCAGTAACATTAACAATGACTATTGTTACCACTGACCAGTTGTCTGATCTAATCAGCACTTGGATTACCTATTTAATCATTAATAGGAGAATGTCGAAAGGATCAACTACCTACTTCAACAATATAAATTTAATGGTATAATATTATAAATTTGTAAATAAAGTAACAAGGATATAAAATTACATCTGGGTATTTGTACTCCGTCTTCCGTGCACGCAAGAGTAAGTTTACAAGGCCAATATCACAGCCAATTTATCACGAATGGTGGTTCCAGAACTAGTAATTTAAAAAATGTAAACTTTCAGGTTAGCTGTGGTCTTAACGATTTATCAACCAAATATAATATGAAATAAACGGTATGGCTAATCTTGACTAGAGTAATTGAAATAAATACAAGAGGAAATAGTTTGACTCAGCCTGGATCCAGCGGTGGTTGTTCGGCCGTTCGTTGGTCGAGGGATCAGCTAGAGCTCGCCAAGCGATAATAACTTGTATAAAGGAACTGGTGTGCTTTGGGTCTCAGACCAAGGTGTCTAATCCGGTACAGTGAGACAGTGACAGCTTCCAGGAAGGGCCTTGCTGGAGTGGATGGTGAAATTGCAAATTTGAGGAATGGACGAATCAAATCCTGGTCAGTAGCCGAACTGCAGGCCACAATTACTTGGCTAGGGGTGCAACTCAATATGTAACCTTAACTAAAACCCTGCAAATACATCACATCTATGCAGTTCTATGCTAGCAAAAATAGGAGAGCTCAAGAAGACTTACCTTAAACTATTAAGGGTTCCCCTTACCGAATCACAATAGTAAAACAACTAAAGTGGCCAATCTAACTAGGAACTACTGCCAATATTATTATTAAGTGTCTTTTGTGAGAATTTCCTAGTCAAACTTCATGAATTCTACACAAGGAAAATGCAATTCCTACTTCTTCAAGATGGCTACCTTCTCCTGCCTTATCAGCACAACCCACAAAAAAAACTCAGCTTATCAAAAGTTCCACTCCTGAAATCTCAACACTAGTGCCATACAGGGGGATCCAAATCTCATGAAGGTGGATGAATAAATAACCAGTAACAACAATAACAACTAGAATAATCTAGCAAATGGAGATAAATAAATAAATATTTATATAACCCATAATATCTACAAATTATGATACCTATAATAATAGGAGATATAATAAATATATACAATAATGCAATAATATTATATAAAAGAAGAACAATAATAGCCTGTGATTTTTCACATGCTATAAGGTATTCATCAATGAGAAGGAATATAAGGTTCCGAAAATATGAATTCCGAACTAGCACCGCCACCTGTTGCCGAGTGGTAAAACTAACTAAACTAGGCAAGTTCAAGATCCCTACCTTTTGAGTACAATCTGTAATTTATTCCCGTACCATCTTCCTTTCGATCAGCTAGAAACACAGATGTCCCTGTGATGTAGTTTCGAGAATTTAAATACAACAGCCTTCTCCGAGTTGCGCACCACAAGGTGCTACGATATTCCTGAACAGACTCGTTCGTTTTCCAATCTTGGTGCTCGAAGCGACAAGTCGCACCCCTACCTTTTCTCTTTATCTAAGGAACCGATTATTAATAAATCGGGTAAGTAAATTGTTCAAGCTATCTAAAACTTTCTCTAATAGAGTTTATATATTGTTATAGTTCTTTCTACCTACCCTATCAATTGGGGTACTATCTTATTTCATCCGAAAACCTATCTACGGAGTTAAACCCCACCTGTCTTCACGGACGCCATATTGGTTTCCATATCTGGTACATCCGAATATCCGCTTTTATGGAAGGAATCTCTTACATTATCTGAAGGTTTTGCTGCTACCTGCCCCTAAATACTGGATCTCAACATTCGGAGCCCCATATTTTCGAGTTTCACCTAACCTCGAAGGACGACTACACTAGTCAGTGCTAGGCACGTGTTCCCACGGGACACGACTCCATCCACCAGTCTTTCTGCCACCCCAGAGGGAGACCACGGTCTCCTATCCTGAGATTTCGTCCAGGGCCCCGCTCTCCAGTCTCGGCACGACATTCAAAGGAAGGCAAAATGTCGTATCAGTAAGCAAGTGTGACATAACCTTTTATTGCTCAGAGTGATATCAGAGAAATCTATTAGGAGTTTTGTGTATTTTTATTGCCTTATCTCGTCAAGAAATTGATGATGTTTTATTAATTAATACTTATAATCACCATTATTATTCAAGTAATACTTGAAATGAATTTGTCACTTTTTATGTGAAGGAAAGATAGATATCTATTTTCTCTACCAGTTAAACTGTTAAATGAGATATTTTACGATTAACTTCATGAACAATTAATTAGTAATTTCATAACCATAGAATCTCAATAAGTTATTTTTGTAAACAGAATTCATAAATATACACCGTTCACTTATTATAAAAGAATTGGGTTATGGTGTAGGGTGATAGAAATCACTGGGTATAACCACTGTCAATCATTGGCTGGAGTTTGGTTATGTCTCTTTTTTATGAGGTTGAAGTTTTATGGCAAGGAACAGGACATAGTTGCCAGATGGATTTTTGATATTTTTGGTATTCTTATTACATTTATATTTGCATCTTTGGGGGCTTTTTATTTTGAATCATTTAGTCACATATTGCAATCTTTAACTAGAACGCAATGTCGCTGGATCTAAGATCTTAAAATCTTAAGCTTTTCATAAGAGTTTGAGAAAAAGGTTATCATGTAATTTTTCCAAGTTAGGAAAATACACAAATAATGTACTTTTTGAATATAAAATAAAAAACTTTAATCAAATAAATTAATTTACTTTTAATAAATACATAGCAGGTAATTAAAATATATCGGTACGTTTATTAAAATATTAAATATAGGTACGTAAATGAAAAATATTTTTCGTCAATTCGTCGGTTATTCGGTATCGTAGTAGTGTGTCGGAAACCAGCCAAAGATTCTGGACTTCTGGCTTCTGGCCCAAAATTATCCCCCATTATCAATAACCGCTACTGCATCCTGCTTAGAATCAGAATCATCTTCAGCGCTCTGATTTTAATAAGATTTTCACCATGTCCATTTGTTTCGTCCAGTCCTCCGAAATAAGTTTTTCACAATGATTATATTAATTTTGTCACATGTCAGGTGTACTTACATTTTGAAAGCTCTTCAAGACATACATTCTTTACTTTATCCTTAGAGGGAAGCTGCTAATTTACGTGCTTGTAATATAGTGAAGTTTACAATACCCCCATGTCATTTCGATTGGGTTGTATTGGAAATAGATTATTGCAAATCTTCCGGAAACACAAAAATTTCATAATCAGTGCCTGTTTTATGTGGGCTGCCCAAGGGTGTAATATCAAATTTGTCTTGTCTAATAATACTTGCTAATGCCACGGTCTGACTACTATAAGAGACAGGAATTACCAGCAATTTAGCAGATATACAGATACACATACTCAATACTTACATTCCAAATATATTTCACCTTCTGAATGACTTAAATGTTTGCTCAAGTTTGGACTTTCTGGATCTTAATCATTGAAATGCTTTCTTAATGCGGATTTATTCATCTTAGAGATATTATTTTCGTCATTTTGCTCTTTTGAAATTTAAAATGTCAAAAATTTAATAATTTTATTTGTCAGTTTGAGAAAAATTGATCAGAGTAAAAAATCATCCTAGATAGATATTCTACTACTAAAACTTCAATTTGACAACATGGCTGTTAATCAGCTGAGACACTTTGAGTGATTTGACAAATGTCAGTCTATACTTAACCTTTAATATCTCGATCAGCTGATATTGTCAATCGAGATCTAGGGAGTTTTCATTTTTGCAAACCTAAAAACAAAAGTTCATGGCCACCTAGTTCTTTTTTAATATGTGAACGGTGTATATACTTTTCATTAAAAGATCAACTCTATTATTCAGTAGGTAGATACAGTAGTTAGAAATGATTAACATCTCATAACCTGAGTGAATTTTGATGCCTTTATAATTCAGGTTACTTTAGATCTATTATTCAAAAACCATAAGGCACTGGCATCCCACTATCTTTTATCTTAGAAGTAATTAAACAGTACCGCTTTATGTTGCTGATGTTACCACAGTCGCACGAAATCTGGGTGAGATTTTGGTGCATCAATTAATACTTCGGCCCAACGAAGGTAAGTCGGCAATTATTTCAACAACGATCGAATTTTAATTGGCCCAGAGCCTATTCTAATTAGCCCGACCGCAGCATGGTATGGCTCCTGACCCACTGGTTGTCCATTACTATCAAAACCAAAAATTTTCAGGCCTGCCGGATAGTCACCAGGAATTCAATTTCGAGTACGTTTCCCCTGACATTGTTCGGGATGTCCTTAATTCTATCGGGACGGATGCGGTTGGGCTTGACGGTATTAGTATTCGTATGTTACTTCAGTGTGGGGATATAATAATGCCATACATTACACATATAATTAATGTTTGTTTTGAAAAGTCCAGCTTCCCTGATGCGTGGAAATCGGCTGTTGTAGTGCCGGTGCCGAAGTCTGCTTCACCTCTTCAGTTTAGTGATCTACGTCCTATAAGTGTTTTGCCTGCTCTTTCAAAGGTGATTGAGAAGATTATGTACCGGCAGCTGAGTGCGTATTTGGAGACGAACAACATACTTCCTTCGTGTCAATCTGGATTTCGACCCCATCACTCATGTGGGACAAACATTATGTTATGTCTATCACTGATTACATCTTTGCGGCAAGGGATGAGGGTATGATGACGGCATTGGTACTCTTTGACTTCAGTCATGCGTTCGATAGCATTGACCATAGAACTCTGGTCGCTGTTGCTTCCCATGTTGGCATTGGTGAGACTGCATGTTCATTACTGACCAGCTATCTCTCTGGTAGACGTCAACTTGTGAGGATGTCGAACTTGGAATCTTCATTTGGAAATATTACAACAGGGGTGCCACAAGGTTCCATTATGGGTCCACTTCTCTACTCCCTGTACACGTTTTCTCTGCCAAGTTGTTTTAAACACTGTTTGAGTCACCTATACGCAGATGATACTCAAATCTATAGGTCTTTTTCACCGCATGAGGCCGACAGTGCTGCTGCCGGGATGGATGAGGATATAAAGGCCTTGCTCCACTACTCGCGGAATCATTGTCTTTGTCTTAATTATTCTAAAACCAAGTTATTGTTATTTGGTCCACCATCTAGTGTAGCAGCACTGACTCACAACTTCTTTGTAAATGTTGGAGATACTGTTGTCTTTCCTTCCTCAGAGGCAAGTAGCTTGGGCTTGATACTTGACAGCTCTCACGGTGCTTGAGATCTGCTTATTTTAAACTGAGAACACTATATTCCTGGAGGGGGCTTCTTGATTGGCAGACGAAAGCAACGGTATGTAACGCCTTGGTTCTCTCGCTACTGGATTACTGTGACTTTGTCTATGGGCCGAGTATTCTTAAGGAGGATGTTCGACGGATTCAGGTGCTGCAAAACTCCTGCTTGCGTTTTGTTTATGGCATACGTCGGCGCCATCCTATTTCGCATAAGCTTAGTGAGGTGTGCTGGCTTGATATGGGCGCAGGACGACTTTTGCATGCAGCCTGTCTGTATCACAAAATAATATTGTATAAAACTCCACCTTATCTGTCAGACTTAATAACCTATCGTACAGATGTACATAATGTCCATGTAAGATTCAGGGGAAAATTAAATATACCTAGACACAGAACGGAGTCATTTAAGCGCTCGTTCCGATACCAAATCGCTCATGTATACAACTTTATCCCTGATCATTTTAAATCTTTTAATGTTAGGGCTTTCAGGAAATCTTATTGGCAGATTTTATTCGGCGAGCAGACTTTGCGTTTGTGATATGTTCTCATCTTTCTCTATTGACTTGTTTTTGTACAACTCTATGCTGCTTGTGGCATAAAGTGTATTCTATGGTGACCAGGGCAGTAGCCATGGGTGAGTTGGGTGCTTTGACTTGTGCTGTGCACTGTGCATTGCCGATGGGCAATATATTTATTACCTATTGGTGTGTTGAAGTTTTTTTTAGGTGATTTCTCGGGTAGGATTATAGTATGCAAATTATTTATTTACGGGTTAAGGTAATCAGGGTGTACTTATACAAGTGCAAACTGTCCTTCGCCTTTTTTTCTCACTCACAATCTAGTTTAGGATAACTATTGTTTTATATAGGTACTATTTGTATTTGAAGTGAGAGAATAAAGTCTTATTATTATTATTATTATTATTATTATTATTAATGAATCACCCTGTACAATATCTTGAATTATTGTGCAGATAGTAGTTTTGAAACTTTTATCGTTCCTGTCATTTTGGGACATTTTTCTGAAACTTCAAAACATCTTCCTTTTTTGATTCCAGTATTCTTCTATGATGAGGGAACTACTATAGATTAAATAGAATATTGCTTCGTGTAAAAAATTTAATATTTATACCAAAAATACGCAAAATTGGTCAGACAGAATAAAGCATTGATTAACCAGGTTGATAACAAATGATTTTTTTTTAATAACATTGCGTCATTTCATTTTTATCGTAACCTTGAAAGAATTATTCACATTTAAATAAAAACATGTCATAACAGAACAAATGAAAAAATATTATGTAAATTAGGTAAGTATGAGATTGATAAAAGATAAGAGACAAACAATAAAAGAGATAAGAGACAAAGAGTTTGTGACATGTGACAATTTTTGTCAAGTGACATTTCAAACAAATATGGGCTGTATCGTTTTGAATCTAAGCTTTTCACTTTACAACTGCGCAGTTGGCATATCCATGCAACCCTCTCTACTCGCCTGATTTTTAATTTTGAAATGAAAGGCCCAAAAAGGGGCGAGCAGAGGGTATATCTCCTCTCGCTCGTTCCGTCCGGGTACCTGCTGATTCCTTTGAACCCAAAAGGAATGGAGGAGGTGGGGTGTCGGTCAGTTCTTCGGCGAACTAACCACACCACAAAAAAGAGAGAGATTAAAATTACAAATTTTTAATGATCGTCTAGTCTAAAAAAATACTGCTATAAAAATATTGAAATTACTGACCTGCCCTACGTTGTGTTCTTTTTTTTAACAGGTCACACACAACACTAACTAAAATAAAAGCCACAATGTAACAATAACAAATTTATTGGAAATTATATCCAATCAAATTAACACAATTCCCAGAAAAATAAAATGATGTATCGTGAGATATACTTAATATTGAGATTCATTAAACTTAGTTGCTAAAATATACACATGATCCTCCAAAGGTATCATTACTCATCAAAAATACTTAATCTACAAAAGATAATAACTCTGCCTTCTTTAGGCACTCATACATAAATTTACACACACCTAACCCTAATTATCTCTACAAAAACAGTACCTCAAGAACTAAAACTCATCTTAATCATCATCCTTAACTGTCATTAATAGATAAAATTTAATACCAATCAGGTATACTTAAATTTATTAATATATAAACAACAATTGGTCATTAATCAATGACACAGATTAAAAATTTCTACAATAAACGTCACTTGGTCTTCAGCATTCTCCAATTCATGAAATATAATTTAATAGGTCAATAAGATACCTCATAACATAATGCAGCTGTTCCCGGTTGCCGGTTGAGTGAAACACCACTGATAGAGATGAAAAGTGTCTATCCCCTCACTCCACTGATGTCTGGCACCTGCGTGATAGATAAGAAACTGGAACTAAAACTTGATACTTGACTCCCAAAACTAGACTCCAAAACTAGATTCTAAAATCGGATACTTAAAACTGGATACTGAACTTGGATCCCTAAAATTGAAAACTTTATTAGCATCTAAAAAATCCTACTTGCATCTATTTAATTACCGAGGCTGGCGTCAGTGCCTATTCCATCCTCGGGATCCAAGATTTATTATGCCTGGGCGATCTCAATAATACCTAATCGAATATAAATAGAAATTAGCAATGCTAATATGATATTAAATTCCACTTTCATATCTGCTCTTAGTAAAACAGCACCAAACACAAATTATAATGATTGCAACTACTGTGATGTTACATCTTCATTTATCAACCAACAAAATCAAAGAGAGAGTCAATCGAGATTCTCTTCCGGCCGGTCTACAGATTTTCCACTTCCCATCGGTCGTTGCCAGATTTATTTCATTTCTGGAGAAACGATTATAAGACCATATTAACGATTCCGGAAAATCACCAACAATTGCAGACAAAAACAACTATCCGGCAACTATGTACCGATTCTTCCGATCGATATTTCAGCGCACTCTCGCCGCTACACCACAGCCACTGACTTGACATCTCTCAGACTCGACATCCGACACTGGATCGTTCGGTAACGTAAACAATGAACAAAATATAAAACTAACGGAAGTCCTAATAGTACGACAACCAGAAGGCTTCTAAAGTCCTAAATATCGTCAGCAATACAATGGGAAAGCGCACGCTACATCCAATAGAGGGTCTGGTTTCTTCAATACGGTTAGGTAGACAAAATAATATTTACAATGAAAAGTACTGACAAAGGTAATTATTATTTATTACCTTATAAAGGTAAATTATTATTCCTTCAATGTTTCACATTTCAATATATTTCACATGATAATTATTTTTTCTGCAGTGCTATAATCAAAATTAGATTAACAAAAGTACCATACAAGGTCTTCATTTGAAAAGGAGCCATCCTCAGTAATTCATGAACAAACAATAGTTTAAAAAATCAAGAGGACACAGCAATATTTCTCGTGAGAGGGACATTTTATAAGACCACTGCCTGCACAAAGGGCTGATGTTACTATAGGTAACCTCAAATCTGCTAAAGTCCAAAATGAATGTAATGAATTGCTGTTAAATTACAATCTGATGACTATTCAATTATCGAAAAAAACATTTTTTTAAATATTTAAAAAGAGAATTTTTGAAAAGCATGAAAAACTTTTGTTCAATATACCTAATTTGACATGATTTGTAGGCCGCAGTTCCGGATAACCTGTTCATCAACTACCTGTCCCGGATTCACAGAGACGAGGACTTCACTTTCATTCTGAACGGAGTAACGAGGCTGTTGAACAACCCGCTCGTGCAAACCTACCTACCCAACTCGACTAAGAAGGTGCACTTCCATCAAGAACTCTTGATCTTCTTCTGGAAGATGTGCGATTATAACAAGGTGGGTCAAATCGATAGTGGCAGCATGAAACTTATTGATTCTCTTAATGATTCCATTACAGAAATTTTTATACTTTGTATTGAAAAGTAGCGATGTTTTGGAAGTACTGGTGCCTATCTTGTACCATCTGAACGATTCGAGAGCCGATCAGTGTAAGCACTGTTTTAAAAATGGTGGCCAGCTAAATTGACAGATGTCGCTCTTATTCAATTGCAGCTCGTGTGGGTCTGATGCACATCGGGGTGTTCATCTTGCTGCTGCTGTCGGGGGAACGTAATTTCGGGGTCAGGCTGAACAAGCCTTACACGGCCACTGTGCCAATGGACATCCCTGTCTTCACTGGTACCCACGCTGACTTGCTCGTCGTCGTCTTTCACAAGATCATCACTACTGGGCACCAGAGGCTGCAGCCGCTCTTTGATTGCCTTCTCACAATTCTTGTCAATGGTAAGAGCAAGACAGAGTGGAATAAGAGAAAACTGGAAGTGAGAGAGATGATTTTTTTTATTATTATTCTAGTGTCCCCGTATTTGAAAACGTTGTCAATGGTTTCCAGTACAAAATTGCTGCATTTGCTGGAAGCGTTCAGCACACCTTGGTTCCTGTTCTCCTCCTCTACAAACCATCATCTGGTCTTCTTTCTTCTGGAAATATTCAACAATATAATACAGTACCAATTTGATGGTCAGTATCGATTGCGGGTGTGTCTGGGTCTGAGAATATAGAATACGCAGGAAGGCGCATTTGTTTGATTATGGTGGACCAGAATGGGACGCTTGTTTTGGGCTGTCAATGTTCCTTGACAGTGCACAGTGCAAACTGACATTTGTAAAGTAATAAATCTTCAGAAATGCGCCAATATTAAGGCAAATTGAACAAAAATAGGTGAAACCTACTTTCATTAATTTGTTATTTTGGTCTGAGAACAACCACAAGCAGCACAACTAATCATAACGGTCTCTTTTCGTCTTTATGTGTGAAAGGCAATATTACACAATATCTATACCCGTTGCTCACTATATTTACGATCAAAAGTAAGTACCTTTGAAGTTTTTACACAAATTCGGGGCTATTATGTATCTCGTTTATGTAAAAATTACACTAATGTAATTTTAAAGTGTCCGTGAACAGCATAAACACCGAATTCGTGAATAATACAAAAATGACGTTTGTCAAAATTTATTTTTTAATAATTTCAGATTTTATTTACGAATGAGTCATCGCTGGTAGACCAAAGATGGCGAATTTGGTCACATTTTCCAATGCACAGAATACGTATTGCTCCTTCCTGTTTATTCTATTTTCTCAGGTCTGGGTACTTTAACAAGTTTTTGCCTTGTCCCTAATAGTATAAGAAATATTAATTTTTATTTTTGATGGTTCATGGTTCGATCAACAGGCAACTCCAACTTGGTGTACACGATAATCCGCAAAAGGCAAGTGTTCCACAGCCTGGCCAACCTCCCGTGTGACTACTCGTCCATCTCTCGTTCTCTTAGCAAACGGACCCGGTGCAGGGGACTGGGAAGCAGCTCCAGCGAGGGTCCCCAGGAGGCCCCGATGGAGGGGTCACGACCGGCTCAGCCTGCCGAGCCCGGTACCCTCGAGGCCACCCTCCCCGACACGCCCGCCATCGCCCAGATGACCGAGAAGGAGTCGGCCCACCCGCCTCACCAGCACCTCGAGCAGATCACCCTCACCAATGGCATGGCCACCGTCAGCCTCAACGCACCTCCTGCCCAGGGGTCGAGCGGCGGACAAACCATTCCTGATTCACCTGCGGTATGTTTTCACGTGTTCATCTGTGGCTCCCGCAATATCTTCCAAAATTCTTAATCTACACAAAAAGTGTTCAAACTGTTTGCATGAGAGAAGTAAACCTCCTAAACATTTGATTTTTAGGTTAAAAACGAGAATCAACAGAAAAGGGAGAACGGATCCAGTCCGACGCCCAGCACCGAGTCCTTTTCCTCTGTTTCCAGACACACCGTTAACACGGTAAATAATTATTATTGGTTCTTTTGATCGGAACAATAATCATTTTCCATTTTCCAAAATGCAGAAACAGAGCCTGAGGGTTAGCAGTCCGGAGGAGCGAGGGGACGGACAGTGGGTCCCGACAGGCGAGTGGGTTCATTCCTGGAAGGCCAAACTGCCCCTGCAGACGATCATGCGTCTCTTGCAGGTCCTCGTGCCACAGGTCGAGAAGATATGCATTGACAAGTGAGTATTTCCTCGCCACCTTTTTTTTATATGTCTTTTGTTTTGCATTGAAAATGCAGGGGCCTAACGGACGAGAGTGAGATCCTGCGGTTCCTACAGCATGGGACTCTTGTGGGACTCCTGCCCGTGCCTCATCCAATCTTGATACGCAAGTACCAGGCCAACGCTGGTACGACGACCTGGTTCAGGACTTACATGTGGGGAGTTATCTATCTCAGGTATGCTCATGTTGATCTTCCTTGTTTAGTTATACCTTTTTCACAGATTGTCTATTGTTCCATATAATAACTCGACTTTCCGAGAAGACAGCTGCGTTTACTCTGAGTTGTTCTCGTAACAGTATGCATAACTTGATTGCTTTGAAATATAATATATCGTTTCAGAAATAAAATCAATATGTGTGATTTTTCTTCCAGAAACATTGATCCACCCATATGGTATGATACGGACGTGAAACTGTTTGAAATTCAACGGGTCTGAATAGTAACCATTGAGCACCGTTTTTTTTTTAATTTATAGCTTTAATTGTTGAGTGTTGTGTTTTAGTTTAATATAAGGGGTGTTCAAAAATGTACAGCAATGACGAGTCTAAGCCAAATGATCCTCACGTTCTTAGAACTCTCTGAGATTTTTGTGTATGGGTTGGCTTTCCAATTGGATGGCAATCAAATTAGTGTCTTTTACAACAATGGTGAAATCAAGAATGCCAGCATACAGCCATGCTATTGTCTGTTAAAACAGACTTATAATAAATCAGAGAAGAGCTCGAAGTTCTTGAGAGATTTTTGAACACCTGCTTGAACTTTGCATTTAGCCAGGTTCCAGATTTTGACCAGTATTATTATTTATTTGAAGAAATTAATTTAAAAACTACCTCTTAATATGTGTTATATCTGTGTTCATTGTTTTAATTATGATAATGATGTGTTTGATGTTGAATCAGATTTTAATATTATTTATTTATTGACAGTTGATAAAATAGAGATTTGTTAGAATTCATTTAATGCAACTAAATAGATGCAGTCGGATTTAAAGCAGTGCAGTTTCATAATTTTTCTTGTCCATGTTGTGGTTTTATTTATATGCATTACTGAGACAGTTGACAAGTAATCATGTGTTTTGTTTTATTGGCTTGGTCAGTGTCTCTTTAGCTATGATTAGTTGAATTTATCAACTTGTAACGGGATTTTTCTGGAATGTTGAGGATGGTTCCCAGAGATGGATTTCTGCCCCGATGAACCCGTGACAAGTTCAAATGATTAATTATTTATCATGCATTTACAAGATATTGATATTTACAATATAGTACAGATAGATCATTTTCTATTTAAATTTATAACATAAAATCTGTGAATCTTCTGAGGCCCCCTTGGTAAGGGAATGAGGGCGGTCGTTCCGTCTTAGAGCGAGCCTGGGTTGGTCTCACATAGTCGTCCTGGGGGCGTGATGCGCCGGAATTGGTCGCTGATATCACCAGCACTGGTACTGGTGCCGCCGGCTATTCAACGTTAGTAATTCCGCCGCTGTGCGCTGACCTAAGCCAGGTCCTCACTACAGACCCGGAAGGAAAGGAAGGGGTTGCCGGTGCCTCAATACAGCGTCGGCTTGCTGTGTTTCAGAACTGATCGTCGGCTAGAGCTCAACGCACCCTGGCCACGATTTCTGATGATGGATTATAGCTTGGCCAACTCACTTTATCAACCTTGCTTATCCTGGAGCACTCGCTGCATGCTCCAACTGATCTCCAGGTTCAATGCACCCAGAGAGAGGAGAGAGAGATCCTTACCGGTCAATTCCCCGCATGCTCTCTCTGATTTGTTCTCCGGCTGGCGTTCTTTATATAGCCGGTGCTGGTGTAGATAAGACGTCTATCGTCGTCGCAAAAACTGTATCAATTAATAATTAAACATCTCTAATCGCGAAGTAAATAATAATTCTCAACGAAAGCCTCGGATTTCGTTACAAACTAACAAGAGTATACCGATCTTCTAAGTATTATATTATGTAGCAGATAGAGAGAATCTATTATTGATCATTCATACACAAAAATATTCATATTTATGACAAGTCAAAAAACAATAGATATAAAATAAAAAATGAGTGCCCCAGAACCCTGGGGCATCGACCCGAAAGATAAGACCGCAGAAAATTTAGTGGTAAGCCTCGAATCTAGTAATGATTTGCTTTTGTGAGCAAAATATGGTGTGAGACAACATTGAAGGCTTTTGTTAAATCACAAACACGAGAGCGGTGTGCTGCTTTATCACCTTCAGCAGGGCCCCAGTATTCGAATTTCCAGATCGTAATCCAAATTATGCCTGAGATAAAGCGTTATTCCTCTTCCTAGTTGAGATAAACCTATCTCTTATCAACGCTTCGAACACCTTACCTAATATGGGAATAATTGATATCGGGCGGTAATTTTCAATATTTTCAGGGTAACCTTTTTTAAAGATTGATATTACCTTGCTCCTTTTGAATACCTTAGGAAAGATTCAAAAACAATTAGTACTGTTGACACCCTAACTCCACAAAACTCTCCATCCAGTTCCTTAGAATAGCTGCTCAGATCTATCTGGCAACAGTCGTGTATTATAATATCATCTCTGACTAAGATAGCAACACCCCCATGTTCACGGTTAGGTTGACAGTAGTTAGCAACCAGTCGATGACCAGCAAGAGAGACCATTCCAAGAGTATCCTCATCTTCGAACCAGTGTTCAGATAAAGCGATCAAATCATATTTACCTATATTTATCAAGGTATCTGGTAGTAAGTAAGTTCCCATAATCCCATAATAGGAGCATTTCGTAGAAGGATTTGCCTTAAAACATCTAACACACTGATAAACAGTCTTCCTAGCCAAGTTTCTCCCACCTATAGGCCAAAACCTTTCTCTAATTGAAGCAAGCAAATGCAGAAGACGCAGATACTCATATTCAAATAACAATCTTGTCAGATCATGCTTGGAATCTAATATAGCTGGGTGTTTCTTTTGATAAGGATACCTTGACAATTCCAACCTTCCACCTACTCTCAAAACACCTTCTTTATCGAGAAAAGGATTCAACTTAACAAGTTTACCTTTTCCATGCATCACCTTTTTGAGCTTTAACAACTGCAGTTCCTCCGGAAAACACTCTTGTTGCAAAACGAAATTCGCAAAACGAAATAATCCTCATTCCACCTTAAACACCATAGCCTTTTTTCGAATTTCCGGTAAAGGATCAACCGCCTTAAACTTAGACTGCGACCACTCTTCAAAACTGAGAAAAATCAAAGAGATCAATCATAAACATATGTAATCTCCCTGCTTCACACCATCCAGAATGTCTGTCTTGCCCACCCGCTTCCCCATTACGCAGAACTCTGTCTCCACTCGGGCGTAAACCCCCTCCTTTCTGCACGCGACACGGAACCAATGTCTTTCTACTTACATCAACGTCGCGCGCGAGTCCCTTTACCCATCTCTTCTAGCAGTGTCACGGATATTAAGTCTCCTCTTTTCTTTGTCTTGTTTTGCTTTCATTATCCCTCGCATGAAGTTAGTTATATGCCTACAGTTTTCCTTGGACTCTACACCATAGTATCCACCATTGTCGTGGGCTCAAGTCTTCTGCCTAACTTAGTCTCCAAACTCGATCTATCCGCCTACCACCGGTGACACCGGAACATTGTATGCTCCGGGTCATCTCTTGATCCACAAAACCAGCACTCATCTGTGGTCGCTTTCCCGATGCGAAGTAGGTAGGTCCCGAAGACCCCATGACCAGAGGCACTGGGTCGTGTGGAAGTCTCGCATGAAATGCTTGTGACATATTTTGCCCCCTCTCAGAGAGAGGTGGACAACATGCTCCAGATGGTAGGGAGCAATCGGGAGTAGAGTGTTCAAAGACCCGTTCTCCCTCGTCAGTGCACCTCTGGTGCCGACTATGAACGGCAGCACTCTGATCTGCATCTGCTCCCCGTACTTGCGGCGGACAGCTTCGATGAAGTCCGGTCCGTAGTAGTACGCTGTATGTGGAGCCAGGCAGATGTTAACGCACCTGGTCTTTCCCACACAACAGCGACATTCGTTATTATCAGGGTGTTATCCCTGACAAAAACTAGATCAGGCTTTCACGGGAGACCTGCTGCTGTCTTGATCTGTGGCTCAACGTAGGTGGACCAAGCCACGAACACCCAAGGTTTTGAGCTTTCCCGCTATTCAGTTGTGCCGCTCTATACGGAGGCCATGCGTCACCCAGCACTGCTGCAAAACGTGAGATAAACTCTCTTGCTTTGTGCAGCCGGCCCTACATCTGCGCTCCGTAGGTGGGTTAGTAGGTATCGCCCGGGTAGGCAACATGTTGAATCTCAATTGGATGGCGGACACGCAGTCCCGACCAGTCCAGGACTCGGCTGATGCTCGATAAACTTCGAGGAGGCCGGGTAGTCGCCCACCTGGCTTACATCGTTCCCGCAACAGCTGTCCGATAACTGCTCCGAAGTTTCCTGATGGATCAATTCCTTGCTACCCATGTTCGCTGAGATCATGTGGCGTAACCTAGCGACCCATCCCTATGACAGCGCCAAGACGCTGTCGAGTTTAGGGTCGGTGCCTTGATGCCGTGCCCACCTACTGACCATGATGACGGGAATACGATGATCGAACTCGAAGATCTCGATCCCTTCGGCTTTCAGTTGGGCATGGTAGGCTGCGTTCGAAACATGAGCAGGTCATGAGAAAACCCGCCTTACTGCAGCCCGCAACATACGATCCACCTCTTTCAGCTTCTTTGCCGTTATATTGGCATGCTGGCACAGATGGACGTATCTAGGGATCAGGTAGGTCTTAATGATCCTGAGTTTTTGGACAGGCTTTAGAGTAGCTTTGCAGACACGACCTAGCTGTCCAGACAGCTCACTTAGATCACATGGCGTTACGCCCAGACAGGAGTACCGGCTCTCCAACTACTTGAACAGATCACAGGGTCCACACATTCGTATGGGCTGCCCGTTGATGTAGTACTGGGGTGTGGTGTGTGCGAAGAGCTTTTTTTTCGAAGGAACTACACCCGTCGAAACGGATGCGCACTTCGAAGCGTTCAGCTTCAAGCTCCTCTGATCAAAGAAGGAAATGGCTGTCTTCAACAACCGGCTGGCTTGGTGTTTATTGTCCGCCCAACTACCCTGCTGTCCACCCTATGCCCTCTGAGGGCCCATTGGATGGAGTGCGCAGACAGAGTATCAAAGATCCAAAGACAGATCCAGTGAGAGCACCGATTATGGTTGAGCACGTCCTTTCTTGCTTTTCAGAAGAGTTTGAAGGGTAAGGTTGTGTGCATAACAACCGTCTACGGACGTAAAACTTCTCTGGCTCGGGCGGAGAGGAACCGTCTCCTGTAGTCTTCTAGCCAATATCTTATGAAAAAGCCGCAGCATGATCGAGCTAACAGTCAGCGGACGCCAGCCATCTATTGAGCGTTTTCAGACTTAACGACACGATACCGACACGACACAGGCAACTATATCGGAGCATGCAAAAATGTATTATTGCACTTATTGCAATAATACATTTTTGCATGCTCCGATAGTTGCCTGTGTCGTGTCGGTATCGTGTCGTTTAGGTCTGAAAACGCTCATTGTCAGGTGTTCCGCACCGTCCTTAGGGATCAAGGTTGTTCTAGAAAATCGAAAAGGGGGAACATAGCCATGCCGAAGCATGGAGTTGTAAAGAACCACCAGATCCAGTATCTTGATCTTCTTGGCCATCGCACACCGTCGGTACCAGCACACTTAGAATGAGTCGCTCGTAGCACCCGTTCAATGTCGTCGGATGTTATCGCCAGGTCAGCGGTGGGAACAACTCACCTGGGTACTCAACACTGTCCTGGATAGACGGGCTGCCAAAGAGTTTATCGTATGAACGACGCACATCCTCAGCATCCTGCAACTCACCTTGTGGACGATCTATGGGTGTATTGTTCAATAAGGAATCAGCAACTTTCCGTGGGTCCCGGTTGTACAACTTCTACACATGCCGATATTCACGGAAGCGTCTATTCCTTCGCCCGACCCTTTCCAGGTTGTTGATTGGATTGGGCCGCCGTTCGAGGATTGTCAAATTGCGGACGTTCGATGGTACCGACCCGTCGCTGATTCCTATTGCAAGTGAGTTTTTTTTTTCTTTCATCTCCGGGTGTTACCCCGGGATCTAGTGGTGGGACACTTCACCATTCCAAAACAGCGCGGTATTGAGCTGTTCGTTGTCGTTTTTTAATTGTCTTGGTGGTCCATTCGAGGGCGTCAGCCAATGACCGAAGAAGATTTCCGGGGGGGACTAGCGTACTGAACTTCCCTCTCGGCAAGCACCTCTTCATCCGTCCATCTTCTCCTCGCATTGCTCGTTGATTCTAATATCTCCTTTTTCAAGCCACGGTTGTACTCATCCGGGTGCGCAAGGCTCTTGTGCTGACGCACTCCGGGGTACATTTGGAAAGCAGAGTTGCATACAGGGCACGTACCGTCAGCGCCTTCCCCCTCAGCCGTAGTGGGGTTCGCACCCCCAGCAGTAGGTTCAGCACGCCGCAGCCGAAAATAAGGCCTTTGATGCTGGTGAAGACGGGCATGATTCCATAGGTTCAACCGCAATCACAGGGACATTCGGCAGACGTTCGATTTTGTGTGGGTGATGCCAAGGGATTAGTTTCACTCGACATCGTACGCGTTCTATACGTTCAACCCCACACATGGAAACCGATAACACTCAGTATTCGGATTGGCACAGGCTTCGGCTCGCACAGGAGATTCCAAAACTGCGATAAATGACTTATTCTCCTCTTACGAAACTGGCCACTGCAGGTAAACGGTATTCTCTCTAAAGTATCAAACAGATCACACAGACCAGCGATGATACTTGGCCCCCGTCACAGGGCCAAGTAATGTAATAATCAGAATGAAGTCTATCCTTTGTGTTTCTGATATCACCAGTTTTAGTATTATGGGACAATAATTTTTTAACTATTTTCACTGCATTTTCAGCAGCGCCATTTGACATTGGATGATAGGGTGCTGTGGTAATATGGCTTTATTTCATGAGCCTTCAGAAATTTTGCAAACTCCTCAGAAGAAAATTGACTGCCATTATCGGTTACCATTAATTCCAGTCAACCAAATCTAGCAAATAAGCTTTTCAAACAAAAAATTGTTGTCTTTGTTGTAATGGAATTAACAGGAAATACGTCCAACAATTTAGAATACGCGTCTATCACCACAAAAAAATATCTGTTGCAGAATGGACCCAAAAAATGTGCGTGTAATCTTGACCACGGATGTCTTGGTCATTCCCATAAATTTACTTCAATTTTTGGGGGATTATTTTGAATTTGACAACATGCGTCACATTGTTTAATAAATGGTTTCTATATTTTTGACAAGACCTGCTGGCCACCAAAACGAAGTGCGAGCCAATGTTTTCGTTTTGACAATTCCTAAGTATGTTTGGTGTAATTTGCTTAAAACATCGTTTTTTTTTAATGTTTCTGGACTAACTATTTTATTGTTCCAAATTAAACGATCATTACTGTTAATTGATTCGGATGCTTGGATGGCCAAGCCTCACATACAACCTTTATACATACAGAATTTTTTTTTCTAAAAATATTACTTTTTTTGTTACCTGTAACTTAGGTCTCTATAGAGACCACTGATCGTTTAGGTATAATACAAACCCCTAAGATAGGTGGTTACAATAAGGACCACTTGCTGAAAGTTAAATTTTTACTGGATAAAAATACAAATTATGTTTACTTTTATTGTGAAATATTTGAAAACGAGAAATGCACAAGCCTACATTACATTCCGAACATTGAATTTTTGTTCTTTTGGCGTTCTTCTTCATGCTGCAGTTCCCTTAGATGAATGGTACTCTTCATTGCTGTTCTTCTTTTTCTTTCGTATAGTTCTATTCTGGTTCTCAAATTTTCTCTTTCTTCCTTTTTTTTGGCATTCTTACAGGTAGTTTGCAACACACTGGAGTAGCTTTATCTGATGAAGATCAAGAAGATGTAACTTAATGTTCAAAGACAACAATCTTTATTGTCATTTACTGAACCAGAACACTCACTAAAGGAATCAGTCTAATATCCAGCTCTGTGAAAAAATTTTCAAGTTCTGTTTCAATTTAAAACAGCAAGATTTGCAAAAAGAGAGGCACTGTCACAAAGTTCCAAATCTGTAAAAAGTAAGAGAGAAAAAATCATCAAAACCGAAAAAAAATTAAGAATTAAATTTAGAGTGTCTTTAAAAAAGTGACATCTGTAAGCTGTGAAATATTGAAAAACAAATTCTTACTAATTATTGCTGAAATAAACCAATTACTGAAAAACCTAAAAAAAATACTAAAAATTTTTCATTTTAACACTAGCAATAAAATTTGTATTATTGACATTCCATTTAAGTGTAGTAGTAAAAATGTTTATGTCAACATTAAACATTTATAATGTAAATGTGTTTTGAAACTGGACTTGAAGTTGAAGCTGTGCTGCTTACCGAATCTTTTAGACTTGATTTTGTTTGTTACAAGAAGGTAAAAAGTGGCTTATTATTAAATAATTAATTATTGTAATCGAGAATCTATATGACAAAGACTGTTGAATGTTTTGGCATGACATTGGAATAATGCTTCTATTCAATTCTTAGTTCTAGTACTAGTGTTGATATATGAAAATGTAATCGATTTTTTTGATATAATTATTGTATCTACTGATTTTTATTACTGATATGTACATAGATACAATGAAAGACATTTATTATTATATGTACTTATCAAAATCTTATTTTTCAGGTGAAAAGATAAATTTGTAAATTTTTGCTATTTTAACAAATAAATTTGGTTAATTTTATTTGATTGGTTTCCATTAACCTTAAAGTATTAAAATCCTGTGGAGGTTTGGGGCCCTATTTATATGCCCCTTGGATGTGATGATTAATAAAAGGTATGCATAGTGTATTATTATACAGGGTGTCAATTTGAAAATTTGCCACCCCCAAATTCTTCCTTGAAAATTTTTTTTCAAAGAAATCCCGGAACAGGTCAATTTTTAAATTTGATTTATGTTCTATTGACGTAAAAATATTTTATACAGGGTGTTCCTTGACTCAGTAATGACGACATTGTCGATTTTTTTAAATGGGACACCTGTATATTATTACATTTTCAGATTGTCTGAGAAAATCCAGTAGGAATGGTTTTTACAGTTGCAGCTTACATTGAGTAGGTTATGAGTTATAAACAAATGAAAATCGCAATTTTCCATTTTGAAAACAGTGTACAGCGGACACGGCTTTAAATATCGAAAAACGGCTTACATGTCCCTATCTTAACTTTTGAAGCGATATCCTGTGAAGGAGATGAAATTTTTATACAGGGTGATCAAAAGTCTGACAATTTTCGTCACCCTGTATGAAAATTTCATCCACACAATAGGATACCGCTTGAAAAGTTAAGATAGGAACATGTAAGCCGTTTTCCGATATCTGTAGCCGTTTTCAAAACAAGCTGCTTTGAAAATGAAAAACTGCGATTTTCATTTGTTTATAACTCGTAAGCTACTCAGTTTAAACTGCAACTGTACAAACAATTTATATTGGATTTTCTCAGACAATCTGAAATTGTATTAATATACAGGGTGTCCCATTCAAAAAAATAGACCATATCGTCGTCACTGAGTCAAGGAACACCCTGTATACATTTTTTTACGTCAATAGAACATAAATTACATTAAAAAATTGACCTGTTTCGGGATTTCTTTGAAAAAAAATTTCCAAGGAAGAATTCGGGGGTGGCAAGTTTTCAAATTGACACCCTGTATATGAGCGATCATGAAACCATTATTCATGAGATGATGATAATGCCACGAGCTTTAGCATTGTCATCATCAAGTGAAAAAATAAAAATAAAATAAAAATTATAGAAAAAAATATTTTTTCTACTCCAATATTCCAATTATTAGAGCTTTTTGGATGAATTATGAAGGTTATTATTCGTAGGTATTCATAATACCCTACTCTTGTCCAATCACAGCTACTAGCAATTCATAATACCCGCTGGTGGACCATTGATATTGATATTGATATTGATATTGAGGGTGTCAGATGCTCTGCGACCTATTACAGATCTATTGTGCCCCCTCTTCTCTGCTTCTTTGGAGTATATTCCCTTCATTGAAGCAGCCTCTCCAACTCCGCTTCCCTTAGGAATTTCAGGATTTGAAGGGGATCAAGGCCGGGCAAAGCCCCCCCGTTGAGCTGGTGTTGGCCCAGAACATCGTTTCTTTCACGTTCTAGTGCTTCGCAGTTCATCAATAGGTGACGAGGAGTCTCGTTTTCTTCCCTGCAGAGTCTGCAAACGCCATCTTTTTCTATACCAAGTTTCCTCAGGTGTTCATTGAGCTTGCAATGACCTGTTAGGAATCCTGTTAGCATTCTGAGACTTCCTTTGTTGAGGGTCAGGAGTTTCCTTGACCTTTCTCGGTTAAAGTTCCCGAGGAGCTCCTTGGATTGTCTCAATCCTGAGAGGTTACTCCAATGGATTTCTCTCAGTTTTTCTTCTTCCTTACGAAGTTCTACCTTGAAGAACGTGTCTTCAAGGCTACAGAATGGTTCTGGTCCTATAAAGGGTGTCGATGCTCCTTTTCTTGCCAATGAGTGGGCACGTTCGTTTCCCTCAATCCCAGTGTGTCCTGGTATCCATTTGAGGTGAATTTTGTTCTCTCTGCCTAGTTTATTGAGTTTTTGTAGGCAGTTCCATGCCATTTTTGAGCTGATGATAGGGGAGCTCAGCGTCTTTATGGCTGCTTGACTGTCTGTCAGTATTGCTATTTCCCTATTTTTATAGTTTCTGTCGAGGTTTATTTGGGCGCATACTTCTATTGCGTACAGTTCCGCTTGAAGTATGCTTGGGGATGTTCCCATCGGCTCGGAGTAGTTGGTGCCTGGCCCATATACTCCTGCCCCAGTTCCCTCAGTGGCCTTTGAGCCGTCTGTGTACCATCTTATTGTACCTTCTTTGAGAGTGTGAATGGATGTGTTGCTCCATTCTTCTTTCGTAGACAGTTCCATGATGAAGTTTCTCTTGAAGCTGAATTTCTTGATAGTTTTGTCTTTTGGCATTATCAGGAGGTTTTTACAGATGTTCAGGGGTTGATTCCCCTCGGTCCGTAGTCCCCCCCCTGATCCCCATTCTTGACATTCTGAGTTGAGCCTCTGCGGCACTTCTCTCAATCACTAAGTGCAGTGGTGTGAGATCTAGAATTACTTCCAACGCTGCTGTTGGGCATGTTCTCATTGCTCCTGTGATGCAGAGGCATGCAAGTCTCTGGATCTTCTCGAGTGTTTTCCTCGCTGTTATTAGTTTGGTCCTCTTGTACCAGACGACCGCTCCGTATGTGATGATGGGTCTCACTAGCATGGTGTACATCCAGCGTAAAATGGATGGGTTACAACCCCATGCATTCCCCGCCATTCTCCTGCACACCATGAGTACGGATGTGGCCTTACTTACTGTTGCACTTAAGTGCTTGTTCCACATTAGCTTCTTATCCAGTGTTATTCCCAGATATTTTACTTCTTCCTTCCATTCTAACTCGACTCCATTTAAGTCGATGGTTTTGAGGTTTGGAAGCTTGTTTTTTCTTGTGAATGGTATCAGTGTAGTTTTTGTAGGATTGATGTTGAGTCCTATTTCCTGGCACCATTTCAAGGTTATTTTTAACCCCCTCTGTACTATGTCGCAGAGAGTGTTCCTTCAAATTTTCCTCTGGCCATGATGACGATGTCATCGGCATACCCGATGCAGGTAATGCCGTTCTCGGTGAGTAACCCGAGGAGCTCGTCTACTACCAGGCTCCATAGGAGGGGGGATAACACCCCTCCTTGTGGGCATCCTTTTGTTGTTTTCACCTGGATGGTGTCATCGCCCACTTTGGTTCCAATTATTCTTGTGGACAGCATTTGTTGAATCCAATGGGATGTTGTGCTGTTAATGCCTTTTTTAGTTAGGGCTTTCTTGATAGCATCGCAAGAGGTGTTGTCGAATGCTCCTTCTATGTTGTTGTTGTTGTTTTTCTGTTTTATGGCCTGGTCAGCTTGACATACAGCCAACTTTCATAATGGTGATTCCCATTGGAAATCCAACTTCAGACTTGTAGCTATCTTCTGGGTCTTCTCGTTATCGTTTAGGCAGTCTTGGTGCTTCTCTATTCAGACAGTTAGTATGGGACAAACACAAACACAGGTATAGACTCTTCTCGCTCTAGGGCAATTACCAGAGCATTACACAACACCGAAAATTGCCAGGATAAGCCCATGGATTGGAGGGTTAAGATCTGAAAGAAGGTTCATTTGATTATCTTAGGAAACGGTTTATCTATAATTTAATGTTATATATTTGCAGGAATTTTGTGATTATGGATATTGTTTGGGGGTTTAGGTTATGCAGTAGGGTATTTATATCTATTGGCGTGGGTATTTTATGGTCAGTGAGCTCTCTGGTAGATGTCGAAGTCGTCTGTAATATTAATGGGACAAGTGAAGAAAATATGCTGTAGGTCTTCTATCTGCCCGCACTCACAGTAGGGACTCTCCGCAGCTCCTATTCGGTGTCTGTGTTGTAGTGTCAGACAGTGGTTGGATCTCATTCTAATTATCGTAGTAATTTGCCTTCTGTTGTTGTAGGGGATGTTAGTGAGCAGCGGCTTAGTCGGGAATGTTTCCAGGTACTGATAGAATTTGCCTCTATTTTTACAATTGTTTCTCCATGTTTGCGACCAAGTGGACTTAATTTCTGATATCAACTGAGGTAGTATTGGTGCGTTGTTTGAGGGAACCTCTAGGGTCGCCCCAAGTGCGGCTCCTAGTTTTGCCATTCGGTCGGCCGTATCATTTCCCGTAATGTTAGTGTGACTGGGAATCCAAAGTAGTTCGATTTTTGTCCCATTTTCTCTCGCTTCTATTATAAGCTGTTTCGTTTTTAATGAGATGTAGTGCGTGTCTCCCCTATATCTAGGGTTGGATATATTTTGCAAGGCACTCTGTGAATCTGCGACCACTGTCACATGCCTCAAATTGTTTTCCAATGCCAGGGTGCAAGCCTTGTGTATCGCCAAGGTCTCCCCAATACATATGGGTGTGTGATCGTCGATTCGCGCGGCGTATCGAAGTTTCATGGATGGTATGCAGACCCCGATGCCTGCTGGACCTTCTGTTAGGGTGGCATCTGTGTATATGACTACTGTTTGTTGTCTTTTCGACAAGATTGCATTAAAGTTTTGTCTGTTGTCCCTATCTTTTTCTAGATTCGAACTTTCATACTCTAAGTCTGTGTACTGGGTCTGGAGGCTTACGAGAAAACATGGAAGGGCAGGAAAAATACCTTTGTGTGTATTCGGAATATTTTCAAGGAAGTTTAATGTCTGTACAGTGTAGGGGGGTTCCTTTCGATTCCAAAAATCAGAAGGGAGGTTGCAGTAGGTGGCTAAATTTTTTATTACTTCTATTGTAGGATGGTTTTTTATTCGTTGGAGATTTACTATTAATTTTGCAGCTAACATTTTACGGCGGGTGTCAAGATTTGGTTCTCCACATTCTGCTTGTAATGCGTTAATAGGCGTAGATTTCATGCACCCTGTAATTATGCGTAGGCCCTGGTTGTGTATGTTGTCGAGCTTTTTTAAGACGTGTTTGGGAGCGGGTTGAAGGAGCTGGCAGGCAAAATCTAAGTGGGAACGTACAATGCCGTTGAATATCAGCTTCAGGATTTTGGAGTCTGCGCCCCACCGGATCCCCGAAGAGGCTCTCATGATGTTGAGGCCTCTTTGCGATTTACGTAATATTTCGGTCACATGCGGTTCCCAGGAAAGTGTATTTGTGAACTTTACTCCTAAATATAATATGATACTTCCGTTTCCCACCTAATAATCTCTTCGTTATATCGGATCGGGGGTAGGGATTGATTTGATTTGCGCTTACGGAAAAACATGGCTGAGGATTTTAACGTGGAGATTGTCAGTTTGTGATCGTCTAACCAGCGGGACAATTGTTTAAGGCACAGATTCATGTTTTCTATCATTTCGATCGGATTAGGACCCGTAGTTATTAGTAAAATGTCGTCTGCATATTGGACCAATTGGATGTGTGGCGTCATAGAATATTGCATGTCACTAGTATATAAGTTAAAAAGGATTGGACTCAACGAAGAGCCCTGCGGAACGCCTCTATATATTTTCTGCGGTCCTTGAATGTTCTGGTGGTTGTCTTTAACATAGGCTTCTCTGTCCATGAATAATTTGAAAATTAGGTTAGATAGGTGAGTGTCGAATCTTGCGTTTATTAATTTTGAATGTAGCTGATAGAGATCTACATGGTCGAAGGCGGATTTGAGGTCTAAAAAGACTGCCAGTGTGTAATGGTTTCGACTGAAACCCAGCAGGACTCTGTTGGCGAGATGAATGGTGTTGGTTGTTATGGAGCGTCCTTTCCGGAAGGCGGACTGCAGGGGAGGATAGAGGTTTTGACTCTCTATGTGCCACTCAAGTCGGTTTTTGATCATGGACTCTAGTGTTTTTCCTACGCAGGAGGATAGGGCTATTGGTCGATAGCTTTCGCTTATCAGTGGATCTTTAGATGGCTTAAGCAGTGGGTAAATTAAATATGTTTTCCATGACACTGGTATGGGAAGGCGCAGTTTCAGAATATTTCAAAAAAAAAAAATTAGAAAATGTTAAAAAAGTTAATAATTGCACTGTTACGAAAATTAAATGAAATAAGATTTTGCAAAAGTCTTTGAAAATGTTAACCGTAACTGCAAAAGGAAATAGAAGTTCAATAATATGCATATTTGTGACCCAGAATTTCTAACTTTGATGACCTCGTGTGGCACCGTGAAGAGGTTTAGAGCATTATTGTATTAAGATTTTTTACTTAAAATAGTCCAAGGAAGGTCTATTTTAGTTTAGCTCTTACACTCATATCTGGACACCCTGTATATGCGTAGCTGTATTGTGGGCTGCCTAAATTAGGGGATCGGGATATTAACTGACTTATTAACCAATCATATCATCGGCGAGTGATATTTGCCATTTTCGAAGTACCTAACGTAGTGTACTATTTGTCATTTTCGCAGAGGGTCGTCCGAAAAAATTAATTTTGGGACTGTAGTTCCTTGATCACAATTTATTGTAAATTTAATAAATTATAAAATATATGACATACAGATATTACCAAAATCTGAAAAAAAGTTCCAACATTAAATAACTTTAAAACTCTCAAGCTGGAACCTTAATCCCAAGAAACTGATCAAAATAAGATAATTTTACGGCCCCCGTTCAGGGCCGTATTTTATTTTTGCACCTATCCGAACTTTTCTCGGTAAAGGGCGACGCGGCGAGATTCTGTTGGCTTGGAGTTATTTAGAAGAGAATCATAATAGGAAAACAAACTTAATAGGAATAGTTGTTCGAAAATAGAATCAGGAGAGCGGTTATCCATCAAAAATATACGGACAACATATTTTCCAGAGGAATTTGTCCCTTTAAAAAAAAGCCGCCGCTCGACCTTGAGGCTTCAAGTGTCAGCGATCGGTTCGTCATCTACTCATATAACTTGGGTAGTTAAATTTGTCACCAAAATAAATATGTCCCCCTCGATAACTAAATCGACCTGTTTCGGCGTTTTTCGCATACATCTTTACTTTCACTTTATTATCACTTTTTTTATGTTGAAGTGATAATAAAAAAAAATAAATAAATATCTTCGTTTTCTCAAAAGAAACAGTATGCTTCACTTTTATGTGATGATAAATAAAAATTAAAAATAAATATCTTATTTCTTTTCTTTGGTTGCGGTTAAAATTCTTAAACCTGAAAATGAATTTTGACATTGAAGATTGTTGTTATATATTCCCCTAAGGGCAGCTACACACATACCGGGTGTCCCATCGTATAGAATTCTCGCGAAAAAGGTTATTTCTAATTAAAATTTTTATATGAAAATTTACATACGTGGATTACATTAAACCTACTATGATATGATGTAATCATTTTTGGTAAATTAATAAAATGTGACTTTCGATTTTCGACCTCGATTTTATATCGAAATACTAATCGCATCTCAATGATTTTTCATACACTTGTAGAAAAAAGTTTCTTCTATAAGAAACAGTAATTTGTTAATCGATATCTTTAACCATAATTGAGTAATTTGCCATCAAATTTGGACATAAAATCGAAATAAAGTTTATGATTAAGATTATAAACCCGTCACTACAGCTACAATTTACAACTTTAGTAACATGCTGTGAATAAGCTGCTTTGTTATTTACACAGGTACCTGGAGAAAAGTTTCTATCCCTATTTCATAGAATTGCAGTCCGCCTTTGTAGGGGAGAATGCAAAGTGTTTACTCTCAACAGTCATCAGGATGAGATCACGCCACTTGCAATAAATAAATGCAACGTTGCGTATTCTTCACTAGCATCCTAGTCCCACGGTGGCATCGTCCTGCTGACCAAGTAAATAAACACTTGTAAACTTGGATAGCAGCAGCAAGTTAGCTCCTAGATTTTATTTTATAATTAAGTCTACTTTATATCTTCGACTAGGACACCAAAGCACTTTTAATAGACAATAACGGTCTACTTTGGACATTGCTATTGATTTGTTTATTTTGATAGGCTATTATTATTAGTGGAATAAAGTTAGGTTTATTGTTATATATATAGGTTTATTGTTATAGGTAGGTACATATAGTTACTGGCATCCTTTTGGATTTCTACATTTTTTATTTTATTTTATTTTTTTTTCCTCTCATAATTATAATAATTAAATTTTCATTGTTTCCCCTGTCTACTGATTCTAACTCCGATTGAGCTGGAATCCCTCTTTTTATTTTATTTTATTTTTCATTAAGTTTTTGTAGTACCTATAGGTATAATAGGCTTGAAATTAATTGAGGTTTTGACTGTATCGAATCGATAAGTTAGACTACTTATTAGTATATTTTATTTTTATCAGGGTAGTTAAATACAATATAATAGGTATAAACTAGGTAGGTATGTTGAGAATAATGTGTTAAGTTTTATTTTTACTTTTACTTACTATCTTTGTTGTTGAGTAATTGTAATTATGAATGGATTGAAGGTAGCACATCTTAATGTAAGATCTTTGCGACCACATTTACAGCAGGTAAGAGAAGTAATTTACTTGGAAGGAATTGATATACTGGCAATGAGCGAAACCTGGTTGTTTACGGATAAAACAATTGACGAATCCTTAAGTCTTGATGGATTTAAACTTGTTAGAAAAGACCTTAATCGTCGTGGTGGTGGCTTAGCCTTTTATGTACTTAATAGTTTAAATTTTGAAATTTTGCCTAGCCCTCCCGACAAAGAGTTACTTTGTATATCCCTCATTGTGAACAGTATTAAGATCGTACTTTGTGTTACGTACCGTAATCATGGATATGAATGCCGCGAATTTATTGATGATTTAGAGGATGTGATCGCCTTCGGTTCCTTGGGGACCGAAAATGTGTTTGTTTTGGGTGACATGAATATTAATCTTCTCGAGGAACGGAATCCTATGACGGTAGCTTATAAAAGTTTCTTAGATTCGATGGGTCTGATTCAACTAATTCAAGAACCAACCCGTAATACATCGCTTTTGGACCACATAATCGCTCTCAATGATGATTTGATTTGTGACTCGGGAGTGACTGATTCGGATGTTACAGACCATGATCTTGTTTATGTAGTTCTGGATATCCGAAAGCCCAGAAAGCAACCGAAAATTGTGAAAATAAGAGGGAGTAGACAGTTTTCTGAGAGTTTGTTTTACCAGGATATGTTGGGTTCGAATTTGGACAGTATTTTTTATACAGATGATATAGAAAACAAGATATTGATATTTAACAGCGCACTACTTAATTTATTTGATACGCATATGCCACTAAAATGGGTAAAGGTCGATGGTGCGCCTACTCCTTGGATAACAGATAACATTAGATTACTTATCACAATGAGAGAGAATGCTAAGTTGAAATATAGACGGTCTAGATCTCCTACTGACTGGACTGCTTATAAGGAGCTTCGTAATTTTACCAATATAAGTATTAGAAGAGAGAAAAAAGCATATTTCAGCTACAAATTGAGGGATAGAAGATTGCGTTCGGTTTACAGGGAGTTGAAATATTTAGGTGTTGGAACTAGGGATAGGGGTGCGGTTCCAGAACAGCTGAGTAATGTTGAACTTATAAGTGATCACTTTGTCGGCGGCATGCCAGGTTCCATCTATGGTGGTAATGGTGATGATGCAGATAGGGCAGATATTAATGAGAGGTATGGGGCTGGTAGGGGGATCAATGGTGGAGGGGTTTTTTCCTTTGTTTTAACAGAGAGAGAGAGAATACTTGGCATGCTTCAGGCCATCAGGACGGGCTCTGTGGGTTGCGATGAGATTAGCATTCGCATGCTTAGAACTAGTTGTCCGTATATTCTCGACCATATCACTAATATAGTAAACTCTTGTTTATTGCAAAATTATTTTCCAACGGCATGGAAGCAGGCTCTTGTGTTGCCCCTGCCCAAGATATCACAGCCGACTGAATACACTCATCTCAGACCAATTAGTATTCTCCCAGTTCTCTCGAAAGTCCTGGAGAGGAATATGTACAACCAAATACGGACGTATCTAGAAGATAATAATTTGCTTCCTGACGTGCAATCTGGTTTTAGACCTAATCACAGTTGCCTGACTGCCTTAAGTAGTGTTAGTGACGACATATTGCGTGCTACGGAGGAGGGTAAAGTGACCATACTGGTGCTGCTTGATTTTTCCAGGGCATTCGATACAATTAATCATGATATTATGATTAGAATACTCAGACATATGTCGTTTAGTGAAGATGCTTGTGGATTAATCGACAGCTATTTACGAGGACGTTCACAGAGGGTAAGACTGGGCGAAGATACGTCCACGCCTCGTTATCTTGAGAGTGGTGTCCCCCAGGGCTCCATACTTGGACCACTGTTGTTCACGATCTATACCTCTGGAATGTGCGACGTGGTGAAGTACTGTAAAATTCACATGTATGCTGACGACACACAATTGTACTTATCCTGTGATCCATCAGAGATTCATGAGGCTGTTGAAAAACTTAATTCCGATTTGGACTCTATCTTTCGATTTTCCGCGTCTCATTGCCTTAAACTCAATCCAGATAAATCGACATTGTTGCTGTTTGGGAGTGGGGTATACTGCGAGAGAATTAGAAACAATGTTAAACTCACAGTTAACGATACCGAATTAAAAATTAGCACGGAAGCGAGAAATCTGGGATTAATAATGGATAACTCATTTAGATACAGGAAACATGTTGACATTTGCCTGCGTAAGGCATATGCGAATCTACGTTTATTATATCCACATAGGTCTTTCATACCGCAAAAGTTAAAGTTACAGCTCTGTGAAACTTTAGTTCTGTCGCAGTTTATGTATTGCTCGCCAGTGTTTTCTCCCTGCCTGGATTCGAAAACTATGTATAAAATACAAAGGGTTCAAAATGCTTGCTTGCGCTTTTCCTATGGAGTCAGAAAATATCAGCATATATCACCCAAACTGAGAGAGGCGGGATGGCTTAACATGAAGCATCGCTTTAAGTACTACCAGGCTTGTTTTTATCACAGAATAATTGATGCTCAAACACCCGCATATTTGAGTGATAGAATTAAATACAGAACAGACATTCACAACATTAATATACGTAGAAGACATGTTATATCGCTCCCAAAATACAGACTGGCGATTTTCGAAAGGTCTTTTACATTCAATGTTTATAAAGTATATAATGAACTGCCTGAGTGTATTAAGAAATTAGAGATCAGCAGCTTCAAAAGAGCAGTTCATGATCATTATCTTAGTCTGCAATGACGCAATGTCCATTGGTCTTGGAATTCTGATTTGTCTTGTTAATTTTATTGTCATATGGCTCTTGCTATTGTCGCTCAATGATAATTTTTTTTTTTTTTTTACTTAAGAATGAAAGTGAAGGGTTCTTGCTGACGTTTTTGGTGGTTGCAAAGAGGGAGGTAATGCTACATAATTCTAAGCATTATAATGATAGGAATCCGTAAATTTATTTATTAATGTGTTTTTTTATTGTCCACTGCTGTGACTTGTACACCTGTATTCAATGTACTTAGATTCAAAGTTGATACTGTTTTCTTAGTCTGATGTCAAATAGGTTTTGTATTGTTTTTTTTTTTTTTGTATGATTTCTTTACCTTTAGATCTAACTTAGCTCGTTAAGTAGGTTTAGCGAATATATTCACGGGGGTTAAGTGGTAGATCAGCTTGAGCTTATATAATGCTCAAGTTGAACTTCGCCTCTTAGTTTGCCGTCACTACTGTAGTGTATGTAATACTTTGCTGATATTGTAAGTATGATGGCAAATAAAGGTGTTTATTATTATTATTATTATTATCGTAGTTTACGGGCATAGCCTATTGCTATTTAGTATTAAATCTAAAGTGTAAAACCTACTTGAAAATATAATCCGCAGTTCACGGACATCGTCTATTACTGTAGTAGTCTTCAAAGTTTTATCCTTTCCCTAAATAAAATTCAACCTTTTTAAAAAGGCATATTTGGGAAGTTAAAACATAACTGGCGCAGTCTTGGCGGATTTTCGTGGTTCCTAAAATTAGTGTGCAGTTCAGTGAAGATCGAACATCAAGGACTACGAAGATCCAGCGAACCCCGCATCCAGAAGCCGGAAAGAGCAACCCCGCATCAGACGAGGTCTCCCCGCATCCAAAAGCCGGAAAGAGCAACCCCGCAGCAGACGAGGTCTCCCCGCAACATCCAAGACGGTACGAGCAACCCCACAGAGGTGAGGTCTCCCCGCAACAACCAAGACGGTACGAGCAACCCCGCAGAGGCGAGGTCTCCCCGCAGCAACTTCAGCAACTTTAAAGCAAGACAAAGGTCAGAAAAATATTTAAATATTGACGCACGAAGTAAAACGAACCTAAGCGAACCTAAGTGAAAAACTATTTTCAATTATTACTATAATTTAAATCGAAATTAGCAATTAAATATTTAAATATTTATTAATTTGTGAATAACATGCAACCATTGCATCTCTAGGAATTTTATTTTTCCAAAGCTTAATTCTACCAAATAAATTTTCAATTCAGATCTTTTATGAAGTTAAGGAAAGTTTAATAGAGATAATTTTTCTCGTAATTCTTATAACTCTAGATTTCCAATTCTATTACACTTACGTAACAAAAACCTGTACATATATATTTTATATCACCCTATATTATTTACTGTGCATATTTTAATTTTAAAGGATTTTTATTTTATTTTTTGAACATCGTATAACTAAAATTCTTGTTAATTTTGATATACTGTGGACTTAAGTACCCCCTCTGATACGGATGAGACTGGCCGTACAGTATATTCGAAATTACAAGCATTTTCATTACTATTTAAATTTTATTGCTATTATTTTATTTTTGTAGATTATAAGTTTTTACCCCAATATTTTTCTTATCGCTCTATATTGTCCATATAATTTGAACTTTTGTGGTCACTTGAGTCTTAACCTGATAAATCGATAAGCAGTTAACTTGATAATGCAATAAATTAATTAATGAGTAACTCAGACAAAGTAAGCGATTCTGAGAGCGTATACGATTCGTCAAGCGAAGACGGACCACAAAACCCAGTCGTAGACAATTTGGAAATTTCTCTCGATACATTGTCCATTGCGCAAAGGTTAAAGCAAAGAAAGAACCCATTAGCAAACCTAGATTTCCACTCAAAAATGGCACCCCCAACAACTAGTGACGGTGCAAATGCAGTCCAACCCTCGACAGAAAATTTAATCTCCGCGGCTAGAAGTTACGGAGAAATTCTTCCGAAATTTGATGGCAAGCCTTTGGCACTAGAAAGTTTCATTTTGAAGGTTGAACCTTATTTCCAAAAATATGGAAATACCACTGACGTCACTCTTAATAATTATGTATATTGTTTAATTTGTAGTAAATTGATAGGTGATGCTAACGATTTTGTAATTTGCCGACCCGATATAACCGATTGGCCGACATTAAAAGATGCCCTGAGAAATAAATTTAGCGACCTTACAGATAGGAAAATTTTAGCCCATCAGTTTAAAATGCTGAGAATCAGGTATAATGAAAATTTAAACGATTTTATAGAAAGAATCAAATCCCTCCAATCACAATTAGACATAAAGGTTACCATGGACGACGACATTAGCAATAATCAAAAAATAATTCATAAAGAAATTAACGAGCAGACGGCGTTAGAAGTTTTATATAGCAACTGCCAGCCGATGCTACAGACTATTTTAATTAGATGTCAGGTCCCCTAGGTCCCTTAATGAAGCAACCAAAATTGTTCTAAATTACATAAGTAAACATCCTCAGGATAAAGTTCAAAGGCCTCCTGTTAAAGTCACGCCTCCCGTTCCTCAAAAGAATCCAATCGTAACTAGGCAATTTTCGCCCAACACGAATTCTTTCTTTAGGAATAACCAATCTTTCCCTATGAATAGGACAATTCCAAATCTTCCAAATCAATTCGGAACTCGCCCGGAACATCCATCGTTCCAACGAAATGTGTTCCAACCTAATGGCCAATTTAGCAGAAATAACGCTCAAAGTAATAGACCAACCCCTATGTCGATAGGTTATCGACCCAACAATCGATTTCCCAATAGTACACAGGCCCAAAACACCAACTTCCGAAATTGGCGGCAGCCCAAACCGCAAATAAATTTCATGGAAGGACACCCCGAAGAGTTGCATACGCAACCACAATCTGTAGACGAAGTCGATTTACCATACGAGGACTCGAATTACCCAAATTATTACGAGGAAGGTAATGTCGAAAATAATCAATACTCGAATGATTATGTACCCCAGGAATATTCCAATGTCTCTAAGGAGAATGTAAATTTCAGTGAAGGCGAAGAAACTGAACCACCTTCAGTGGAAAATTTTCGTCTAACTGCCTCGGGACCAAATCAATAGACAATTTCCCTAGCCCAATATTACCATGCTTGCAATTTTGTTATCCCCCACACATCAACTTCAATTTGATGATTGATACGGGATCCACGCACTCCTTAATCAATCCCGATGTAGCCTACAAATATTTTTATGATTACATTCAAGAAGAGAAGTTTGTTTTAAAAACAATTGGAAGTCAGTCACATCACAATAAATGTGTTGTCGTTGACCTACTAGAGGAAGGTCAATTTATAAAATTCTTCATAGTAAAATTTCACGACAGCTTCGACATTCTTCTCGGATCAGATGTCTTACAGGTAACAAACGCTAGTATAAATTACGCGAATGGAACCTTGACATTGAATAACACGACACATGAACTCAAACAATATGATACTCTCGTTGCAAATGCCAATGACATAGTCTATAAAACCTTGTCACCGGAAACCATACGAGTTCCAATAAAAATAAAGAAAGGCACGGTTTTGATTCCAAATCAAAATACCGAACATGGTACAATTCCCGAAACCATTACTACGGCAAGGAATTACCACTGTCAGGTACCCCTAATAAGAAAAAGCAAGGTAATAACGTCTAATACCCCTATATCGAAACTTGACGACCCAATAATCGCACATCATATTGACCAAAGCGAAGTAGACGCTTGCAATGTCTACACGGGAACTTTTGATAACATAAATACAAATTTACCATCGTTCGAATTAGATCATTTACCCCCTGCACAGAGATTCGCAGCTCAAAAATTGTGTGAACACTATCACGACATATTCTATCGTGACGGTGATATTTTAACCTTCACTAATAATACCAAACATAAAATTCCCCTAAAATGCGACGATGTGGTTTTTGCGAAACCGTATCGTGTCCCGTATGCTCAACGGAAAGAAATTTTCCAGCAAATAGATGAAATGAAACGACAAAACATCATCGTTGAAAGTGAGTCACCTTACAACTCACCTATATTCTTAGTCCCAAAGAAACCCGATAAACATGGCAAAAAGACATGGCGGATGGTGGTTGATTTTCGTAAATTAAACGAAAAAACCATCGAAGACAAATACCCGATACCGAACATCGCTACAGTACTGGATCTGCTTGGAGGTTCTGCACTGTTTTCAAAGTTAGACTTGAAAAGCGGATACTGGCAGATCGAAATAGATCCTAAAGATCAGTATAAAACTGCCTTCTCAACAGAAAATGGGCACTGGCATTTCCTTCGCATGCCTTTTGGGCTACGAAATGCACCGACCTGTTTCGCCAGAGTAATGAACCAGGTACTCAAAGGACTAATTGATAAAATATGTCTGGTGTACCTAGACGACATAATTGTCTTGGGCAAGAATTTCGAGGAGCACCTGAAAAACCTACAAACCGTTTTTCAGAGACTTAGAGATCACAAGTTTAAGGTCCAGCTAGAAAAATCGGAATTTTGTTTAACCGAAGTAGAATATCTAGGCCATCTGATAACTACTGATGGAATAAAACCAAATCCGAAACTAGTAGAAAAAATTAAAGACGTCCCTCTACCAACCACACAGAAACAGATTAAATCGTTTCTAGGTCTTACAGGCTACTACCGAAAATTTATAAAAAATTACGCCACTATTTCTAAACCGCTAACTCTTTGTCTAAAAAAGAACAACAAAGTTATCCATTCCAGGGAGTTTATAGAAGCTTTTAATTCCATTAAGAGAATGATCATAAACCCCCCAATTTTAATCTACCCAGATTTTAACAAACCGTTCAACGTAACCACGGACGCATCCAATTTTGGAATAGGGGCCATACTCTCGCAAGGTCCAATAGGCAAAGACAAGCCCATCATGTTCGCTAGCCGAACACTTAATGAGCATGAAATCAATTATACAACAACTCAAAAGGAATGCTTGGCGATAATTTGGGCAACCAAAATTTTCAGACCCTATATTTACGGTCAAAAATTCAATATAATTACGGACCATAAGCCCTTGCAATGGCTGTACAATTTTAAAGAAACAAACCCCCGATTAATTAGGTGGCGTTTGGCACTTGAAGAATTTGACTATACATTGCACTACAAAGAAGGAAAAAGTAATACAAACGCGGATTTCCTTTCCCGCCTAGAGTCCAATCCACTAGAAATAAAAACACCCGATGACCTTCTGTCACTGTTCAATAATCCAGGTGACGTAGCAGAAAGAGAACCCTTAGATATAGCCGAACTAGACCAGCATCTTCAACCATTGACTCCAATACCCGAATCAGTACCAAAAATAAATGTAATCTCCGATATACAAGTACTTCCACCCCAAATTCCCGAACTCGAGCGCGAAATCGATTCGGAAATAACCCAGCATTCGCAGGCGGAAAATGTTAACGCATCCCTGCCAATAACGGAGAAGCCAATCAATTTTTATAAAAAACAATTTATTTTTGAAATTCGATCAAAGCCAAAATTACAACAAATTTCCCCATTTGGCAAAGATCGGTATTTAGCAACCATCACTCAAAATAATTACGAAAATGAAATAATGAATATCCTTAGGGAATATGTAAACCCCCAGGTCATTAACGCTATAAGTTGCAAACCATCGCAATTTTATGAGTCACTAGCCACATTAATAAACCAAAATTTCGATAATTCAATAAAATTTGTCTACACCCACAAAATCCTAAAGGACATAGAGGATCCACCCGCTAGAGAAATCTTGCTAAACCAGTTTCATCAGCCAGATCATCGCGGATCCCAAGAACTAAGTGCTGAAATTAGTAGGCAATATTATTGGCCAAATTTAGTCCAGGATTGTCAGAAACATGTTGACGAATGTGTAATTTGCCAACAGGCAAAGTACGAACGGCATCCTAAGCAACATAAATTAACTTTAACACCATCAGTTAAAAAACCCTTCGAACTAGTATTCATGGACGTATTTTCTATCAGAAATAAGAAATACCTAACTGCGATAGATTCACTGACTAAATTTTTCATGTTTGAACCACTAAATTCGGTTAACATCGCAGATATAGTAGAGTCATACGTAAGCCTATTCGCACGATACAAATTACCTAAAACCCTGGTAACAGACAACCAGTTCGATGTTAGTCTATTCAAAGACTTGTTAAGGTTACATAAGGTAAACCACCACCTAACGACCCCTAAACATCCTAACAGCAACAGCCCGATTGAAAGAGCTCACGGAACATTGTTGGAAATTATAAAAACCATCACAGTCTCGAAAGACAAAATTCTGAACGTCAATGTATTTGAAAATGCGGTGATCATTTACAACAGGTCAATCCACTCAAAAACTAATTACAAACCAATAGAGCTTCTATATGGTCATTTAGAAGCAAACGATTTACTGGATGTCATGGACACAAATTTTTATTTCGAATACTCAAATGAGCTATACAATCGCGTCAACGCCCTATATCAGGCCGTTCACACGAAAGAAGTGGAAACGAAAGAAAAACGCTTAGAGTACGAAAACACTAGAAGAAAAGACTTCACTCCTGTGAGTGAAAACCAACCTGTATATTTAAAAGATCCCCAGCGCAACAAAACTTCAGCCCCTTATCGAATGGTAACAGTTCGAGAAGACCGAGGTCCTAAAATTCTAACATCTAAAGATAAGTTCTATCATAAACAAGAACTCAAACCAATTAGGAAATCTCAACTAACAAGAAATTTTGTTGCAGATGACCCGGTTATTAGGCCCAGTACTAGTCATCTTGATAATTAATCTGATGCAGGTAAATAGAGCCCAAAGAATAGAAATAAAAAATTTACAAAATAATCCAGGAATTTTACCCCTAAGATTAGGAACTACCAGAGTACAGGTCACTCATCATACCTTTATACATCATTACCCCCTGTTCGATATTCGTCATCAAATTCTAAAACTCGACAACATCATTACTGAATTACACGGCAAAATTAGGAAAAAGCCCGATGATCAAAATAACCAGATCGAAAAGACAGAACTTTCCTATTTAAAGCTAGAAAGAGATCATCTCAAATCCCAAATTAGATTGATACACCCAGACGCTTTGACTCCCTCTAATAATCGAACAAAACGAGGATTGCTTAATGCAATTGGTTCAGTATTCAAATTCATTTCTGGTAATCTTGATGCTGACGATGGCGAAAAATATGATCAAGCCATCACAAAATTAACTACCAATTAGGAAAACCTGATTAGTCATTTCAATAAACAGCTGTCCATAAATAACGCATTGATTAAAAATTTTAAACAACTAATTGAAAATGTCTCCTCAAGCTTCGATCAAGTAAATTTGATAATTAAAGAATTGCAAGAACAAAAGTCTTTAGCAGCTCTAACCTTGTTAAGAATAAGTGTTTTTCAACTCAAAACTTTAATTAACAATGTACACACTGCCATAAATTTTGCAATGATTAATCAATTACATCTATCAGTGATTAATGAGGATCAGATTGTTGCAATGAGAAATGAACTAAACAAATTTCACGAGGAAAGTCAATACTATTCTTCAGACACTGTCCTATTTCTAAGAACAATATCAGTAGATTTCTACATCACTTCGGAACATGTAGTCTTCCTACTCCACGTCCCTATCTTAGACCAACAAATTTACAACCTTTATCATTTGTACTCAACTCCAACCACCAATAATACAGTAATAATTCCACCCACACCGTACGTAGCAATGCACGAAAATTCAATCGTTTACTTAAAATCTAATTGTCAATACTTGCAAAGACAATTTTATTGCTCATTGACAGAGATCGAGAAAAATTTTCAACAGGATTCTTGTGTAAGAAACCTATTGAAAGTCAATAAATATCCTAATTGTAAACACATACCTGTAGAAGTGAATGATTCGTTAGTGGAAACTATTAGTGATCAAAAATACTTGGTAGTTTTACCTAAACAGACTCTAATCCACGAAAAGTGCGGTAACGAAGAAGTGCATAATCTTAAAGGTGTATTTTTAATTGATGTTCCATATTCATGTTCTTTTACCACTAAAGATTTTACATTTATTAATTTAGAAGGCACTCTTAAGGAGGAACCTGTCTATCTTCCACCAATCAACGAGGAAGTTATGAATGTAAAACCAATACAACTGAATTTAAAGTCCATAAACCTTGATGAGCTATCGAAATTAACTTTGCAAACCAATGATCCGATTCCGAATCAATCAATAACCAAAACCATTTGGTTCCATTCAAACGTAGCACTATATGTTGCTATCGTGTTAATTCTTGTAGGTACTCTAATTTACTACAAGAGAAATTATTGTTTTCGTAGACATTTGAAAAATAGTGTGGATGCAGAAGAAGAAGGTCAATTAAGAGCCTTTCCTACACCCACACCGCGAAAATAATTAAATAAACGAATGGCACTGTTTAAACTTATAATTCAATTGTATGCCCATACTAGCACTTGACTAGTATCTTAACAAAATGTTTATTTTTATTAGCATTTAAGCTGAATATTACCATTATCTATAATTAATAAGTAATTAGTATTTTATTGATTGTTTTATTGATAACATTTATTATATTTTCTGATGAACATTTTATTCATGTGAATGTGAATTCATGGCTTTCAGTTGATTTTAAATCTCAAATTTTCTCAAAATTTTGAAAATCAATTTCACCCATGAATTCCCATCTTACCGGGGAGGAGTCATCAGGATGAGATCACGCCACTTGCAATAAATAAATGCAACGTTGCGTATTCTTCACTAGCATCCTAGTCCCACGGTGGCATCGTCCTGCTGACCAAGTAAATAAACACTTGTAAACTTGGATAGCAGCAGCAAGTTAGCTCCTAGATTTTATTTTATAATTAAGTCTACTTTATATCTTCGACTAGGACACATCGTAGTTTACGGGCATAGCCTATTGCTATTTAGTATTAAATCTAAAGTGTAAAACCTACTTGAAAATATAATCCGCAGTTCACGGACATCGTCTATTACTGTAGTAGTCTTCAAAGTTTTATCCTTTCCCTAAATAAAATTCAACCTTTTTAAAAAGGCATATTTGGGAAGTTAAAACATAACTCAACTAAGTCGTAAATAACTATCACACTTGACCATCTTTTGTGCCTTTCACCACATTTAATAACTTTACAAACAAAAATCATCATAAATCATATCTGATTTTGCCAGATTTGACATTATCTGCAATTAATGGCATTAGCTTTATGAATTTTCAATTTCTAATTTCACAGGCGAATTTCTAATGATATTTAGAATTTATTGATATAAGAAAAATCAGATTTTTTTTCGTCGCTTAATTAGTTTTTCGCGACTGCACGCTTAACTAAGCTCACTACAAACATGCTGATTAGACCAGATTATAGAGAATTAAATTATTCATGAATGTGCCGCGAATAAAATACTCTAAATTAATTATAAAGTGTACTTTTCGCGAGAATTCTATACGATGGGACATCCTGTATATAGGTACCTATAAAAGTAGTGTGAGTGTGTGCTATTTGTCATTTTCGCAGGTGGTCGTCCGTAAAAATAATTTTGGGACTGTAATTCCTTGTTCACAATTTATTGTAAATATTAAATTATATAAAATAAAAATAAATATATGACATACAGATATTGGCAAAAAGTGAAAAAAAGTTTAAATAAACATTTTTAATTAAACATAAACAAATTAAATGTTTAAAAAACATTTAAATAACTTTAAAACTTTCAAGCTGGAACCTTATTAATCCCAAGAAGGGACAAAATAAGATAATTTTCATAATCATGTGACATTATCGCCAGTATTCACAAACGATAATTTCCTAAATAATTACATAATCAATTATCCCCATCTCATTCTATTGCCAAAAAACTGCATAAATATCTCCATCTCACTCATTTAATTAATTATGTAATTATTTAGGAAATAATCGTTTGTGAATACGGGCATATGACTGTCAAACATGGCGCGCAATTAAAGTCTTGAGCTCTTATTGAAACACCCTATATATGTAGCGTAAATATGAACAAGCTATGTAAAATACATTAGGCGTTACTTAGTTTTCTATAGGACCTACATGGACGATTCTTGCACCAAACGATGTAGAAGAAAATCAAGAATCGGTTTGTGAATGATGCCAACTCAGTTTGGCATTTAGCCGGTTTTTGCACAAAAACCTTCAATTTGTGACAGATCAGTAATCAAGCTTTTATTGGAAAAAGTTGCTTGGTTCAATTTAGTTTTCCAAAGCTCGGTTAAAGAAAAATTTTCAAAAGTACGTAGTTTTATTATGCCAAATTAGATTTCTAGATATCAAACGATTGAAAGGTTGATTGATTAAAAGTTGTAAGTATAGAGTTTGCGAATTACAAGCACAAACTATTTCAGTCAGAGCTTATGTAGTATTTCTAAAGACAAAAAGGGTCTAAATGAAAGATTGTGCAATTCAAATAAATTTATTTTGACTAGAAAAAATAATTAAAATTATATAAACAATAATTTTAAACAAAATACAAAATTCTACAAGAGTTACTAGCTATTTACATACACTTTTGGAATGTTTAAACTTTTACAATCTGCTCTTATAAATTATTATATAGTGTCACTTTTTTGAGTGACCTATCAGAACTATCTGGAGAACTAAAAAAGTTGGAATTATGAGCAGGCGACTTTAAAGTTTATTGAGAGAACAATGATGCAATTCTAATTAATTTTGACTCATAATAAATGCCAGAATTTAGTTTTACATAAAACAACAGGAAACAGCCATTTAAAAATATTTTTACTTTTGGTTCACCAGATACTTCTAAAAGGTCACTAAGAAAATCACCCTGTTCACACAAGAAATAAAATAAACTATAATAATAAATCAACAAAAAAAATTGAGGTTATTACCTGACAATACAATCAACAATGATCGGCAAATTATACAGGGTGATCAGTAACTCGCGCACTCAGAGCATGCTGCGGTAAACTTCACTTTTTGAGAGTGGTAAATTTTCTTACTGCAGTGTTGTAAGTCCTTTTTTTCTATAGATATGATCGTTTCTATTAAAATAAAAGTGGCATCACTGCACTGAACATGTGAATAAGTTCGGGTTAGATGGTATTTTTATTATATTCATTTCCATAGCAATCAAGGCATTTGGATACTTTATATTCTAAGTTGAGTTTAGGCGGTTGCCAAACTTCAAATTTCTTTCCGATTTAGGTATGTTATTAATTTACAACATTCCCAATTCCTCTGTAAAGAGGTTTTGTGAAAAAAAATTGATGAATTACATGGTATCCGTTCCAGACATTATATTAACCTGAATTTTTCATTAATTTTTATCACGGTTATTAAAAAAAATACCTTTAAACTCGGATGAGGGAAACTCTGTAACTTGAAAACTAACCGTCGGATTCAATTTTGTTTTGCAGAATATCCTTATTTTTAATGACCTCTATATCGCCCTGTATTCTGAGTGCGCGAGTTACTAATCACCCTGTATAAACCACCGTAAACAGGAGTGTCTAAAAAGTAATACTTTTAAGAACGACATTCCAATAGGTTCTTTTAATTAAAAACATCTTATCAAAAGATTGAGCACTGAGCATAGAATAGTCTTATCTCAATAAATCGAATCATCCTGCATATTATTAAATGACATTCAATGAGTGACAAATGACAATGAATGAAATTACATCACAATTCAAGTGAACTTGTCATCATGCACCTTACAGGTTGATTTTACATCTTTTTAAATACACTTTTAACTAAATTGGCATCGAACCATGTTTAACTTAAAACTAAATGGAAATGTGATATGCAGAATAATAATGGCACTAGCAGAACAACTGATATGTTTTGCCACAGCAAAACGAGCTCTTAACTCTAAATAGGTACGACTGCAAATTTGCAAAAATCGAAACGTCAATTTTGATGAAGCAGAACGAGTTCAAGTCTTTTTCAATCTAGTAACATATACAGCCAGTATTATGGCCTAACGGACAGACTTCAGGTACCATTTTTAAAGCTAATATCGACATCCAATACCTTTTATTAACATTTTTGTGAACCTTTTCATGGCAAGTATCACTAAATTGCTATATTTTCGACCTACGGTCGATACTCTTTCTAGAAACGGCCCCAGAAATCTGCCCATTAACTTAATGAGCCTTTATAATACTGGCTGTTATCATTGTATCTTTCCATTTCTGAGTATTTCTTCTCTGTCTTTCTTTCAATACATCACATAAATTTCAAAATACCATGTTATTCTTGGATTCTAATAAAACATAAACCGATATACGAGAAGTTTTAAAAAAAATAAAGAAAAACCTTTAGTGTATCTGATATAACAGAATTTTTTTTTTTGGAAAATGTTGCGCTTTTCAAAAAAACATTGAATATGAACACTCAAAGGGTTTCCCATAACACTAACCCTGCTGTTACCTCTTTAAAATTGATCAAACTTAAGACCTATCAATATTAAAACATTCTGCCGAGTCAAACAAATTAAAACTAGGTGAAAATAATGCACATCAAATTTTACGTTTCGTTTAAATGCTCTCCCTAAAATATGAAAGTACTATGTCGGTGATTTGAAACCGTGAAGGTAACATATTTATAACTTATCCTAACTATTCTAGTAAATGCTGCTAAATTGAGAAATTCTCTTTTTTATACGGGGAACTAGAACTACGAAAGTAATAATAGTTCAGTATTATTTAAAGGGACGTTTAATTTACTCTCTCTCTCTCTTTCTCTCTAATAAAATGCAAGTCTTTTACAGATGAGACTGACTAATTAAAACGCCACCGCTTGAATACGTAAATGGATGCCTATTCACAGAAGCAATCAATAATTCGATAGATTAAAAAGAAACAATATAAATAAATGAGAACGTAATATAATTGAGCACTTTACTTTAGAAAAGAGGGGCCCTAGAACAAGAGTGTAGCGCCTGACTTCAGTTATTTTACCTCGATTTCAATTATTATACCATCCAACACACAATTTTATATACAAGCAAACACGTGCACCTCTCTTCTAAGATCACAGAATAATTTACTTTGCAGAGATATGACTTCATAATTTCATCAACTCCAACTTGACATTACTCTTAATCTTAATACTTAGACTCATCATGGGATTCGAATTGAAATAACAATCATTATTGTTATTATTATTACTATAGTCTAACAGTTTACACTTTTGGTGAAATCTCGATGTTGCAATAATACTTCATTTTGTATCACATAAAACATAAAACAGGTGATTTTGTAATATGACCGAATTTTAGAAAATAAAAACTTATCAAAATTTTTAGAAATGTTTATACAGAAGATCACCACATGTGACATACGGTTTAACAAGTGTCGGTTGTGATCTGGACGAAATACTCAAGCTAATCAATCAATTAATTGATCAATCAAACTGGCTGCTACCAGTTTGTACCCTACTTCTAATGAGTCACTATCAACTCCAAAAACAAAAATTTCTTACAATAAATATGCTGATGATGACAAATCAACAGAAAACCTACAAGAATACTGAAAAATCTTCAAAAATATCCCGAGACTTACAGTAATAAAAATTCAACTAAAACATACTGCAAAAATAACAAATTACCCAATAAAAATAATACTGAAAAGACAAAGATGCGAAAGACAAAAGACAAAGAAGCTTTACCATAATCTGAACCCAGGATAATCAATATTCAATCTTCTTCCTGTTTAAAACAATTACTCAACTGAGTAAAAAAAAAAAACAATTAATAGAGATTATCATCACAATAATTTAACCTTTATGGGAACTCATGGAAAAATTCCATAACATTGTTACTGCTTAATATTATGATTTGCTAGGAACCATAGTTAAGTTAATTGTAACTTCAGTACTTCGTCAGGTTTTTCTTTCAACACATTCTATATAATATCGCAATTTAAAAACCCTCGATTATTTTGTTCTTATCTACTCCCAGAATCCTGGAAATTTGAGGAATAATTATTATTCGTATTGTTACTACTGCACAGATATTAATTTTTACTAGTCGTCGCAGAAGAATTGGTGAGCTGTCTTGGCAGCTCAGCTTTGAAATATATCCCGTATGGCCGCAGATGGTAAATAAGATACTCCAGAACGTACATGTTGTTGGGCGAGATGTAATGAAACGAGACAGCATTATCAGAACAACATTCCATCCCCTGAAACAAAAAGCAATTTTCAAATACTATACCTCAAATAATGCAAACTCACACCAGGAAAAAATCTTTCTCACCTCTTGCGCCTCGTAATAAATGTAATGCCAGTACCAGAACGTCTTCTTGGTGTGTCCGGGAATGAGATGGTGCTCCGGCACAAACGGGAAGAAACGTCCCCTCCCCTGGGAGTCCCGAGAATCACCAGCTTTCACCTCGACTCCCTCCAGACATTTGCCAAGCTCCACATCCTCGGCCCCCGAGTTGGACTGCTTACAAATTGTGTGATTATTGAGCGCCTTCTGAAATGACAGAATCATTAAATTAGCGCTGAATAACTGACGGTCATTTCTGTCTTACTTTGACGAATCGCTTGACAGCCTCCTTGCTCAGAACGTACCCAGCCCCGCCGCTCATATAGCCCTGCTTGACATATGGCTTAAAACGGCAGCCGAAATAGATTGCATCGGACGAATTGTACGATGACAGCATATACCGGAGGTTCTCTACTATCACATACCTGAAATAGAAATTGATGTTGTAGAACGTTTATTTATGTTTTCAACCCTTTACAGAATCTCTGCATACTGATGGATGATAAAGCACTACTGTTTTAAAAAAAATTCTATTGCATACTGATGAATATTATAGACGTTACACACTTGTTTCACCACTTTTAAAGTAGCATCTTCAGACATATTATGTAAATGAATAAAATTATAAATACAGGGTGATTGATTGAAACGCCACATTAGAAAAAATTCGACTTCCAAATGATCTAGGAATCTGAAATTTGGAACTTAGGCAACATACCTAATAACGAGTCAAAATGAAATATTACCAAGATGGCAGCACATTTAAAAATGGCGAAAGCAATTGCCATCTTTGTTTTTTTAAATGGGACACCCTATATTTTATTGTATTTTCAGATTGTCTGAGAAAATGTAATAACAATAATGTTTATAGTTGCATTTTAAATTGAGTAGGCTATGAGTTATAAACAAGTGAAAATTACAACTTTAAAGACTTTAAACCCATTTACCACGAAAACGGCTGAAGATATCAGAAAACGGCTTACATGTCCCTATCTTAAATTTTTATCTGGTATCCTACTGTATAGTTTAAATGTTTATACAGGGTGATGAAAAATCTGATAATTTTCACCACCTTGTATAAACATTTCAACTGCATAATTGGATGCCTTATAAAAAGTTAAGATAGGAACATGTAAGCCGTTTTTTGATATTATGGGCCGTTTTTGTGGTAAATGGGTTTAAAGTTGGAAAATTGCGATTTTCACTTGTTTATAACTCATAGCCTACTCAATTTAAAATGCAACTATAAACATTATTGTTATTACATTTTCTCAGACAATCTGAAAATGCAATAAAATATAGGGTGTCCCATTTAAAAAAACAAAGATGGCCATTGCTTTCGCCATTTTTAAATGTGCTGCCATCTTGGTAATATTTCATTTTGACTCGCTATTAGGTATGTTGCCTAAGTTCCAAATTTCAGATTCCTAGATCATTTGGAAGTCGAATTTTTTCTAATGTGGCGTTTCAATCAATCACCCTGTATAGTAACATAGGAACAGTATCATAATCTAAGTGATCATAAAACAAGTACCTAACTAGATTTAAATGAATTTTGATTTAGTCTCTGTGAGAAGAAGGACATCATAATCATCAATCAAGACTGCTTGGGATACAGTTTTGAGTTTAGTCCGAAAGCCCCTAACATTTTGATAGTAAAAATGTAGCTTGAAGCGGTCATCCATCTTCCTACTTCTTCATCGGGTATCCCCGGTTGTGCTGCCGAAATAGCCGGTTATAGACATTAAACACAAAATCTCTACAGATAATATTCTCAGGCCAGAAATTTTCCATCTCGATGCAGGAAGCATATTTACCGTCAATTTCCAGCTTAAATGAGTTTGTGTCTCCTTTTGTGTTAATAATAATAACAATAATAATAACAATAATAATAATAAATACACAGAAAAGAAAACTAAATATCAATCAGTAGCCATAGAAGTTGAAAGGATATGGAAACAGAAGTCGATTTACATCTTACCCTTTATAATATCAGTAACTGGAATCACGCCGCACACATTCACACATCTCACACAACTCCAGCTGCCACACTACATACATACACAGGAGCAAAAAGCAACGATACTTCAAACATGCAACATCACTCGAAACTTCTTAAATCAAAGATAATGAAATCTGTGTAGACTTGGCCTGAGCCCGTCTGCATGCTATGGTGCTGAGAATGCTGAGAATGAATCGAATAACAATGACAATAATAATAATAATACATTTCAAAGATAGATAAACAAAACAAAATTATACACAGAAAACTCCCCCACAGAATTACAACAATAACAATGGCAAGCAATATTAAAGTTAAAAGGTATAACAACCATATGATCGAAACTACCAGTTATCTTGGCATTCAACAAAATATTGTTTTCAACAGATTTTTGAGTAGAGCTTCTGAACACCTGACTAATATGGAACCACCTCTTCTGCGGAACACCCACGAGTGGACCACCCTGATCGTCATGGCTAATCTGGAATAACTTAGAAACACCCCCGAGATTTTGATTCCAGTCGAGAGATGTTTCAACATTTTTGTCACTTTTATCACTTTTATTTCTCCTTGCAGTCACCCTTCTTTCTCCCTATAGTATTTGCAGTCCCTACTATATCGTCAAATGAGCCTCTCGGTAAACCGTGTTGTATTTTTAAATCAATTACCTGCCAAATGACCGCAAACGATGGTCAAACTCTGTAGGTCAAACGATGGATGTTTTGAATTTTTTTTTCAAATTCTCATACAGACACAAATCTCCATAATTTAAAATTATTTTGAACTAATTGACATAATGTCCCATGTGAGAGTAACACATCAAAGTTATGTTTTTTTTTTAATGGAATGCTCTGTTGTTATTGGATTTTTTGGATTTTATGAGAAGAAATAATAAGATTTAGGCGTTATAAACAAGTGAAAATAGCAATTTTCAAATTTCACTCGATATCTGTTCCCTATGATGATAAGCAAAGGGGTAGCTACCCCTGCCAAGGGGGTGAACTTGGGTACTTGAATGTGTCACGAAAATATGTCCCCCTCGATAACAAAATCGACCTGTTTCGGTGTTTTTCGCGTACATCTTCAGTTTTCAAGTTATAAGGCCTGGTACGTTTTCGCTGGGCCACCCTGTATAAAGGTAAAATGGGGACATGACGAATCTTTATTTTTTCATATGACCTATTGGATGGCAAGCAAGTAAGTTTGCGGAGTAGGTAAATGTGAGATGATGTTTTAATTGCTGGAAATTGGGTCATATGAGCAAACAATGTAGGTGAAAAAATATGTTCACAATGTGGCAAAAAATTAAGCTAGAAAAGGAGCAAAGAAAAGAATTTGAAGTGTAATCACATAATGAGTGGTGAATTGCCGAGTTTTTAAAAGAATGCATAAAAGAGTGAAATGTAGGCTGCCACATCCAACAGCAGAGCCAGCCAAAGTACTAGAACAAGCACAGACACGTGTTTCGCCCTGTTGGAGCTCATCAGTGTGCTGCATCCGGAGTATCCGGAAGGATGCTATCAGATGAAAGGAAGTTGGCCATCCTTAAGGCAGTAATTAACACGGATCTCCGTGTGGTATAAAGTGTGCTTGTTCTGGGCCTCTGGCTGGCTCTGCTGTTGGATGTGGAAGCTCTCTATATTGGAATTTCGGGCACTGCCAGCATGACAACTGTTATGGGCGATGGAGGAATGCTCCGAACCCACCTAACAGGCTAGTAATTGCAATTTATGTGCTTTATACTCATTAGATCTACATTTCACTCTTTTATGCATTAATCGTTGAGTATACTTGCCTTTCCTCTTCTTCATGTTTAAAAGAATTCAAGAGAAAACTGTATAAATGACAGAAAACAAACAGATGGGAAAATAAAATCAAAGATTTTTAACAAAAAAGTTCAAATTAATTAAAGAAGATGGTACCTATGTTGCAAAATAAATTACAAAAATACAACCAAAAACATTAACAAAAAAATCACACTTACGTATCGTCATCAGCCTTAAAAAACCAGTCGGCATCGTCCAAGTGATGCTCGTAAATATACTTGAAAGCTTCTTTGGTTTTACCCCACAAAGTGTCACGAGATTCCTTCACGGGCAACGCTACTGATGGCAGTGCTGGATCTGTAAGATGCATCTTTTATTTACAATACACCGATTCTTATAAAAACCGCACCAACCTTCCACGGAGCTCATGAACAGTAATTTGTTGCACCTTTTTCCCCAAGTCGCTTTTATATGCTTGGCCCTCTTCTCGTGATTCTGGGGACCCGTCAGGATCCAGCATAAAACTCTCACCTTAAAAAATCAACATCTGGCTACAAAAATAAAGTTAAGTTTGTCAGATTGTAAATTTACCTGTCGGTACATGAGATCCGCGACCCCTCTATCTTCGGTCCGGTGGAACTCCTCGTCGTGGTCGTGGGCCCCTGGGTCGGTGCGAGGCCCGCGGACGTCGCCCAGCTCGTTGCTGGTGTGCGGGTCGGGCACTGTGGCCACCTCGGGGGACTCCTCAAGCCGGCACAGGTACGACACTGTGAACCCAAACACCATGCCCACAGAGAGGGCCACCACCATATGCCGGTTCATCATCTGCCTGCCACAGACAAGTCAATACCTCAGCATGTTTAGATATTAATTAATTCATTCTTTCTATCATGGCTTGATCACTCACTACTCACTCTCTCATCCATCCGTTCATTATTTTACAAACTGTTACAATAAATTCATTTTGAACGAGTGTTTCAAGTATTAAGAAATAAGAACGTTATGATGATATTTAGAAAATACAGCATGCTAGTAGTCTTCAAAATATCTCAAAATTCAAGATAGCCATGACCGTTTGGCAAACGGTTTCAGGTAAGTCATGAAGTTATTTCCTAATACATGCACCACCAATGTGGGAGACACTGCGTGAAGAAAAATTTCAAAATTTCTCACTATTTTAAGTGAATCGTTCAGACTTGCCTTCGGTGAGTCTTCAAGTTAACCAGATGAGTATACAAAATCAAAATATAAAAGAGGTAAAGATCAGCTGTTTTTTATTGTAGGTTCATAAAACAAAATTAGGTATTGTGAAAGTTTTCAGTAAATCACCAGTAAAATCACCAGATTGGGTTAAAATTTGTAAGACATAGCAACACTCTATCAATTGCCAAATGGTGCAACAAATCACATCATTTCTCTTGAAATTCCTGATAGAAACAATGCAAACTAATGTGAAATTCAGCAAGAACTACTAAATAAACAAAGAAAAACAGAGTTAGTGACTGTTTTCATTAAAATAACAAAGTTAGATTATCAGTTTGGTGGGATGTTTGAAAATTGTAAAATTTGTTTACACTATTTGTGCCCTTATTGTTATTTTATTAAGGAACCTACCCTCGCAAGCCAACACTTGAATAATTCAGCAGAACAAACAATTCGAAATCAAGCCAAGTACGACTGGGAGAGATGGTTGTGAATCAAAAGTTACATGGAATAAAGGCCGGTTATTTGATTTGTTCATAATCAGTAATAGTAAATAAACACGATATATCAAGAATAAGCAAAATTTAAAAGACACCTTGATTTGAATCAGTTAATTTTTTAAACAGGTAAATTCTCTGGCATCCAAGCACAACAGATAAAAAAATATCTAATCTACAGTCCTCATTTGTCAACATTAAACATAAATAGAAGTCACAATACTTATGTACCGGGTGTTTTATTATTTTAGTTAATCTACATTTAAAACTTATTTGTATTGTATAGGTACAAGCAATGAAACAGTAGCATTTAAATTTATACGCTGCTCTTCATTTTTTTTCACTTCCCAAATTGGCAGTTATTAGCTAAGACTGTAAAACTACCAATCTCCCTTCAAACTACCTCACTTTTTAACTTTGTATTGTTAAAAATCTGACAGTACTGTAAAACTACATTTTTATACTTTCGTTCAATTATTTTATACAGGATAATTCTTTTAATAAGGTATGTGGTAGCTGTACCATAACAAGGTACAGGGAAAAGTTATATGAGACATCCTAACGATGTTTTGACATCCCCCCACCACTTTTTTTGGAGTTAGCAGAAAAACTTAAAAAAAATCGAAGTTACTTGGACATTACACTGATCATATTTTGAACACACCATATCGATGAAAAATTCAGAGAAAATTCAGATTTTTCACTTGGTAATGGTTGTTACACCCCTTAGCGGTCATTTTAGAAGCTCAAAACTATTTTCCAACGATTTTTTAGGGCCACTTTCCTGGGTTAAAGAACTTTTTTACTGAAGTTGTACGACCCAGTTTCTGAGATAATCCCGGCGTCCATTCTTAATAGTTCATAAAACACTTTTTTAAAGTGAAGTCTCAGATGACTCTCCATGCCACTCAAAATTTTGAAGTTGACAGGCACTGCAACCAATTTTTTGACATTTGACATATCAGTTTTAGGTCAAAAAGTAGTGAAGTTCAAGCTATTGAGTTTAGTTTTTATACTAAAGTTCTATCTTATTCAGCTCAGAATTCAAAGGGAGGGGGGAGATATAAAGGAACAATTTAAAGTACTACTTTTAATGCTTACCTTTTATCAAGAATGTTCAGAATTAATAAGTAATCTAAGTTCAAGTAGACTTTACTTCTTGCTATTGAGAGTTTTGAATTTAATAATTATTGCCAATAGAAAGTCAGTTCAAAATAGTTTAAATTAATTCACAGGTATTTTATAGCACATGCAGAGAAAATCGTCAGCAAAAATAAAATAAATTTATAATAATTATTATATAGCCTATTATAATATCAAACAATATAAATGCACATAATGCATATAATCCAATGTCTATTATTTATCACCATTAGGAAACACACCATGTATAAATAAATAGATGATAAATATTTTTTATCTTCAAACTGAAAAGTCAACAAAATGTAATACCTACCTACACTAAGATTACCTTATATTTGCACATATGTAGGGATTTAGTAGTTAACAGCTATGTAGAGAAATACAAAGTTGGGCAAAAGTATTTAAACAAGCATGCAGCTGGTTTTAATGCAATTGATTTAAAAAAATACATTTTCAGAAGGAATAAATTGGAGAAAACACTACATAATTTAAAACAATAGCAAACATAATACCTTTTATTCCATAAAAGATACAGGCTGAGTTTTTTTTTTTTAATGGGGACATTTTATAATAATATGTATTTTATGAAAGACAGTTTGATTCTGAGTATAAAAATTAATAGCACAATTTGTGAAAAAAATTTCAAGGTGATCATATTATTATATTATTGTAGCATACCCTCAAACATACCAAACCCTTGGTAACCACCCCTACTTATTGAGAAAATCCATCTGAAAACCAAGAAAACCAATACATGCAACAAAGAGCATAACAAGAAAGGGATTAATCATCTACACAAGGGATTAATATACAAGGTGAGCACAGTTAATCCAAAAGTTAACTTAGTTAGGTAATCGTTAAAAAGCTACATTTTCAAAAATTTACCTTACGTTAAAGTTAACCATTAAAAGTTAACCATGCAAAATTCATACTGCATATTTTGGGACAGGCTTTACATAGATAAATAAGACAAAAACAAGTTTGTAGATTAATAATTATTATTATCGGTAATGTAATGGATAATCGAGAATTCAAAATACACATTTATTCAACTATTCTATTTTTTATTTAATCAAGAAAATCTATTTAAAAAAGCTCATTGCCAATGAATTCTATTATAAGTTCGAGTGAGTTACGAGGTAATAAAAAAAATGTATTTTTATTAAATTTTTATATTATTTTATTAATAAAATGTATTTTCCTATGACCACTACACAAAACACTACTTTGCGCATCGTTTTTTGTGCGCAAACTAGCAGATTTCTCACGTATCCAAAACTGTGCGACAAAGTGACATAACGCATAGCCAAAAATCGTTTCCGTACAGTTTTAATGTAAACAATAGTGATGGGCGGTAACTGAGAACTCAACTGTTACTTATTGTTAATGGAATAACTATTCATTTAAAGCTTCAAGGTAATAAAATAAACACAAATGGGATAACATAGAACCCGACAAGACTATAAAATATACTCATTATTCTCTTGTGGCAGTAATTATTAAAATTTACGAGTTGATCGCTAATAACAGCATTGGTAGCGTTCAAATCAAATTCACGAACGTGAAAACTCGCACACCTCTAACTTCAATCCACGACTGCGCCTGCGTTGTGTGGAAGTTGCATATCTACCACGTCTCCACGCTCACGTCACTTATTTTCAGTTTATACGGAGTCTAATAATAAATAATAATAATATTGTCGGTAGAATTCAATGATTTAACAGTATATAATAGTAATATTAAAAAGTCATTGGTAGAATTGAAAATAATACCTACCTAGGTAGTATGAAAAAATAAACTTTAGTTACCTATCATTATAATGGATTGTGATTCCTCTGAATCTGAAGCAGAAAATACACCACCTGCTGAAGTCAGAAAACAAGCAGGTTTGTGTTCTTTGAATTTGCTATCTGTAGTTTCGAGAGAAAAATACGAATCTGCTTATAAACATTTCATAAATTGGAGAAAAGGTCATAAAAGCAGAGCATTGTCAGAAAAAATAATTTATGTGTTAAATTTGTTAAATAATTAATCTATTAAATTGTGGTCGTAGGAAAAGTACTGTGTGTAGCACGTGCGGAAAAGAAATTTCACACTCGTGAGAAATTTTCTCTTTTCCGCACTTGTTTCACAATATACTATTTTATTAAGTGTTCTTCAATTTATTTTTATTTTGTTCATGTGTATTAACTTTCCTCTCCAATTTTTGGTGATTTGGAGCTGATACGAGTGGTGGAAACAGAGGAATTTGGTGTTCAATTGTTGCTAAAAATTGGGGTTTTGTTATGTGATGGTTTGCTCCTGAAGAAACTCTATATTTGATTAAATAAGACTTGAAATAACATTTAAATCGGTGTATTAGTGCTTTGCCTGTTATCTTCTGGTGGTTGTAAAAAAACTAATCAGTTGATAAGCTGGAGAAATTAATGAATATCTTGAGACCTCTTGAGAAAATAAAAGGAAATAAAGTGTCAAATAAAATAACAACTCAAAAAATAAACTGAAACCAAATAAATTGCTATCAATTATTATTGATAACAACTAAATTCACTGGCAGAAGTCAGACACAGCGTTGCCAGAGTAGGCGCAAATTATTGAAGAAGTCCGTAACTAATGTTAAAGATTTTTGAACAACCAAATAACAGAAACTTATAAAAATGATACAAGATGTGAAACTGGGATCCCTACCTCCTCCAAGATCATTTGCCTGTTGTAAAGAAAAAGCAAAATCGGGAGTGTGTGTCTGCCTGCTGTGCAGCTCGATCTTTCATATTAGTTGTGCTGATAAGAGGAAGATTAGAGACATCGGAGGCGTTTTCTTGTTGTGTGGCTGCAATGAGGACATGACAACCAGACTAGCAAAATTTGTTAAATTGAATGAGGAAGCAGAGGATATTGTTTGTAAAATCATAGAAAAACTGAAAGAGTTTAATAATGGGCTAATTATTGGTGGAAGAAAGGGGGATCAAAGTGGGAAACCAAATCAATCCGTGACGGCTCATAAGGATAGGAAGATGTCATCAGATACAAATCACTGCGAGAATACAGATTAAGGTGAAGAGTGCGAAATTCTGGATAGGGTAAGCAGACTGCAGGAGAGGAATCTATTATTGCTGGAATTGAATGCGGAGTTAAAGAGTAAAAACAAGTTACTACAACAACATATTGATCTTATAAAGCAGAAAGGTACATTACATATGCACAAGCGGCTGGAAAACCTGATGTACACGACCTCAGTCATAGTGGACCACCTAGGAGGGCACAGAAGAAATTGACTGAAATAGTGATAAAAAGTGATAAGCGGGAGGAGACCAATGAGGACTTAAATAAAGTTAAAATTAAACTGAAAGAAGAAAATGTCAGAGTAATTTTTTTGAAAAAAGTTAATAATGAAAAAATAATATTAAAATGTGAAACAAATAATGAGATCGAAACTCTGGCCAAAGAGTTGTCAAGCATACAGAGTGCAAGAGCTAATTTGAAAAAACTTAAAAACCCGCTGATCAAGATTATAAGAGTGAATATGTCTGATGGTTTGGACAAAGATGAGTTATAAAGAGAACTGTGTAGGAAAAATGATATCCCTGAGGAGGACATTACTGTCAACCATATTTTTGGAGCTAATAGATATGGATCATCAAATGCTATAATGGAAGTTAAAAGAAATACATATTTTACACTGATGAGTGAAGGCTATGTACCTATACAGTGTGACCCATTTGTTCTTGAAACACCCTGTAGAATCTTAATTTATGGTGCGATTTTAAAGAAATTTCTTTTAAATCATAGAGCTTGATAAACTATATTTTGGGAGCAGAAAGCGTCTCATTCCTACAAAATCCAAGGCCTACTAGATCAGTGTTTACTTGTAAAATCTCAAAAATTCATATTAGCAATTTTTTTTAGAAAAAAACTGTGCACGCTACTGGATTCACCAGCCCTCAAAACGGTACTGTACTAAATTTTATTGGAAATGTCAGAGTAATAAGGATCTTGCAGTTATTTTAGAAATTCATAATAGAACTCCGAATTTTCATTAATTTATTCGAAAAGGTCAAGAGAGACAAAATAGAAATTGTACGTCTAGTTGGTGATAATGTAGGTACCTACTTTAATTTTTTAATTATAATTTTTTTTAAATTAAGATTCTACAGGGTGTTTCAAGAACAAATGGGTCACACTGTATGTTGGATGTCAAAGATGTAAAATTTTTGAAGAGTATAACATGTCACGATGTAGAAAGTGCTGCAGATATTTTCATAATAAAAATAAATGTGAAAATGCACCAAAGTGTGCAATATGTGCTGGTGACCATGAAACTAACAAGTGCGATAGTACTGACCAGACTGCTGTAAGATGTGCGCTTTGTAGTGGAGCTAGAGCTAATGTCAGGTTCGGTCTTGGGCTGGATGAAGGCCACAAGGCTAGTGATATCAGAAGGTGTCCTACCTTCAGGAGATTGCTAGAGAGGATGATTGAGGAAACCGACTATCCATTTGAACCTGATATTGAGTTCACAAAAGACTAAACAAATGAACAATGTTGAATATAATGAGATCACTAAAAGAGAAATAATGTGTGCCAGTGTATCAGATTACTTAAATAGTGTAGATTGTGGGGGCTTGCAGATACTGTTGGTTAATATCAGAAGTATGAACTCGAATAAGCTTAGCCTTGAGGCATTTCTGAGTGAGTTCACTGTACAACCAGATATACTGGTATGTACGGAGGCTTGGTTGACAAATGGTGCTGCCTTCCTGGATATTGAGAATTATAATACTTACACGAACGAAAGTAATATTAATAAATCAGATGGTGTTATAATCTATGTAAAAGTCGGTGTTAAACATACAATTGAAATCCAAGTTTATGGTAAGCTGAGAACTTTGACGATATCACTATGGAGTGGAGATCAAACAATCAAAGTGACAGGTATATATAGATGTTTTGATTATAAGGTCGCGGATTTTCTTCGGGACCTGAATTCATTTCTTCAAGCAAGGGTTCTTTTCTTTTTTTCAACTTTTCACTGATTATAAGAAATTAATTAAAGCTGCGGATGGGATGGAGTGGCCGGTTGTTGATGATATGGACTATAGTTGTGTTGATATAGACAAGTTAGTTAAAAATATCATTGATATGGTTAATGAATGTGTTGTACTGTCAATGGTCAGGCCTAAAAAAGGTGAAAAAAGTAGAAAGCCTTGGATAACACAAGGTTTACAGAAATTCTGTAAAACTAAACAAAGTTTGTACAGGGTTTGGAGGGAAGACATGACCAATGAATTGGCTTTTAATAGGTATAAAAACTTATTGATTATGAATAAAACACTAATGTTTTATAAAATTCTACTATATATTGATGGATGTTAGAAACGTTACACGTGTTTCGCTACTTTTCATGTAGCATCTTCAGACGTAAATAAAATTATTGATACAGTAACATCGCAACAGTATTACCTAAGTGATCACAAAACAAGTAACTAGATTTAAAAATTCGAGACAATCTACACATCAATATTAAGGTACTCCATTCAGAATTAACACACAAACTACACCCAATACAATTTGACATCATAGACGATAACATTAGAGAGACTGTTAGTTACATTAAGCACAAAAAATACATGAAACAAATCAATCAATTAAACCAACTAAAAAGACAAAGAATAACTTACAGTAACACCAATAACACTCAAGAACAAAACGAAACAACTCATAATTTCTTTCCTCGTTTTCAAAATTTATCAAACACTCAATTCACAGACAAAGAAATAGCTTTTCTGAATAAAGGTCTTCAATACAACATTACACCTAAATTTACAAATAAAATAAAAGAAATTTTGATTACAGAATCAGAATTAGCATTACGCTCGCATAAATTTACATACGAGAAACTACAAATCACAAAACTGATTAAGAAACTCGAAAACACTAGAATCAACAATCAAAAATATTATAATGACACTTCCATATTGACATCTATCAAAACTAAAATTTCAGAAAATAATTTAATTATAACAAAAGCAGACAAAGGTAACACTTCAGTAATACTCTCTCATGACAGTTACAAACATAAAATCTACGAATTTATAAATACTGAAAATTTAATTCAGTTACCCAGAGATCCCACAAAACAATTTCAAAACAAAACCAGAGAAACTATTCATAAATCAGATTTAGTTTTCAATAAACCAGAACAACATAGCCTAATCATAAAGAATCCTCAAGCTCCAAAATTATATGGCACCATCAAACTACATAAACCACTTCAACCCATCAGACCTGTTGTTTCATACATTAATGTTCCAAATAATAAACTTTCAGCGAAACTCAACACAATCTTAAAAAACTTTAATTACACTTCAAAATATACCGTCAAAAATTCACTAGACTTAATTCAAAAACTTAAACAACAGTCTGTTCCACACAATGGCAAATTAGTTTCCTTTGATGTTAAGAGCATGTTTTCTTCAATTCCTCCACGAGAAGTTTTACCCATGCTTCAAAACTTATTAGAATCCAACAATCTTCTACCAGACTACATCTCTGAAGTAATGGATTTATTCAATGTTTGTATATCCCAAAATTACTTTTCCTTTGATAATAAGTTCTACCTTCAAAATGAAGGCCTTCCAATGGGTAGTCCAATTTCTCCGATTTTAGCAGATATTTTCATGAATAGTCTTGAAAAGAAAATCTTTCACTCAGAAAAAGCAGATAGCATCAAGTTTGGTTTAGGTATGTAGACGATATTCTTTCTTGTTTTGTAGGTTCCTCTAGACAATTAGATAACTTTCTTAATTTCATCAATAGCTTACATCCAAATATTAGGTTTACTGTAGAATGTGAGGAAAATAATTCTATAAACTTTTTAGACTTGTCTATCACGAGATTGAATAATCAGTTTGACTTTTCTGTCTATAGAAAACCAACACATACAAATATGACAATACCATACGATTCAAATCATCCAATTTCACACAAACTTTCAGCATATAATTCAATGATACACAGAGCTGTCACGATACCAATGTCAGTAAACAACTTCAACAGAGAAATTTCTATTATCAAACAAATTGCAAAAGAGAATGGTTATCGAAAAACATTAATAGACGACTTATTACACAAAAAACAACACAAATTAGCCATAAACCTCATTTATCCTCAACAAAACAATGAAATCAGAAAATATTCATCACTAACATACTTTGGAAACGTTTCAACACAAATATCAAGGATAATTTAACTCATGTATTAAAAATGACATAAGGAATAGTGTTTTTGTCACTTTGACATCGGATAAAGTTAGCCCTAACTTTGCATCTGGATAAAATGTAAGCTAGCTTTTTAGATGCAAAATCAAGTAAGTAGTTACCAAGGTGATATTAATTGACAAATTAATAAACGTCATTTATTTCCAATAAATAAATAAATTTTGTTATTCGTTAAATTATCTCCCTAAATTACACACGAGCTTATATTTTTTATCCAGATAAAGATGCACTTTTAAACTCAAATTTGTTTTTTCTTTGGCAATTCAACTCGTCAAATTGTCAGATAAAACGACTCGTCCTTCGGACTCGTCGTTTTATCAGACAATTTGACTCGTTAAATTGCCAATAAAAAACAAATTTTCGTTAAAACTGCATCTTTATCCGGATAAAAAATAAGCTCTCGTGTAATTACCCCCGATAATTTCTAACACCACTACATTTAATATTTCATTCAAATCTTTTATGAGTAATGGTTCTATATTGCTGAATGCAAAGGAAAAGTTATCTAAATTACAGAAGCCTGGAATTTATCGATTAAACTGTTCTCATTGTAATTCAGTTTATATAGGGCAGACTTGTAGAAATCTAGAAATTAGATACAACGAACACCTAAACTCTTACAGACTCAAACATCCAGAAAGATCAAATTTTGCAAAACACTTAATAGAAAACAATCACACTCCAACAGCAAACAACAAAATTGAATTACTTCATCATTGTGATCATTATTTTAAATTAAATTTTCTCGAATCTCTAGAGATCCACAAACATTTACATAATCAACAATACACAGTAATAAATGAACAGCTAGACACATATCGTTCTCCACTACTTGATTTTCTTCTTGATATCAACAACTAAGAAGATTCTGAAGAAATTACATATGATCTAGTTAGTTCTCTTAATAATTTATTTAAATCTAGTTACTTGTTTTGTGATCACTTAGGTAATACTGTTGCTATGTTACTGTATCAATAATTTTATTTACGTCTGAAGATGCTACATGAAAAGTAGCGAAACACGTGTAACGTTTCTAACATCCATCAATATATAGTAGAATTTTATAAAACATTAGTGTTTTATTCATAATCAATAAGTATGCAGAGATTCTACGAAGTAAGGGTTGAAAACATAAATTTTAGGTATAAAAACTATAATAATACTTTGAAAAAACTTTTGATGGGGGCAAAAAATAGTTATGAGAGTGTCATGTTGACTAATTTGTTGTATGTAGAAATAAATAGATCTTTCTCATAATAAGTAAACGACTTTATTCATCCAAAGTTCATTCTTCAACTTAACTTCAAAAGGTTATGGGCCCAGCTTCGCGTCCAAGAAGTAATATTTATGAAAAGTAGTAATTAATATTATTAGTTCGCTGGCAGTTCAAGTTGAGGTTCAAAGAGGATAATAAAAAATGGATTTAGTCAAGCATGCCAAGCCTCTGAGTAGTGAGGCTGAGTGGCCGATGTGGAAGAGAAAAATTCGAGACCTATTAGACTACTACCATGAAGGAGCTGTAGATGCGATTGATGGCAAGTTGAAAAAAACCAAGTCCCTTGGAAGATGGTGCGACCGAAGCTGCGGTCAAAGCGCACAAGGTAGAATCGAATTTCTACAGGAAAGCCAACAGTTAACGCAAAGTCAATGATTACAAGTGCAGTAACAGATGCTGTATATCAAAAAATCATGGACAAGGGAACAGCCCATGAAGCATGGGAAGCACTGAAACAGAATTTTGAAGCATCGTCCAAAGATCAGCTGTTCAAGATTTGCACAGATTTCTTTGCGTTTAATTGGACGTCAGGAGAAGATGCGTCCACACATATAGCAAAGCTGAGAGGTTTGTGGAATGAATTAAATAATGGTCTCCGTGCTAAAAATGAACAAGCTTTACCTGATTTAATACTAGTTCAAGCTGGATGTTGTTCGTCAAAAGAAGAGCAGAAGACGTTCGATGAATTACATGCTAAGTTATGCATGTTTGAGAGAAATTTCACAACAAATGTTAAAAGTGAAAGAGGCGAGCGAGAAGCAGAAGCATTAGTAGTAAAGTCGAGAGTAAAGTCAACTTCAGGAAGTCAGGGTAAACAGTATAAAAAGAATTACAGTGGTAATTGCAAATACTGCCATGGAGAAGGCCATTGGGTTAGAAATTGTAAGAAATGGATTTCTGACGGGAGACCTGCCAAAAATTCAATACAGAAGGTTAACGAAAGAAAAATTGTTTCGACGAATGTGGCACTACTTACTAATTGTGGTGAGGCCTGTTCTAAAGAAGTGGAGTTAAGTGATTGGTGGATCGACAATGGTGCAACAAAGCATATGACACATTCGTCTGAATTTTTTGTAGACTTTGAATCGTTTGTTGAACCTCGTATCATCCAGGCTGCTGGACAGGAGTCTCTAAAGGCAATAGGAAGAGGATCAATAAGAATTTTGTCCGCAGTTGAAGACAGATATGAAGAAATGATCTTGAAAGACGTCTGGTATGTACCTAGAATTTGAAGAAATTTGTTATCGGTTTTGGCTGCTCAGGATCGTAACAAGAACAGTACATTTGAGTCAACTGCTACGTCATGTGTGTTGAAAATCAATGGTCAAACTAGGTTGCGTGGAACTCGTAATCAAAATGGAACTATTTTTAATGCATGCATTGAAGCTTTAATACCTAAGCATGGAGTTGATGTGAATGTTGCTGTCAGTGAGAAGTCGAATTTACTACAACTCTATCATGAGAGATGGGGTCATCAGGACAAACGTCACGTAGAAGCAAAGCTCAAGAAGGATTTGGGTATTGAGGTCAAGGCAAGAGCGGAAAATTGTGAATCCTGTATCTATGGCAAAGCACATAGGTTACCTTTTGAAACGAGAGAGAAGTCGACAAAGCCTGGTGAGTTAGTATCTACAGATGTATGCGGACCTTTTGCAGAGTCATTTCAGAAGAAGCTTACCTCGTTCTATTTAAAGACAATTATACAAAGTTTCGCTATGGCTATTTTGTCTCAATGAAGTCACAGGTCAGTGAAGTACTCAGGGATTTTCTCATCCATACAAAGGTGTTAAAGCATTCGGTAAAGGAACTTCTGAGTGACAACACACACACAGCTCCATACACTCCCCCAACAAAATGGTATCTGCAAGCGAGATAACAGAACTGTGGTTGAAATGGCTAGAACACTGAAATATTCAAATGCAGAAGTGGTCTATCCGGAAGGAATCTGGGCTGAATTGAATAACACTTGGTAGCAGAGCATGGTTATAACAGTGCCATCTACTTTTTGAACAGAACAGCAAAATCTTCTATAGAAGATGTCACTCCTTATGAGCTATGGACAGGTAAAAAGCCACGTATTAGACATTTGAGAATCATTGGCTCTACATTCTATGCACATAATATACCAAATCAAAAGCAAAGAAAAATGGACAAGGCTGTTAAAGGTTACCTCATAGGATATGATGGTGATGAGTGCTATAGGATTTGGATAAAGGAGAACCATAAAGTCATTCTGTCCAGAGATGTACAGTTTGAAGAGACACCAGGATGTGTCGAACAAATGAAGTTATCATTCCAAGGAGAGGAGAAACAAGAGTCAACTGAAGATGAATCTAAAGATAGTCCTGGAAATGGTAATTCAGAGAGTGATTCTGAAGATTGTGAGACAGGAACTGACACTGATTTTGAAGAGGACCGGGAAGTGCGCAAAAAGGACCAAGAGGACTGTCAAGGTCATCAAGAAGGTGAACCAGGTGTCAAGCTGAGAGATCGTTCATTTTTGAAGAAGCCAGGTCATTTGATGGACTATGTGATGATAGCAGAGACATTCATCAATTCAGCTAATCCAGAGACCTATGAAGACGCACTTAGACGAGAAGACAGTATCGAGTGGAAAAAAGCAATGGACAGAGAAATAGACTCGTTGAAGAAAAATCAAACCTGGAGACTTGAAGATTTACCACAGGTGCCAAAGCGAAACCATGTAGATGGGTGTTTCGAGTGAAGCTTCATCCTGATGGCAGTGTAAACAAGTACAAAGCCAGATTAGTTGCCAAGGGTTTCACTCAGCGTGAAGCTATTGATTATAGTCAAACATTTAGTCCAGTTGCAAGAATGACAACTATTCGTTCAATCCTAAGTGTTGCTGCAAATGAGAAGATGCATCTTGCACAGTTTGATGTATCAGCACCAGCAGCTTTCCTTTATGGAGAACTTGAAGAAACAATATACATGGCACAACCAAGCGGATATGAAGACGGCACAGTACGAGTATGCAAGTTAGAAAAAAGCTTGTATGGTCTTAAACAAGTATCAAGATGTTGGAACAAGAAGTTCAAAGATTTTCTGCTTAAACTTGGTTTCAAACAGAGTGATGCTGATCCGTGTTTGTATATTTTAATCGAAGATTGCAAATTCATATTAATGGCCCTGTATGTAGATGACGGACTGGTTGTGGCTGCTGATCTACAGGATTTAGAGAGGTTCTTTCTTGGTCTGCAGATTGAACGTCACAAGGACGGCAGTATCAAGATTCATCAACAGACTTATGCTAAGAACATTTTGAAACGTTTTGGTCTAGCAGAGTGTAAAGCAGTATCCACCCCTATGTTAAAAGTGTCGGAGGTTCAAGAATCAGGGAAAGAAAACAGGAGAAAGTATCCATACAGAGAAGCCGTCGGAGCACTTATGTATCTGATGCTTGGAACAAGACCAGATTTAGCCTTCAGCGTGGGAATTTTATCCAGGAATCTTGAAAAACCTAGTGATGAAGATATATTGAGATTAAAGAGAGTTGTTCGTTATGTGAAAGGAACTACTCAATATGGAATTACTTACAAGTCAGAAGTGTAATGTACCAGTTTGGAGTGTTACAGTGATTCAGACTTCTACGGTTGTCCAAAGACTTTTCGATCGACTTCTGGAGTTGTGATCAATTATGCAGGAGGAGTAATTTCTTGGTTAAGCCAACGACAATCCTCGGTGTCGGTAATTGTATACATCCGCGGCTCCTAAGTTTCATCAATTTTTTCGGGACCGAGGAGCGAAATAGGGGTGCTAGGTGGGTAAGAAAGTAAAAACAGCCATTGCAAACTAATATTAAGGTCACAACTAAGGCCTCTTTTTTTACCCATTTATTTTGCATTTATAATCCAAAAATCATTGCGTCAATCCCTGTGGAGCTTAGTCTGGAGCTTAGATATATCGCCCAGTCCGCCTCTGTAAGTCTCGAACACAGAATACAATACTTGGCAATTATCCTGAAGTGGTGTATCCGGGATCGCGGCATCTAATCGGTGCCTCTTGTCAGGACCGCACTCCCTCCGCACTCTCAAAACCGTTTTTTACGCCGTTTTGTGGCTTTCTCTTTCATTTGCAAAGCAAATGAATACCTTCCTGGTGTTACTATAGGTATGTCCTCCACCCCTATATAGGTGCCATAGTGAAACTGTAGGAGCCGCGGATGTATACAATGACCTCAACTTCAACTATAGAAGCTGAATTAAGGGTTGCTCATGAGGCAACGAAGGAAATCATATGGTTAGTTCATCTATTTAGCATTGGAACAGATTCCTATTCTACAAATTATTGATAATGCAGCAAGGCTAGAGGACAACTTGGAGTTCAACATATTTCAACCGAAGATCAAGTTGCAGACATTATGACAAAGCCATTAGCCAAGACACGTTTGCAAATCTTATGTAGCAGGATGGGGCTACTATGATTGTATAATACTTTCATTATTTAACAAGGGAAAGTGTTACAGTTAAAGTTTAGTTAGCAATATGTTAAATTAAGAAAGTGGGGATCATGAGTTCATGTTAACGAGCTAATCTTGAAGTCCACAAGATTAATAAGAACTGAGTAAAAAAGAAGAAGACTGCGAGTTCAACAGAATAATAAATAATAAGCTGAACTGGTAAAGTCTATCCAAAAATATAAGCCCATCTTTTGTTGCTTGCCTTACAATGGTAGTGTAAATACTCTTGATAGAAATATTATTTACGACATCAAGATCTAGGCAAAATACAGGTAAAACTCTTGAATCTTAAATGCGCATGAAATCGGCTTAAAATTACAATGGCTACTGTATGGCCACCCTCCCTGCAGGAGGTAGGTGTAGATGAGATTCAATAACCAGGCCCGTATTCTACTCTTTGTTAATCTTTTTTTTCTTTGGTAATTTCTTAATTTCTAATTTTTAACTTTCATTTTCATGACTGGTATGGTCGGATTTTTTTATGTCTGTCTCATGGAACAGAAAGAGTAACATTGTTGAGTTTTTTTTCATATCATAAAAAATAATTAGATACCTATTTCCTCAGGTTTAATAAATTATGAATGAGATAAAAATAAGCGCATACGGTCCCTGCATTGTAAATAGTGAAATTTTAAGGAACAGTTCTTGGGTGTCATAAATAACATTTCGATTATGAGTATTTACTTTACACTGCAATTGTATTGCAGGCAACAAAAGATGGGCCTAAATTTTTGGAAGGACTATACCTACTAATCTCATGTTGACTAATTTGTTGTATGTAGAAATAAATAGATATTTCTCATAATAAGGAAACGACTTTATTTATCCAAAGTTCATTCTTCAACTTAACTTCAAAAGCATATACCGTTGGGTAACTGATGACGCGTAAGCCCAGCCTTGCCGTTTTTTTTTTTCATTTGCATGCAAAATGTAATCAAATACACTAGACTATTAATACGTCCAACTCCGGCAATTTTACATGCATTTCGAAGGCAGCCGCTGTGGCAGCGCCATTTAGTGTCGCGAGTTGTAACTAACACACTGCACCATAGTGATGTGCAACAGATAACAGTATCGAGTAGATATTGATACATTAGTCACAAGTATCTGATACGTTGAGTTGATTACTTGATTACTTTTGCTTGCTTGATACTTAATCATTATACCCAGACCCCGGACCCGATATTTCTCTATGGGATCGTTGAGTACCTACTGACTAGTTATGCAAGGCTACTTCGGTCCTCTAAGAAAATTAAAAAAAGTAAAAATTTCAAGCCAGAAAACAAAAAAGGAATAATTATTATAGGTATACTTGACTCTTTAAAAATTATAAGTAATAACATAATAATTATCAAATAAAAATGTAAATATGTAACTGCATTACATATAATGAAAAAATACTTGAGATGGAATGTGAAATAAGCAAAAGAAAATTTTTTCATTTACTTCAGTCTTGTAAGAAAAAAAAAATGAAGATACCTACATAGGTATACGTACCGAACCGAAGTACGGACAGAGATGCAATACAAGATACAAGGCCATATGGGCTAAAACATCACGTGGAACATGGTACTTATGATTATACATAATTCAGTTCCAGCACTCCAGGAGCAGGAGTTTATAGTAGAGATACCGTTCCGAGGGTCAGGGTATGCGTGTCGCGATTACGGCTCCGCTCCAGTCGGCGATGTGGCTATGGCTAAACAGTTCCAAAATACCGGTATTTTGCGCGGTATTTTTCTGTCGCGGTACCAGTTGGATTGGAACGGTCGTACTCTTCGGTAACAGTATTTCCCATCTCTATTCCGGGCCCAGTAGAACAACTGTAGCGGTCCTCGAGCCGCCAGGTTCGCTAGCGTCGCCTCGCTGCCGGTTTTCAGTCGAAGTTGGACGTATTATAGTCTAGCGTATTTGATGTAATCAAATAGGGATAGGGTAATTTCAAATCCCTCTATGCCTATGCAGTAGTTGGAAACTTTGAGGTTGGCAATGGGAAGGTTGGTCCATATAATAATTATATACAGGTGTCCGGAAATTATGAGCAAAAAATTAAGAGGGTGATTCTACTTGATGAAATATTGCCAAAAGTGTCTATATTTTTTTTTCGAAAACTCACAAATAAGAAAGTTATAAGCCTCCAAAGTTAATTTTTTAAAATCAATATTTTTTTATAACTTTTTTTCTAGTGTACGGATTTTCTTAAAATTTGACACCTTGCCACTGATGTTGCTTTACATCCTTGGTCCAAATTATACTTGAATCCTCGAAATCAAGAGGCCTTAACTGCCCTTGACCTTCAAAAAAGGCCTATAACGTTTTTTGTAATATTTTTTTCTGGGTTTTGAAGATGCACAATTAAAGAACATGAAGAAATATTCGGAAAAGGTCCTCTTTGTCTGTCATGATAAAATGACCTGTTTCCGAGAAAAACTGTTTTATAAATTTGCTTGCACTAAAATTGATCACCATAAATTATGATCATTTTGCAAGAATACCAAAGCATGCTTTGGAAACAGCTGCAGGGTTGCCTAGGAAACAAGGCGTTTGCTTTGTTTCCGGCGTTTATTTTATAAAAAAAAAATTATTAAAAAATTTTAAAATTATTATATCATTTCCAAGTCTATTTATATACGAATGTCTCTGTTTTGTACATAACTAGGCAACCCTGCAGCTGTTTCCGAAGCGTGCTTTGGTATTGTTACAGAATGATCATAATTTATGGTGATCAATTTTAGTGCAAGCAAATTTTTAAAACAGTTTTTCTCGGAAACAGGTCAATTTATCGTGATAGACAAAGAGGACCTCTTCCGAAGATTTCTTCATGTTCTTTAATTGTCCATCTTCAAAACTCAGAAAAAAATATTACAAAAAAAGTTATAGGCCTTTTTTGAAGGTCAAGGGCAGTTAAGGCCTCTTGATTTCGAGGGATTCAAGTATAATTCGGACCAAAGATGTAAAGCAACATCAGTAGCAATAAGTGTGTCAAATTGTAAAAAAATCCGTACACTAGAAAAAAAATTATAAAAAATATTGATTTAAAAAATCAACTTTGAAGGCTTAAAACTTTCTTATTTGCGAGTTTTCAAAAAAAAATTATAGATACTTTTGCCAATATTCCATCAAGTAGAATCACCCCCTTAATTTTTTGCTCATAATTTCCGGACACCTGTATATTGAAAAAAAATTATACCTACTTCTTGCGTTTATGTTCTCAGATTTAAGCGATTTAAAATCACATCAACCACTTATTTATTTTTATTTAGTTAAACATAAGTCACTTACTTATACAATAATTGTACCACTACAATAGCAGCAAAATAGATTGGTATTCAGCTACAGAATATTCAAGACTTATTAAATTTGGACAAAGTCTTACTTAAGCTTCAGTAACTGGGAGTTGAATCAGGATTTTAAGAAGGAAACAGATTATCAAAAAAAACGTTACATTCTCCAACAGAAAACAGGAATAATGATAACCGAAATAGTGTAGGCGGTTTATGAATGAGATAACTAACTGTGCCGAGATAAAGAGGAATAGTATAAAATAGCCAGATTAATACATACTACTTCTTACCTTTTATACATCCTGCCAGAATCACCTGGGCTCCTCTTTAATATTTTTTATAAATCATCACGCACCGCTCAGTGGTAGGGCAGATGGATGCAATTCAATCTCTTTGTCTATCCATAATAAATTGGGGGTGAATTGTGCAAAATTTCACTTTACTGAAAGTAGATTTTTATTTGTAAGTTTCTAGCAACAATTTCATTTATTTCTTACATGACACATTAATGGATCATATCAAAAACTTGTGGGAATGGTGGGACACTTTCGTACCCATCGTTAATTGTGTTCCCGGTTTTTATTTAAACAAAAACTTACGGTTTTTAAAACATTTATCACAAACATAAATAATTATTATAATTTTTAATTGTTCAAAACATCAATGTTGACTGATTTCGCTTTAGACATAGACATTGACAAGATAACAAGACACAGTCAAAGTCAAAACTTTCTTTCTAGCATAGAATACGGAACATCCGGAAGGATTAAAATTATATATACATAATATTTGAAATTAATATACTATAATATAGTAAGCGTTAGTGTCGGTAATGCAGGTTCCCTATTTAATTCCCCTTTCTGTTTTCACGTTCTGTTTTCCGTTTCAACCTACATCAAAAAAAGAAAATTTTATTCAATTTATGTTAACAGTTAACACAGAATAGATACAATCAGAAGCTAAACTCGCCGGCGGCGCCTTTGATCTTTTAGAGACAAGCCACACCTCTAGCGGCCATTGCTTCAGAGTAGAAACGCAGGCCCGCCACCAGCCCGCCACAGAATAGGTACAATTCTATTCTGTGGGCCCGCATTCAAAACTAATGAAAGCTCATCTCAAATCATGGCGGATCTCTATGCGCCGAGTAGAGGCGCGAACTCGGTATTTTTATTGAAGTTTATATTCTGTGTGGCGTCATGTCAAAGTCAGATTAACATCGAATCTGACGTGACATATGCTGTCAATCGAATATCGAGTGGGGTGAACTTAAATTTGGGTTTTCTCAGAAAAGTCTATTTCATTTTTTTGCATTTCAAAAAGCCTATAATAATGTACTACAATTATTATTAATGTTCATTTGATTTAGTAAATGAATAGATTATGATAGATTGATATAAAAATAATACTCCTTTATCCACTCAAAACTTAATGAAAATTATCATAACTGAAACAAACACAATTTACAAAACCTGATGTATTTAGATAGATTTAGAACTTTATTATTTTATATGTACTTCCATCCTCATGAATTAATTAATAATATACCTACCTAACCTAGAGTATAGATACAATTTATTTGTACATATCGCACACGTATTTCTAAAGTGACACAACTCAAAAATCTACATTTTTGAGTTATCACCATGGTAAGAATTAGTAAACTCTATCAAACATCAAAAGTGTACCAACTTAGCTTTGAATCCTGGCCGCCAGAGCGCACTTATGTCACTCTTCATGTTTCGGAGCTTATTTGTTAAGCTCGCTTAATAGTTTTTCACATTTTCTCAAAAGATTAATTTTTGACTTATGTCACTTTAGAAATACGTGTGCGATATGTAATTATTAGAGCAATTATTATTATTCACATCACATAAATATCATCCACCAAGCTTGCATGATCCGCCATTGTCCATTGTCAGCTTAACCAGGCAAACCTTTGTAAAGAACAATGTAGGTATATGACTCTCTTTTACTTCTTTGGTTTGTAAAGGTACCTATATAGGCTATTATAGGTAATAATTATTAGCAAAAAGATGAACGACATATCGTAAAACGATACGTCATTCATTGATTTCATGCTGTGAGTCAGGGGTGGAAATTGTAGACACGTGTTTCGTCCTAATTGGGACTCTTCAGTACAATGTATCTTGCTAACACACAGCACAATCTTAGTCACTTAATAGTGAGAAAAATGATAAAAATAAATTAAAATAAAAATAGCACGGTGGGTTCGGCTTTCGCCATAGGATGCAACCCCAGGCAGCTAAAACGCATGCCAACAACTGAGTGCAGTGCCTCCCGATGTGCGTAAAGGTAGGAAAGGCCTACTTCCAAAGTTTAACAAAAAGAACTTTTGTTTCTTTTTGTTAAACTTTGGAAGTAGGCCTTTCCTACCTTTACGCACATCGGGAGGCACTGCACTCAGTTGTTGGCATGCGTTTTAGCTGCCTGGGGTTGCATCCTATGGCGAAAGCCGAACCCACCGTGCTATTTTTATTTTAATTTATTTTTAATAATTATTAGGACAGCGCAGAACTCAAAAGATAGGTTGAAGGGAACCGTGGTCAACTTGAAGTACCGGGTGTCCCAACACTAGTGTCCACCCCCTAAATAGAGCTTAATTTTAAAGATAAAAAATTGAAACTTTGAGGATTTGTGTACTTGATATAGGACCACGGAATGGCATAATCAGTTTCATTAAAAAAAATTTAGTTCGGGCGCCAGCGATAAAAAACTGTAAGATGGTGATAAATTGTCGAAAAAAAAATGATTTTTTTTTTCAATACATACGTAGAAATCGATTAATAAAATCAATATCGCTTGAAAGAAATGTGAAAAAACTAATTATAAGGCTTTAATTAAATAAAATATAATTATATAGCAATGACAGGTAGACAATAATCTGAACAATATAATCAATATAATGTGAAAACGGTAGGTGCAATAAGTTTTATGGCAAAGTAAATAAGGCCCAAATAAATAGAAGGACGGCTCTTGCTGGGCTAGCCGGCACACTGAACCTGCACTGGACAGTGTCGTAGTATGGACTCATGAAAAAGGTGATTATAAAAAAGATATTAAAAATGTTTTTTAATGAAACTAATAATGCCATTCCGTGGTCCTATATCAAGTACACAAATCCTCAAAGTTTCAATTTTTTATCTTTAAAATTAAGCTCGATTTAGGGGGTGGACACTAGTGTTGGGACACCCGGTACTTCAACTACAAAAAGAACAAGGTCTCGTTCCTCGACCTTGGCCTGCCGGCGGCGTCGTGCCTTCGGCCCTCCATGACGGGCCTTCGGCCCGGTTTGTCAGTAGATCCCCGTCAAAGTTAGAATTTTTCATGTTTTTTTCGTGTTACCTTTTTTTCTATGTCGCTACACGGCACTGTGATCAGTAGATTCCGCGTCGTAGTTAAAATCTGCCATTCATCTCTTTTTGTGTTATTTTTTTCTATATAGCTCCTGAAGGACCAATATGGGAAGTTCCGAGCCCGCGCGTAGAAGTTAGATTCGCGTCAAAGTTAGTCACGCGTTAGTTTGACAGTTCAAGTTGGTCGTAAAAGAGAGAACAGGTCGCGAGAAGCACGGAATTTTTTTTTGACAGCTGTCAAATATGACAATGCAGTCTTTGGAATCAACAAAATGCCGAAATGAGTTTTGTTAAAAAGAGAAACAATTTTTTTAAATGCTCTTGATTTTGACATTTAAAAAATGACAGTTTTAATTTTAATTTCGCAATTTTCTCAAATGAGAGTCGTAACCTGAAGTCTCTTCTTTACGTCAAAATTAAAAAAGGCCGCCATTTTGATTCTCAAAATTCAAAAAAAATTATTTCGTGTGTTCGAAACACCCATTTTCCACTATATTACTATGTAATTTGATATTTGAACGCCATTTTCTCCGAAACTATGCAAGAAAACGAAAAAGGCTCTTCGGTTCTAGATTTGCAATCACTTCATGATGCCCTTTTGTGAATTTCATCGTTTTCCTGTATTTTTTAGCCGTTATCAACGTTGTTTTCAAAACAAAAAATTACCGTATAGTATACCTACCTATTCACTACATTTATTGGATTTTTTCAAAACTTTAAATTTAAAGACTTATCGAATATTTTCTGTCTTTTGTTCCTCACTAAGATATTTATCAGCAAATGCTTTGTGGACATCCGATAATGGACTCTCTATGATGGACATCCGATAACGGACTCCCAATGGACGTCCGATAACGGACGTCCTATGGACGTCCGGTAACGGACATCCTGCGGATGTCCAAAGTTGTGACAAATGGACACTGAATGGACGTCCTATGGACGTCCATAAGACAAAAACGGACGTCCTATGGACGTCCGTTGGTACATAGAGGGATGTCCATTGGACGTCCATAGGACTACTTTGTGCTGTTTGGGATCTTGACCTCAATGATCCGCAATTGTACATGGGTCATTATTGTTAATAGTATATTATGCAACGAGCTTATAATGAAGGCTATTAATACGCGAGTATGATGGTTAAGATATGAGCCGTAGGCGAGTGTCTTAACCATCATAAGAGCGTATTAATAGCCATTATCTGCGAGTTCCATACACTATTTTTTCTACGACCCTTTTTTATTTCATAGAAAAGATTGAAAAATTATATATTTTAACAATGACCCGTGTACAATTGCGGAGCATTGAGGTTAAGATAGGTTGCTTACGCATATTAGGTAGGTACCAAATGTTCTTTTCGTCGCTAAGATTATTCTGCTGAGACATGTTTAGTATCAAGTTTAAGGGCACTACTCACTACTGCGTAATTTTTATTATGCGAAGTTCGAATTCCGAATTTTACGCTTTGATTTTCAGTAATAATTTTAATAACATTGTCAGCCATTAATTACGATATTCCTTACCTGCGCACGCGACGGTCACGGTCGCAGCGTTGCCGCTTTGAATACTATATCACGGACCGCTACGAATGATATAATACTTTATCTTCCTCTTCCTATCTTTTACACGATATACCTACCTATCAAATTAATTAAGGTAACATAAAATCTTGATAAATTTTCTTTGAATGTTACTTATGTTCTAAATTAAATAAACGTTCAGAATTTTTTTTCACAAATACAGAACTTATATCACAAGGCAATAATTTTTGTCGTGAGTATGACAACTCTGTGACTTCGGTTGGCTTGCCGACCCGATTGTGAGCGAAAACGAACCGATTCGATTGCAAATGCTCCTCTGCCATTGGATAGCTTGACCAGTGTTTTAATGAAAATTTGTATCTTAATGAGACCCATTAAAGCACTGGTGATTCATACTTAATATGCAGATTAAAGGTTGGGAGTAGAAAAAATATATAATTTTTTAATATTTTCTATGAAATAAAAAAGGGTCGTAGAAAAAATAGTGTATGGAACTCGCAGATAATGGCTATTAATACGCTCTTATGATGGTTAAGACACTCGCCTACGGCTCGTATCTTAACCATCATACTCGCGTATTAATATAGCCTTCATTATAAAGCTCGTTGCATTTAAGGGTGGTTAAGTTTTTATACATATATCTGTAATTTTATTGATGGATTTTTAACAATATTGACGTATTTCGACGATTTTTTTAGGTTTTTTTTTTTTTAAAGAAGAATAATAATTTTTAAATTTTTTTTTTTTGAAGTTTATTGATTTTTGGTTTTCATTATTTTTTTCATATTGAACGACATAAAAAAATAATATGGCGGCCATAAGAAAAACGAAATTTGACTGAAAACTCTTGGATCTAGTCGGCCTTTAAAATTTTTGGGTAATTATTTACATCCGCGGCTCCTAAGTTTCATCAATTTTTTCGGGACCGAGGAGCGAAATAGGGGTGCTGGGTGGGTAAGAAGCTAAAAACAGCCATTGCAAACTAATATTAAGGTCACAATTAAGGCCTTTTTGGCACTACGGTCGAATTTTTATTTTTTTCTTCACTTTCGATTCAGGGCAAGGAATATCTTCGAGATTAACAGTAGCACGGTTTTTATTTTGAATTTTGCATTTATATTCCAGAATACGCGTGACATCGCTCGCTATTATGGTCCGACTACGTATGTTACCAGACCGGCTCTGGTGTTGATATTACGAGTTTCCGGCCGATTTAATGTTTATTCCGTCCACTCGAGCACTCGACACTCTGACCTTGCATGTTTATTGTGATTTTCGCTGTTCTAAACAGGCCCGCACTCAGGAAGACCTTCTTTTGATGCCCTTTTGTTCGTTTATCTTTCATTTGCAAAGCAAATTAATACCTTCCTGGTGTTACTATAGGTATGTCCTCCACCCCTACCCTAATATAGGTGCTAGTGTGTAACTGTAGGAGCCGCGGATGTAAATAATGACCAATTTTTGTAATGACAGATGGGTATAGCTCATCTTGACGATTTATGTAAGCCTACAGAAAATTATTTATTAATTTCCAATAATAACAAAAATATGGCAAAATTAAGAAATCTCGATTTTTCAGGTTATTTCAGGAGCAGTCACAGATATCTTGCATGTTTTGACGGATTCGAGATGGCCACAAAACTGCGTATCTTTTCTCTAATTTAACCGACCCTGAATCTATTAGCGTTCGGGAGATACCAATATAGAGGAGGATATAATATACAGGTGTATCTAAATAACACCGAAAAAAATTAAGGGGTGATTCTGTGATGAAAATTAAGGGGGGTATTTGGTATAGAATTTTTCGAAAAAACTCTCCCCGAAAAAGTTACACCCCTCCGAAGAATTAAGAAAAAATGGTTTTTATTTTTTATTTTCCCTCTATATTAAGCTAAAGACACGAAAATTGGTAAATATTAATTGTCAATGAAACTACATATTTTGAATTTTTTTCAACCCTGATATATGCTTAGAAGGGATTGAAATAGTCAACCCCTAAGATATTTTACCATACAAAATTTTTTTTTTAGATTAAAAATTTTCTCTAAAATATCACGACTGAATAGCTCAATGAATCTACAAACTTTTTTATCTTCATAAGTTGTTTCGAAAACTTAAGCATTTACGAGAAAAAAAATAAATGAAATGCATTTTCACAAAGATGAGCTAACGCGATGATATTTTGCCTTAAGGTCTAGTGGTCTGTGCTTTGCAGTGACATTCATAAAAACAATAATACTGCTAGCATTATTATTGTATTGTTGACCTTCGACAGTTTCTTTTTTCATTCTTTGCTTACTATTGTTTTAGTTGTAAGAATCTTTGCCTAATTTTTTGGTTGGCTATTGTTCAATAAAACACTCTATTTATAACATGAGCTTGCAATACATTTATTTTTTTCTCTTAAGTGCGCAAGTTTCAGAAAAAACTTATGAAGATAAAAAAGTTTGTAGATTAATTGAGCTATTCAGCCGTGTTTTTTTTTTTAAGAAAAATTTTAGTCTAAAAAAAATTGTAAGGTAAAATATCTTAGGGGTTGACTATTTCAATCCCTTCTAAGCATACTTCAGGGTTGAAAAAAATTCAAAATATGTAGTTTCATTGACAATTAATATTTACCAATTTTCGTGTCTTTAGCTTAATATACAGGGAAAATAAAAAATAAAAACCATTTTTTTTTTTCGGAGGGGTGTAACTTTTTCGGGGAGAGTTTTTTCAAAAAATTCTATACCAAATACCCCCCTTAATTTTCATCACAGAATCACCCCTTAATTTTTTTCGGTGTTATTTAGATACACCCTGTATATGGTGCACCCTGGATATTACTATTATTTAATAATAATAAAAAAATTATCTTTGGCGGAAATTAAATAAAAAAAGTTTAAAGTTGCATTAGTTTCCTATTCGCGGCTTGGCGCAACAACTCCTGACATTATAGTTAGCGCTGCCACAGCGGCTGCCTTAGGGTACCTGTATTACCGACACTGACAAGGGTAGCGCATTCTCATTCTCACAAAAAGTTGGGAATGTCAAATTTAACTTCAAAAACGTCAGATTTTCCATGAACGTACAACTGTCTAAAAAATCACAATTTGTTATTCAGTCCGCGTATTTTTTTTTATTTTAAACTTTAGTCACAGAATAGGTACAATCAGAATATTATAAACTTCAATAAAAATACCGAGTTCGCGCCTCTACCAGAGACAATAACATACTATAAAGAGACCGTCAGATCGACGGACGAAAATGGGTACACTGTTCACGCGCATTCCGGTAGCGCATCGCGCATTGCGGACGATTTCTAAACTAAAATGAAGCTGCCTTTAGATATAAATTCTAATTTTGACATAATCTGACGTTTAGTTTTGCAATTGTGTAAAATTTGATTTATTTAATTTGAGTATTTTATCAAACTAATAATAAATTTTAGATGAACTTTACCTTGAAACTATTTAGAAATATAATTTATAATAAATTACCCAATTAATAACAGTATAACGTAAAACTTTCGCATATTTGTTGACTTTTGAAAGGTAAGTGCAAGCAATGCTGTTTCAGGCTCTTGTAGGTAATAAAAATTATTTTAAATAAATCGAAAAAACTCTTCCTGAATGCGAAATAATTGTTTTAGGAACCACATTCTGTCTGCGTCTTGGTTTAAAAGCAGTTCTAATCACAACGATGGATTTATCATTTTATCAAAGTTATGAATACAACACCCAAGAAAAACTGCATTAAAACACTATTAGAAGGTAGATGAAGTATGAACGAATACAAATCTTTTGAGATGCTGTGATGCTGAGATTCTGAGGTGATGCTGCGGTATGTGTTATCTTCTCTGTTTATACTTATTTAGTTTGGTACATTACTATTGGGCATTTTATTAAGTAAAGAAGTTCACGTGGCCCCCTTCGGAGCTGGAAACCTCAAAGAATGGGCCGTTTATTTGTTGCCCGAAAAACTCTGAAAAAATTCAGGCATATTCTTTGATAAAAATGAGTATTTTTTGTTTCTCTGAGTTTCTCTGCTAAAACTCTTCCTTCTCAGTAAAATCATCAAATGAAGGTCTATGCATTATTTGTCTTGATATTTTTTACAAAAGAAGGGAGGAGTATGAAGAAAAAGTTTGCTTATTTTTGTCTAAAGAATATGCGTAAATTTTTTCGTAATTTTTGAGAATAAGAGGGCTAATCCTCTGTAGAAGGATAAATCGCCTTCTGACTCTTGAAGTGTTTCTTTAAAACGTCTGCTGCTTCACTGGAAACTAATTAATAATCAAAAAAATTTAGTTTTTTGTAATTTTTTTCAGATAAATCCTTTTTCGGCTTCCCTTTTGAAGAGGACTCAGTTACGTGATCTACCACTTCGGTGGATCGTAGCAATAGGTATACACATCTTAACCAAGCGACGGCGTCTCTGTGGTGCACGATCCAGCAGATGATGGCTGCAATGCCTTTTATGTTAAAATTATTAACAACAATATTATTATTATAATTTTATTTTCCTGGAAAAGTCTTTCCACGTTGAGAAAACTGGTTAAATAGAAGCATCTTCTGTAAAAACTGGACCTGTATTTATGTGAAGAAAATTTTGTGGGAAGCATTTGTTACAATTATTAAGTATACTCGTATATATTGTGCATCTATTAAGAATAAAGAAGTTTTATATTGATGCCTCAAAGTTTATTTGTTGAAGTGGCGACACTTCCAACCGTAAAAATAATGTTTCAAATAATAATTAGGTATAAATTTAAATTTGAATGTCCCGCGCTTACCAATAATATCTCCGGTAGCCCAGGTAGTCGCCACCGTCGCAGGTTACCTAGAGTCTAACGTGTAATTGAACACTCTATTATATTATCTTTCTCTATGGCCTCTACTCAGCGCATAAAGATCCGCCGTGATTTGAGATGAGCTTTCATTAGTTTTGAATGCGGGTCCACAGAATAGAATTGTACCTATTCTGTGGCGGGCCTGCATTTCTACTCTGAAGCAATGGCCGCTAGAGGTGTGGCTTGTCTCTAAAAGATCAAAGGCGCCGCCGGCGAGTTTAGCTTCTGATTGTATCTTTTCTGTGCTTTAGCTGCGTTAGAGGATGTTTTAACAACAAAAAGAGGACTTTCTACTTGTTCGTATTGCCTAAAGGTAACTTTCTTAATATTTTAAACTCATATATAGTCCTCTATCAATATTTACCTACCTATTACTGGGATTTTCTGGACAAAAAATGCACTCAGTCCCATCAGCAGACAGTTATGATTGCAGAAAATACACGGAGCTCAGAATTTCAATATACCTGGAAGTTTGTCAGGTATAGGTTTTATTACCTAAGGATCAGAGTATGGGAGGGTCTTATAGGGGTACTAAGATCACACTGCCGTTCGTGTGTCTACCAAGACGCTTTATCTCAGTAATTAGGTACGTTATAGATATCGAGTTAAAAATTACCTATACCCAATACTAAAGACTGCAGCCCACTCAGCCCCGGGAGCCTGCTGGCGGAAAAGACCTTGTTTAGAGGACTGCCTGAACCTTATGAAAGGAAAGGTGCTCTTCTAATCAAGGAAAATCTAAATGTGAGAAATACAATAAACCCGCTGGCTTCAGTGTTTGGGACCACAAAAACCGTCTCTCACATTTAATTAAAATACCAAACACCAACAGTCTACAGCTTCATAGATCCTATAAACCCGTAATATACATGCTTTTATACCCACTGAAAAAGGATTCCTCGAATTAACTGTTATGATCGTGTTATTATTTTGTTTCATTTTTCAAACTTAGCTTTTTTCTTTTTTCCACTTAATACCTACCTCTACGCCTGTGACCAAATGTGTCAAAAATATGACATCCAGCTGCTCAAACATTTACGTTCAACTCCGGAAACTTTACGCGCATTTCGAAAGCAGCCTAGGGACCCTGCATTACCGACACTAACGCTTACTAGGGTAGCGCATTCACCCGTTGACGTTTACTTAACACGGTTAAGTGTAGTGTATTTGGTCGAAATCACCTGTTCTGAAATGATCAATGAGAATGCAGACTGGAGACTTGATTCTGGATTGCACTCTGGCTCTGGTTCTGGCCACGAATGCCACGATACACATATACACAAAAAAGCTGTTACTATTTTGGTTATTACTGCGCAATGACGTCATGTGATTTTATTTTGACTTAAAGTATTAATCGCAGCGAGGTTGTTTATAAAATAAATGTAAAATTATATCGCTTCGATCCTTTTTGCCTGTGTTTTTATTTGTTAAAAGAAACAAGATTGTAGGTCAATGGGTAATACCCATTGACCTACAATCTTGTTTCTTTTATCATTTTTTGGGTATACCATGGCCAACAATTATCATTATTCATTTGAAGTCGATCGCCTGGTCTACAGATTCCGGAAATTCTCCATCAAGAGGTGCGAAACAGGGGCAGACATCTGGTTCATACAAAGATGCTTACATGAAGAACTAACACCAACTTTTGCCAGGGTTAAAACTTCCAAGAACATACCACAGATTCTAAGAGAGAAGATTTCAAGAGACATCATGAAAGGTCAGATAAAGAGACACTATAGACTGTTGGACAATTTTAATCACAAACTCAAAATTTTGTATAATCAGATCACATCTATTATTCCTTTAAAAAAAAATACCCATTGACCTACAATCTTGTTTCTTTTATCATTTTTTGGGTATACCATGGCCAACAATTATCATTATTCATTTGAAGTCGATCGCCTGGTCTACAGATTCCGGAAATTCTCCATCAAGAGGTGCGAAACAGGGGCAGACATCTGGTTCATACAAAGATGCTTACATGAAGAACTAACACCAACTTTTGCCAGGGTTAAAACTTCCAAGAACATACCACAGATTCTAAGAGAGAAGATTTCAAGAGACATCATGAAAGGTCAGATAAAGAGACACTATAGACTGTTGGACAATTTTAATCACAAACTCAAAATTTTGTATAATCAGATCACATCTATTATTCCTTTAAAAAAAAAAAAAAATATACCCATTGACCTACAATCTTGTTTCTTTTATCATTTTTTGGGTATACCATGGCCAACAATTATCATTATTTTTATTTGTGCTAGATTATTATGGGAAAATCTTTAATTTTTTTCCGAAAAAAAAGAAATTTTTACAAATTTTTTTAATGTTATTGATTTTTGATTTTCATGATTTTTTTGTACCAAACAACATAAAAAACAATATGGCGTCTATAAGAAAAACACAAGTTGACTATGAAAACTCTGTGATTTAGTTGGCCTTGAAAATTTTTAAAACATTAAATGGATAGCTGTTGCCGACTTATGAAAGCCTACAAAGAATTATTAATTTATTTCTGACAATAAAAAAGATATGAGGAATCTCATGGTGTAGTCTTAAAACCACGTGACGTCACAAGACCGGACCGCAGCCTGCGCGTCATCGTCTATCGGCATACCGGTCAGTGATCAGATCCAGATCCAGATCACTGGCTAGCTAAAGACATGAAGGGGGGATGGGCCAAAACAGAGAACTGAACTGAATAGGTGGCTAAGTATACAAGTATGCGAAGGTCATTAAAGTATCAAAGAAGAATAGAAAAATTCCACAAAAAAAATTAAAATCCGTAATCGCCAATCGTCAAAATCCGCCGGGCCGGATCCAAATAATAAATTAAATTAAATTAATGTGAAAACGTGCTCCTCAGTTAGGCTTTTTAATTTTAAAATTATTAAAAACCGTAAGAATAAATAATAGGAAAGAAACAGTGACCTGCTTACACGAAAGAACAGCAAAGAATTATAGCAAAATGACATTTTAAAACCAGTCTCTAGTTATTTCATATTCGTTTTATAATTTCATAATTTCATTTATAAAAACATGCCACTGTTAGAGTCTGTGCAGACTTCCAGTGAAACCAAACCATCGAGCACAAAAATGCCTAAAAAACCCAGTACAGGTTCAGTAAGGGGAAAACCAAAGTCAGGCAGATTCTGGAAGAACGAAAAGCAGAAATTCTCATCAGTGATCAAAACTAGAGGTCTTCGATCCTCTCTTCAGAAGAAGCAGTCGCTGCGAGAAGAAATCAAACGCATCAAAGACGCATCCCGTGCTATCAAAGAGAAGCGGGAGGCAGAACGGGTGTTGAAGAAGGAGAGACGGAAAGTGAATTTAGAGAGGAAAGAAGCTAACAGATTGAAATCGGAAGTAGTTCAAGTGATTACAAATTCTAGAAAAATTAAAAGAATGAAGAAGAAGCAGTTGAGGCAGATTGAGAAAAGAGACACTACTAATGTGAATAAGTAAGGTGATAATAATTGGTCGGGATTCAAGAAGTGATGCTGATTAAAAAAGAATGAATGGACAACGAGTGACCATAACTTTTTATTTGCAACTTGTCGTTAATCAGCAATTTTAAACTGATTGAATATATGAATAAAACGCTGCACAATACATTGCTTTATTATCGAGTTTATTTTTATTATATTCCATATTGCAATGGGATTGTAACAATACCAACAATATGTTGGCGACAAAAATGTCTTCTCTCTGCAAAATAGAAGAAAACCAGGTTTTTGTATAGTTCGGCCCCCTTCTCAAAATCCGTCTTGTCAAGTAGGGGTATAGTGCACTGCGGTTAGTGGCTACGGCCCATAATTAATTACTCATATTATGTACTCCAGCGATCTACCATTTGGAAGAAAATTACTGGGGGTATCTAGGCAACCCTCTCAATTGAGGGACACATATTTTCTTCGAATTTGCTTCTTGCGGTAACCTCTACGACATTTAAAACCCAAATTCATTTAAACTTTGGAAAATTGGTTTTTGGTGATGCCGACACATGGAGCCAAATTTTTTCTATATTCTGGGATTTCCCTGTCAATTTTCAAGTTCAGATTTGTAAAAAAAAATCATTTTTTTGGAGCTTCCGGAAGAGATCTTTGCAAGGAGCAAATTGGAAGAAAATATTTTTTCCCTCAATTGGGAGGTTCCTAGATGCCCTTCAGTAATTTTCTTCCAAATGGTAGATACTTTTTGAAATTGCTTGGGTAAATCTGGGTTAAAGTCCATAGTCGCTCACCACAGCGCTTTTGATTTTGAGAAGGAGACTTGAACTATATAAAAATCTGCTTTTCTTCCATTTGGGAGATAAGGCATTTTTGTCACCATCTCTCTAACTACAACAATTTTCCTGTGTTTATAAACATAAACGTCCAGTATTCAGCAAAATCCTACAGGGCAATTTTTTAAGCCACAATAGACCGCTTGGTCGCAGTGGAGGTGTCACTTATCGACCCACTCATATAACTAAACTAAACAGGGCAATTTTGTCGATGTATAGACTCAGTATTCGCACAATATACTCATTTTCTAAAAAAATGATAATCGAGTACAGTAGAATCTCGATTATCCGGATGGTGATTACCTGAAACAAAATTGATTTTTAAAACCACTGCTTTATCCGGAATGTTCGTGGTCCGCATCCGAAATTTGAAAGAAATTCCTAGTCCTCCTCGTTATCCAAAACTGCTTCCGAAATTTAGGGATACATTTCCTCAGGAATAATAAAATATTTTTTAAGTGCGAGATGCTAGAATTTCGCAGAATTTGCTCAATAAAAAACTGGTTTGACAGTTCCGCTTCAGTTAGGTACTGTTATAATAATAACAAGCACTTTATTTAGCATAAGCTACATCGTACTACATCATACTTCCATTAAGAACAAAAACAATCATAAACTACTCTATCAATTATTGTACAATTACCTATACACTAAAAGTTAACATTGGCATTTCTGTACCTATCCCTTAACAACACTTTAAACATGCCCGCATTCCTTGCCCCTTTTAAACTATCTTCTAATTTATTAAACTCAATAAAACATCTTACAAATACTGAATTATACCCCACATTTTTTATCATTGTCTTAACAAATAGATCATCCCTCCCACGTGTATCATGCTCATGCATGTCCCTTCAGTATACTACATATTTGTCAAAGTATGATGGCATACATCCATTTATTATCTTATATATTAAAATTAAAGTTTGATACTCCAGTATAGCTGACTCACACTCATCCAGCTCAGACACCCTAACATATCTTTTACTCCTGTAAGTATGTATTATCTACTACAATTTAAAATATATATCATTCCCCTATTTTGTAGTTTCTGCAATCTGTTCAGTTCAGTTGTATTACATAAATAAAGAATTGTTCCACAGCTATAATACATGGGCAGTACCAGCGCATTATACAATGTGTACCTTGCAAACAATGTCAACATGTTCCTACTTCTATTCAACATTCCCAATCTTTTATCTATCTTTTTACATATGTACTCGACATGGTCTCCTAACTTAAGTTTATTATCCACTAGTATCCCTAAATTTTCATAGACTACAAATTCAATCTTATCTCCATCAATTACAACAGTCCTCTGAAATTTTTTGATCTGGTCATATTCATTCATACTTGAAATACACATTGCTTTCGTTTTATTAATATTCAGCTTCAGTCTATTAAACTCAAGCAAACCAATCACTCAAGTCTTTTAACTCATTATTTATCACATCTAACACTTCTTCTATTCTTTCGCCCATTGCATATACAACAGTGTCATCCGCAAAGCAGTGAAAGCCACACTGTTGCAATTGGCTTCCAATATCATTAATGTATATAGCGAACAACAACGGGCCCAGAATACTACCCTGAGGAACTCCCACGTTTATCTTCCCTACTCCTTGACTCTTCATCTTTGAATATAACTTTTTGACCTCTGTTGCTCAAGTAGTCAACTAACCATCTCAAGCTATTATTTCTTATGCCATATTTTTCCAATTTCTCAATTAATGTTTGCCTATCTATTGTCTCAAATGCTCTCTTTAGGTCAAGAAACACTACTATTATTGATCTCCCTTTGTCTCTGTATTCTTTCAACTCCGCAATAACACACTGCAATGCAGTCTCACAGCTGTACCTTTCCCTGAATCCTGATTGATATTCTGACAATATATTATTCTCCCTAACGTATTTTTCCAATTGTGTGTAAACTACTTTCTCCAGTATCTTTTCTAACGCCGGTAATGTGTTTATGGGCCTATATTCGCTACATGCTATTGTCTTTGGTACCTTTTGTACTGGTATTACAACCGATATCTTCATCTCTTCCGGTACCGAGGAGCTCTCTATTGAAGAATTAACAATATTGATTATAACGTCTTTTACTTCCTCCCAATACTTTTTGATAAAAGCAATAATTGTTATTCCATCTGGGCTATTTGCTATTTTTATTAGGCATTTTATCTATAATTTGTTTCAAATCTTTTTCTTCTCCTTGAAATCATGATTCATATTTCCATTATCAACAATGTTTTTATTTTTATAACAATTTCTTATTCCACTTATAATTTCTGTTATACTTTCTATAAAATAATCATTGAATTTTTCTGCTATAGTTTCTTCTTTTTCCCTTTATGATTTTTATTTATCAATTTTTCAGTTTCTTCTTTAGGCAAGTAAACATGTCCATCAATTTAAAAAAGCGTAAAAAGATGGTGGGAACAATGACTAAGAAATTAAAAGCTATTGAGCTGATGTAAGCAATAAAATGGCATGAAATTTACGTACCTACATTATCTTATTTATGTTTGATAAAAACTTCCGTATTATCTGAACTTTCACTTCTCCAAAAATGGGTCCGGTCCACATTACTTCTGATAATCGAGCTTCTACTGTATGTAGGGTTCCTTTCCAATCATCAAGAAAGGGGATAGACAGTGGCGGATTTTCAGATGAAGTAGTGAAGTGCTACTTCACCTATTTTTAATCAAATAATGTATTTTTAAATTGGACAAATATCTTAACATAAATTATAATTTTCTCCTATTTGGTGAAGGTAGTATTTATTAATCTTTTTAATTTGAAATTTATTTACCTATCGCATTTTTAAAATTAAAGTAAAATATGCATAGAGCACCAAGTCTGTTTATGTTCTAATTAGTCATGCAGTTGGGCGATTCATGAGAGACACGACACAAACATTGTAAACATAAAGATAGAGTATTAGGGCGGTTACAGGGATGATCCAGTCTACATTATTTTTTATTAGTTGGCATGCATCCTTACAAAGTTATTTACGAAAAGAATTTAAATTTTTATGTATAATTTTAATTCGAAACAGAAAACAAAAAACTACAATTTTCATCTCAAATGTCACAAGTACTGAACACTTGTATAATTTTTTTAGATACCTAATTTTAATTATAAATCACCCTGCGTGCATATTTTTGCTTAAAAATATGCAATCCATCAGTAGTGTTATTATTTGGTAGTCATTGAAATGAAATTGAAGGGCTTGGTGCAAAAACCGATCAAAGACCAAATTTTGCAAAATCGAGTTATCATCAGATTTTGGTCAAAAAAGTGATTCTGTATCGATTGGTGCAAGCCGTTCATGTATTATGCTTATAAATTAAACTGTCCTATATCCCATTATTGCACCAAGTGTGTTGCAAGTTCAGTTGTGAACCATGCATTTTTGGTGACAATAATCAAAACTAACTATATTTTCAAATAGTGGAAAATTGCAGTAAACTTGAACATAAACACCAACTTTGCAATCCACGAGCTGCCACTAGGATAAGGAGTGAAATTGCAAATTACAGATTGATTTGTATTTTGCTCAACTTTGATATAAGAGGTCATATACAGTATACATAGGTGTTTCAGTGATATATATGGCCAAAAAGTTCAGAAAATTAATTTCTACTCAAAATGATAAATTTAAAATATTTTTTGGCTATGAAGACACGAATGTGTAGCATGGGTCTGACTGATATGATATGCTGATGAGTCCATAATAAGGACGAAACGGTACCGTCCAGGTCTTCAGTCTTCGCCTTGCATGCTGTGCGAACGTTTCTAATTTGTTCTGCAAAGAACCCATAGTGATAAATAAAATTTAGAACCTAAATCCCAAGAAAGCTCAAATATTGTACTATCGAAATGAGTGGTTCAAGAAAAACATAATTATAAATCTTATCTTTTACACTATAGGTACTGACTTTTTTGCAATTGAAAAATCGTTATTCAACATGCTCATGAATTATAAAACAAAAAAGTATTCTTTAATTTTTTTATACTCAATATTAATGCTGAAGCCATTTCGAGAAATTGCTCTTCAAAATTTTGTTCTTGTGTAGTTTTTTACTATAATACGATTTTTTTGTTTGCATTACGGGTAGCTCTGTTAGAGTGACATTTTTCAACATTATCTCGATATTTCTAGACAATGTCCTGCTCCCCCTTCGCTATCCTGTCACGGAACTCCTGGACAACAGTTCTAACCGTCTTACGTTGGGCTGCGGTAAGATCAGCGTGAAAGTAATGTTTCCTGTCAGCACTCCGCTTGTTTGAACGAAAAACATCTCTTGCCTCCTTTTCGGTCTCGTAGGTAATCTTCAAGGGTCTAATAATATTTACACTAACAGAACCGATACGTATTACCTTTTTAGGTTGATTGAAGGATCCCAGAGGTGTCAGGATCCCGTTGATTTTATTCCGATCTTCCAACACTCTACCCTGTAAGGATTCGGCATTTGACTCCGGAATGTTGAATAAGATCACATTATAACATCGCTGATTGCGATCCCTGATCTCGGAAACCAACTCATCGCAACATTTACTTCCAGCCCTGCTCCTGATGATGGATTGCTCTCCTGCTTATCAGCAGGAAATGTGGTACACGAAAAAATGCCCCTTGATGCGTAATACCTGTATACAAAATTTCATTAAAATATCCAGAGTGATACTTATAAGATATATTACGAAAAAATTATTGTAATAAAACTGAGATACCACCCTGTATCTCGAAAGTTAAGACTCTTAGGACATACGTTCTTATGAAGTTTTCTTCTTAAAATGGACCAAAAATCACCCCCTTAAATATTGACATTCAATTACAAAACACCCTGTATTACGATTTTTTTTATTTGCCTGAAACTGAAACACCCTGTATACCTACTGTATATGACCTCCTCAAAACTCTTACCAAAGTTGAGCAAAATACAAATCAATCTGTAATTTGCAATTTCACTCTTATCCCAGTGGCAGCTCGTGGATTGCAAAGTTGGTGAAGTGTAGATTCATTCCGAAAATGCGCCGCAGACGAAATTTTTTTTTATGTTCAAGTTTACTGCAATTTTCCACTATTTGAAAATTTACTCTGATGTGATTATAATAAATTACAATTGAGGCGTTGAGAACCAGAGCGGACCATCCCACAAAAGCCTGAATATTGGACCAAGATGTGTTTCCAATACTTTATAATGCATTTTTCAAAGCCAAAGTGAACCATCTGAGTTGCAAGAATCCTATAACAGATGGCGCCACTAAATAGGATGGTCCAGTCAGTCGATCTTGATTATAAATCGATGCCATATACAGGATTATTCACGGTATACGCCACGGAAGTTTATGGCCGTGTCTCTGGATTTTTGGATCTTTTTATTTTTGGTGTGGATAGAGATCCGGCAGAGCTACGTTTTAAAATTATATTCATAATGTACAGGATGTCCCAAAAGCATGAAACATATCAAAGTTATGTTTTTTTAAATGGAATGCTCCTATGTTATTGCATTTTTAGATTGCCTGGGAAGAAAAAAGAAGATTGGCTTTTACAGTTGGTGTTTAAATTTAAAAGTTTGTGAGTTATAAACAAGTGAAAATCGTCATTTTTCAAGTTCAAGGCCCTGTACAAGGAAAACGGCTAAAGATAGAGAAAAACGACTTACATGTCCCTAATTTAACTTTTCATGTACTATCTAATGATGTAGATGAAATGTTTATACAGGGTGATAAAAAATTTGAAAAATTCTGAGATTTCTCCACGCGTCGACAAATAAATAAATCAAAGAAAGTACAAATGTTTCTATACCATAGGATAGTACATGAAAAGTTAAAATAGGGACATGTAAGCCGTTTTTCTCTATCTTAAGCCGTTTTCCTTGCACAGGGCCTTGAACTTGTAAAAAGGACGATTTTCACTTGTTTATAACTCACAAACTTCTGAATTTAAACACCAACTGTAACAACCAATCTTATTTTCTCTTCTCAGACAATCTAAAAATGCAATAACATAGGAGCATTCCATTTAAAAAAACATAACTTTGATATGTTTCATGCTTTTGGGACACCCTGTACATTATGAATATAATTTTAAAACGTACCTCTGCCGGGTCTCTATCCACTCTAAAAATAAAAAGATCCTAAAATCCAGAGACACGGCCATAATCTTCCGTGGCATATACGGTGAATAACCCTGTATACCGAACTATGTGGCTTTGGGTCCGCTTAAGTATTTGTGCTAGAGATTGTTTGGCAACCAAAAAAAAAAACGTTTTAATTGGGCCAGCCTGTATGTAAGTATGAAACCCAAAATGTTGGATATCGTTGTAAAGAGAATTCAAGTAGCTTTCAAATGATGTATCATTCAATAGCTGTTCCCTATGATGATAAGCAAAGGGGTAGCTACCCCTGCCAAGGGGATGAACTTGGGTGAACAAAATCGATGACCTGTTTCGGCGTTTTTCGCGTACATCTTCAGTTTTCAAGTTATTGGGCCTGGTACCTTTTCGCTGGGCCACCCTGTACAGAATCTAATTGTATAGAATCTATGATAATTGTATAATTTTGTCATTGTGCAATTTACCTATAATGCTAATACCAAAAAAGAATGCACCAAAAATTTTGTGTCAAAAATTTTATGTGTGAAAAAGAAAAAAATCACAGCTAAATGTATGCGACTACATAAAGGGAAAAAAGATACTTTTATATTTCCTGATGTGGAAGACAAAGCGGATGTGAACCTGGCCCAAATCAAATAGAGACTATGCGATCCCCTTGAAAATAAAGGGATCTTTACTTTTCCAGCAAACGTTTTCTACTAACATGTTTGCTGGAAAAAACGTGTTAGAAAACGTTTCAGCAAAATCTGTGATCTGGAGGAAATCCGAGGTAATCTGGAAAAAATCTAGGTAATCTCGGGGAAATCTTTGAAATCCGAGGAAATCTTTAGGGATTACCTCCTTAACGGAATAAGGGTGTACCAATTTTTGCCAGCGGTTTACCCCTCGAAATAACACTACTGTTGAATTGCATATTTCTAAGCAAAAATATGCACGCAGGGTGATTTATAATTAAAATTAGGTATCTAAAAAAATTATACAAGTGTTCAGTACCTACTTAATGACATCTGAGATGAAAATTGTAGTTTTTTGTTTTCTGTTTCGAATTAGAATTATACATAAAAATTTAAATTCTTTTCGTAAATAACTTTGTAAGGAAGCCAACTAATAAAAAATAATGTAGACTGGATCATCCCTGTAACCCCACTCTATCTTTATATGTTTACAATGTTTGTGTCGTGTCTCTCATGAATCGCTCAACTGCGTGACTAATTAGAGATTCGACACCACGCTACACCCTCGACTAATAATTTACGAAACATAAACAGACTTCACTGAGAAAAATGGTCCAATTAAACTATTTATTTGAAATTTGTTTAACACTGACAATTAAAACTTTAATAATAGGATATAAAATTCTATTTACCCCTGCCACTACACTGTATTGTAGCAAGTAAATCGATCTATTTAAGCACCTTATTCTGCTATAATAACACTACATATCTACCTCTATTAAGCTGATTTATTGTCTTCATGAACTGAATTCAGTTTAATGATCATAGGAAGTCTTCACTACTTGTAAAGTGATGCACAAGAGTATTACCTTTTTATTTTACTTGGTTTTAATACTCTGATCAATTACCTGTATACAAACGTTATTTGAGGAAACTACAGATGTTATTGTGGTTATGAATTCATTTTTATAATCGACCATTCCTATTGGTGCTCTATGCAATTAACGCCTTCGAAAAGTCGGTGTAAACTACATCCACCTGCGCATGACCATCTAAAGCATCTGCCACAAATTGCGTGAAGCAAGCTAGGTTAGTGACTGTAGAGTAGACCGCCCTTCCATAAAACCATGTTGGCAGGGAGAAATTGACTAAGAGATCACATGATAGATGCGAGAGTACAACGACATCTCAAATATCTTGGCGAAGTTATTCAAGATTGAGATGGGTCTATAATTAGCTATGAGAGTTGAATCCCCACTTTTTAAGATCGGGCAGACTTTGGCCAACTTCCACACGTCCGGAAAGGTTGAGGTCTTCATGCACAAATTGAAGATGAACACAAGGGGTTGGATAAATACATACCGGCAGTCTCTGATCAAATAACTGGGAATCTGATCAAAGCCCGCGGTTTTACCACTTTTCAACTTTTTCATTGATCCCCTCACATCCTGGGTAGAGAGCACCGGAACGTCAACTGCAAACGAATTCAACTTGAAACCATGGACCAGTCTGTCCTCGGTGGATGATGATGATGATGACCGTGGCGAATATACGCTATTAAAATACTCTGCAACACTATTCACTATATCAACAGGATTATCATGCGTTGAACCCCCACCCCAGCGTCCCTCACCACATGTGAAATCTAGTGTTACCCCTTTATTCTGAATAAACCTCCAAAAACCTTTAGGCTCACTAACGAGACTGTTTTGCAGACTGTCGATGTAATTCTTGTACGCATTCCTTATCCTGATCTTAATCCCACTTCGAAGCTCTCTAAACCTCTGAAGCCTAGAAAGTTCTCCCGAACTCTTGTAAGAGGAGCGATATCTATATTTAAGCTTGATATCATTTATGATTTCACTGTTATACTATGGAGGATACGTACATGAGCTCGAATTCCTGGCGTGCGATATGACTCAGTAGTGCCAAAGTTTACACTAATTACCAATCAGAACTACGAGTATATTCTCTTACAAAACCAACTCAATAATAAGAACTGTTGAATATGATTTATAATAATGATATATTTTGTTATTGTTGGCAACATTGCACCTGGTGGTTGCTGTCCTTATTATTGCATCCACAAGAAAATAAAGCAGAGTTGTACGAGAACCTTTGTATTATTGACATCGAAGGGTTCGCTCTTTCATTTATTTTAGAAGACTAATTTAACACTAAATAAACATTACAAACCAACAGGTTATGGGCCCAGAACGGTTCTACAGCGTAAAGTATTTTTGATAAGTGTTGGTAGTTAGTCGGTGCATGAAAGTGATCAAAATTAAACAATAAGTTTGATTAATTTCGTAGTGCAACTCGAGATTTCCTCCTGTGAAATACGCAAAACCAGTCAAGGTCGACAGGACTGTAACGCGGAGTGGCGGAGTAAAAAAAAACGTATCCTTGCACAGGTGTCTGGATTTCATGGGTTAGCCAGTGCGCGTTGTATCAAACTCATCCCGGTTACGTCACGCAAAATTTTTAATTTGTGAATTAGTTTCACTGGTAATTAAATAATTGCGTTAGTTTGGTGCGGGACAGCTTTGATAAAATGGCGGAAAAATGTGGTATTGAGAAATTAAACATGAAGAATTTTCCTGCGTGGAAATTTCAGATGATGGCATATCTGGAAGCACAGGATCTTCTGGACATCGTTACGGGAGCTGAAGCGCGACCTACAGAAAACGACGATGAAAAGAAGAAATTCGACAAACGTGCATCCAAAGCGAAGGCATATCTTGCCCTTTCTCTTGAGTCAGAATTTGCGGCAATGGTCATCACTGCCAAAACAGCAATAGAACTATGGACTCAAATTCTGAGGCATTTTGAGAATAAATCTGAGCAAAATAAGCTGATGTCATATGAGCAGTTCTTGTCAATTAGAATGAATCCAAATGATTCAGTTCAGGTACACATAGCGAATGTGAAAATGGCAGCTCTTCATTTAGAGAAAATTGGTCAGAATCTTTCGGATCAGCTGATTATTGCGACAATCTTGAGATCGCTACCTGACAGGTATGAATCGTTCGTTAGCTCATTTTATATACAGAAAGAATCAGATCAAAGCTTGGATAGCTCGACATCTTTATTGATTAATGAAGAGAAAAGAAAAAGTGCAACAGAAGGAAATGAAGGCGCATCACTCCCTGAAATGGGTTCTGTCATACCTCTCTAACAGAGAATTGCAGGTCAGAGTAAAGGGCAACCTTTCTGACACCTTCGTTGCTTCATCCGGTGTCCCGCAGGGGTCACACCTTGGTCCTCTGCTTTTCATACTTTTTATTAACGATATATGTATGGAACTAAAGTTCGTCAAAGTGTTAATCTATGCTGATGACATAAAAATTTTCAATAGGGTCTTAAATGATAATGATCAACTCCTCTTACAAGAGGACTTGGATAGAATACACTCTTGGTCCTGTCTGAATAAAATAAAACTTAATAGTAGTAAATGTAAAGTATTGTCGTTCAATAGAACCAAAAACAGGCTTCTGTTTGATTATCGAGTTTCGAATGAATCTTTGGAAAATGTTGAAAGCATTAGAGATTTGGGAGTAATCTATCAGAGCAACTTTGAATTTGATGTTCACTTAAGAGCAGCCACATCGAGAGCTTATAGGATACTGGGTTTCATTATAAGATCTACGAAAGAGTTTGAATCTGTTAAATCGATTGTTCAACTCTACAAAACTCTAGTCAGGCCAATTTTAACTTTTGGTTCTGTAATTTGGTCTCCTACAAAAAAATTCTTAATAAATGAACTTGAGTCAGTGCAGCATAAGTTTTTTAGATACGCTGCGTACAAGTTAGGGAGAGGAATGAGCTACGATGAACATGATTACACTGAAATTGCCCTTTCCCTTAATTTGGAATCATTAAAATCGTTGCATGTATATCAGGATGTTTATTTCGTAAAAAAAGTAATGTTGAAATTAATAAACTGCGAAAACACTACGAAACTATTTATTTCACGAAATGTTGCGTATGAACTGAGACTGGTTAGAGAGCTAGCAGAGACAAACTCTGAAAGAAATTATATTTATTACGGGACCGTTCCTCGTCTCCGCAGGAAGTGGAACAAGATTGTCGTTCCCTCTGCGATTTCTTACATTAACAACCTCTCTCAGTTTAAAAGTGAACTAAAAAACTTAGTTAATAGATACCACTAGTTTATTTTACGTCCATCTCGTTAACTGGATATGTAAGTCTTGCAAACTTGTAAATTATATATGTGTATGTATATTTTTTCTGTTGACATTTATGTCTTTTCTAATGTAAATGAAGGGTTCTTGCCCGTTGATTTTTGAATAAATAAATAAATAAAAAATAAATCATCATTATCCATAATTCATAAGAAATCGAATAATAGTCAACAGAAGCCAAAACGAAATAAATTTGACAAAACGAAAGTCAGATGCTACAAATGTCATTGTAAAGGTAATTTTGCTAGGAATGCCCAACAAGTAATAAAACCAGTGGAGATGGTGGTAGTTCGGCAACAGGTTCCAGCAACTTTTGTTTTCTCAATTTAAAACAGCAACATGGTGATAGCTGGATTTGTGATAGTGGCGCCAGTTACAACATGACAAGTCGTCGAGAATGGTTTTCTGATTACCGAGTGACTCCTAATCATGCTCCGGTAATAGTTGGCAACAGTGTATCACTGGAAGTAAAAGGAATTGGATCAGTTCCAATTTTGAGGAGAACAATTGATGGAGAATGGGTACGAGATGTACTTAAAGAGGTTCGTCATGTTCCAGAACTTTCAGTTAACCTACTAAGCGAAACAGTCTTCGATAGTATGGGTTATGATTACCAAGAAGAAAGGTGTTGTGCATTTTGTGAAAAACAACGAAATTAAATTTAGTGGCATTAAAGTTTCGTCAGGCCTTTTTCAAATGCAATTAAAGCCACTGGAAGTAGAACATAATTACGTTGTAAGTGAATGTAATGAACTTCAATTATGGTCATGAAAGCATTGGTGTCATGAAGCGAATGGCAAGAGATGGATACTTACCTAAATTCTACAAAAGTGAGAGTCAGCTCAATAATTTCATGTGTGAAGCCTGTGAGTATGTAAAGAAGCAGAGATCGTCATTTAAAACAGTCCAAGTTAGGCGACCAACAAATCCTGGTGCCTTATTGTACATGGACGTTTGCGGACCAATGGAAGTGACTTCTTTTGGTGGTGCGAGATACTTCTTGCTTCTCAAGGACGACGCAACAAAAATGAAATTTGCTTCCTTTATTAAAGATTGTTATCAAGTCCTGAATTGCGTTCGTGAGTTGATTAATGTGATTGAAAAGCATCATGGATATCCTGTCAAGTGGATTAGAAGCGATAATGCGAAGGAATTCAAGTCAGCGGAATTCAAGAAGATGCTTTCCTCTCGAGGAATTCACAGCGCCGTCCACCCCAGAGCAAGCTGGTCAGATTGAACGTGAGAACAGAACAATGGTGGAAGGAGCTCGCTCAATGTTGTTTGCCAAGAATCTTCCAACTGCTTTATGGGCTGAAGCTGTATGTCATATGGTGTGGTTGTCAAATCGACAATGTTCCAAGGAACAATTGAAGACGCCATATGAAATGTGGTATGGAAAACCTCCAGTCATCAAAAATCTACGTGTTTTTGGATGTCGTGCATACAAAGCGATTCCCAAACAACTACGTCAAAAATGGCCAAAGAAGTCGAAGGCGATGATCTTCGTAGGTTTTGAATGTGAAACTAGTAATTACCGTTTACTAGATATGAACACGAAGAAAATTGAAACATCGATTAGTGTAAGTGTCGACGAAATTGGCTCAACAGATGAACCAACATACCAATTTCAAGTAAACATGACAAATGAGCAGACTGAAGAGGAAGACCAAGATCATGAAGAAGATGCAGTAATCGAGAATCAAGTTAGAAATGAAGAAGTAGAAGTTCAACAGCATGAAGAGGAAGCAGTGCAACGACAATTACGTGATCGTAATACGATAAGACAAGTGGAGCTTTATCAGGCCGGTTTCGCGAATTTAGCTCATTGTGTTGAACCGAAGACTTACGAAGAAGCAATGTGTTCTTCTGAATGTGTCGTTTATCGCGTGTGTCCACTCCTTCTTATATTCTTATAAGAAGGAGTGGACACACGCGATAAACGAGGAACTTGACGCGATGAAGAAAAACAACGTCTGGTATGAGTATGAGTGTGATTTACCAAATAATCACAAACTGATTGACTCTCGGTACGTGTTTAAAGTGAAGTATGAAGTCAATGGACAAATCGAAAGATTTAAAGCGAGATTATGTGCGAAAGGCTTTTCTCAAGTGTCGGGAATTGACTATCAAGAGTATTCACCGGTAGTTCGGTATGATTCGATTCGTGTGCTTCTTGCAATGGCAGCGTCGCGTGATCTCGAGTGGCGTCAGTTTGACGTTAAAACGGCTTTTCTGTACGGGGAGCTAGAAGAACGTTATATGCGTCCACCACCTGGACTCAGTACTACAAAACCAGCACTCCGTCTTTGCAAGTCGTTGTACGGACTCAAACAATCGCCGGCGTTGTTGGAATCGAAAATTCAAGGAGTTTCTTGAAAAATATAATCTTCGACAGTCGAAAGTTGATGAATCCGTGTTCGTGGGAAAGTTCGAAAATGAGGAACTTTATGTGGCGTTATATGGCAGGCGAGCATTCTACCACATAGAATCCACAGCTTCGCCCGGTGCGATAAAACTATTTACTATTTATACTTGACTTTGTAAAATTAGAGGTTGAAACACGAATATAAATTCAGCACACCAGCATCTGCAGGCAAATAAATCTCACATTCTAACACTGTATGAATCAAACATCCAAGCATCATCAAACACAGGTAATTAATTATTTTTACCCAAAGATACGATTTTGACTTAACTTTGGCACTGGAGTTTTTGTCAGTGAGACCTCTCCTGCCAACGTGAGTTGAGACTTGGAGCCCAGGACTTTAATATCATGTGGCTTAGGATAAAAGACCGCCAAACGACTAGATTTATATTGACCACCAAGCGATAACAGTAAAGGGCACTTTTTCTGTCCTTGACAAAGACAAAGATTTCTTACAAATAAATTACCCTAAAGTCGTTAATAAAAAAAAGAGAACCACACATCAGGAATGGAATTCAAAGAAAAACAAGTGAAGTGTTACATGATTATGAAGAAGTGTTAGTAGTGTTTAATCTAAATACATTAATATAGAGTTTATTGGACTTAGGCCGATTCAGCGGATTCAGATATTTTCCTCCTCTGCTTGGACGGTTCTTGTGTTTACTCTTGTCTTGCTGCTTATTATTATTATTTTATGGCTTACACACTCTTGTGCACTTGGCCAGCTTCAACTTATTTATATTCTTTCCGGCTCGGTTTAACTTCCCAGATACCTGTGTGTACTGAAGTAAATGACAACTTCAGCTTTGTGCAAACCACTACTTGTTCAATAATAGTTGCAAACATATTTTATGAAAAGAAATCCACAAATTATGAGACAGTTTTTAATTCATATCATTACACGTATGGAAAATATTTCAATTTTATAATTATTGTTTAAGTCAGTATAATTATTATGTAAGATAGAAAAGATTACAAGTTGTTTTTTAATTACTTGAAAATCGGTAGTACTGAGAGGTTATAAATATTTAAATATTCTTACAAAACACCTGCCGATTAATAAGAGCAGCGAGTAGGCACTGCAATAATAAAAGCTGAAGAAACAGTAAATCGTATGTGTGAATTGGCAAAACCGGAATAAATTCAATAACAACTCTTATTATTGCAATTAATTTTAGCCATTTCCATTATTTTGTTTGTTTGCTTGTATTTACAATAAATAATTAAATTTTACCTACATACTAGATTCATAATTAGCGATCAAAAATTCTGTCAGTTTCAAGATTACTTTCGATATATACATGGTGTCCGGAAAGTCCTAAAATTGGTTAATAACTCAGGAAATAGTTACATAAAAAATTACAGTACTTCTTGAAGATAGCAAAAAATCTACTGATTAAGTTAATGATATTTTTACAATACCACTTGCAGAGGGGTTGATAGGGTGTTGGGGTTTCAAGTTTATCAAATTACTTTACCCTCTGCAAGTCTGCAAGTGGTAGTATGAAAAAAAAAACCAGTAACTAAATAAGTAGATTTTTTGCTAATATATTTTTTTAATGCTACTGGTTCTGTTGTCATTATTGTATCTTTTCGAACACCGTGTATAATACAACCATCACCTAGTGCTAGTAATTACTTTAGTTGTTGAAAAGTGAAATACTTCTTCTTCTTTCCTTTTTTGGCTTCTACCCATGTATTTAGCCAGCCTCACTTTCTTAATACTTTCTTCGGAAAAAGTGAAATAAATCTGGCAATAATGTGAAATAAAAGTGGAACAATCAATCCTATAAGCTTGGAATCGGTTCGCTTGAGTACAGTCATGAAAATATGAGTTGTTTCACACACCTAGTTTGATATCTAGCAACTTGACCATTCGACCTTTATGAAATCTCAAAGTTATTGTTGAAATTTTTAATATGGGCCCCATCATATGATCAGCTGACCCAGGAGGTTACTAACTGACTTGCCATAAAATGGTCGATTTGTGACAATTTTTAAATTTTTGAAAAGTTTTTCAAGTTTTTGATTTTTGAAAAAGCTGTTCAGGAGTAGAGAGAGATATTCTTACTGCCCATTCAAGACATTAAAATTTTTATCAAACAAACCAGCAATTTTCAATTTTTCCCCCAGCTGATAATAATGATAATAAAAAGAAGGTTCTCTTCTACCTTATGATAGGCTACTCCCTTCCTCGTGAAAATAAAAGGCCCCAAAATCTTGAAATCAAGTATGGGACGAGCGGTCTCATGGTCACAACTGAACTCAGCTACATCCACGGGTCTTGCCATGTTATTTATTGGAACAATAAACAACTACTATGATAGGCTAACGCGATAAAAGCTCCAATTTTTTGAGATGAAAACACCCTTATTACCTGAATCTCTGTAAGCTGCAGAACAAAATTATCAAACATCCAACAACAAAAATGGAAGCCGGCAGATGTTTTCATACTTTAGTACAACTCCCTAAATAATCGATAGTTTTGTCCTAAACTGTCAGAATTATCCATCACAGGCTTTTATGAGATTACAAAATACATTCAAGTTCATTATTATTTCCAATAATACAGACAACTACATTAAAATGGAAGGAGAAACAAGATCCTGATTGTCTTTTGATAATGATATTAACATAATAAATAATCAAGCGGTTTTATTACTTGTTTTCACCAAAATAACAATTAACGATACAAAAACTAGTTTAAATTTGTTCCCGATATATAAATCCAAAACGCTACAGCTCAGATCTTAAGTCCCAGAGAAGGTACAAATGTAACAACCATGCATGACGACAGCTAACTCTGGGTTCTCCTCCGTGATCACGCGTAGACTTATCCGCCGGTCACGGGAGACTAATAAATACAAAACACTCATAAACGATACAAAAATACAAATTTGTGCGAGTGCTTCTTATGCACATATGAATATTATATTGTATGAATGTATGTTTGTACAAAAATTCAACAAAACTTTTCAAATACTACAAAACAGGAATAATAATAATAATTATTGTTCCACACTGTCACTCCTCCTATGTCAAATGTCACATGACAACCTAGCATTCTCTCTTGAAGTAAGTAAATTAATAAACATAGCACCAAAAAAGAAACAAAAATCCGATAACAATAATAGAATCTAATAATAATATTAATAATAAAAATAATAATAATAATATAGGTAAGTATGAATAATTTTTCAAAATGAAAAATAACACAGTAATTCTATAAGAATCATTCTTCTCACAATCTAAATATCAACAGGTTTATTTATCCTCTTAAAATCCTGTGACAACAATGTCGAGATAGAACACCCTCTCTGGAGCATCACAGCAGTGCTCAACTTTATATTACAAATAAACACTTGTTTTGTCAATTCAGGAACGAAACTGCTCAATACTAACTTATTTAATTTCTTTCTTTGAATACCGGAAGTAATACTAGTAATATACATGACAACACTGTAAATAATCCGTGTAAAACAACAATCAAACTGGTAACACTGCGATCTATCTTACCTGAATTTCAGCAGATGAGAAATGTAATTTGGTTATGATCTTCTAAATTGGAGGGAGGTATTCTTTTTTTGGGGAACTATTTAAGTAATTTTTTTTTTCAAAACAGGAAAAATAATAATTCTATTTTTTATTATTAAGTAAAAAACATCAACCGACAATGAAATATCAAGCTGATTAAGGAAAATGAAAAAAAGGTAACTTTACGGTTGCATTTAAAATACTGAAATGGTAACTGTTTGGATTGAATTAAAAAAATATAATCAAAAGTTTGTGAAATGTAAAATTTATATTCTCAACCCCCTTGAAAAGTGTTTTCAAAATTTTATTCCATATTGATGGACTATCCATGTTACACATGTTCTTGAATAAAATTAATTATTTACATGTGTGAAAATGCCACCTTGAAAGTGGAAAAACATACACAACATAAAAAATTCATCAATATCAGTAGAATTTTAAAACACTAGTATTTTATTTATCGTCAAGGTTTCGTTTTTTTGCGAAAATTTTATGTTTCAAATCAAAATATAGGGGATAAAAGTGAGAAAAAGTAGAATAGTGGTGTCACTAAATCACTAAAAACATAGTGCAAAACCAAGGTTTCAAATACAAAAAAATAATCATTATTGTTGTTACTTTAAGCTTCAATAGTACAACACAATAATAATAGCCAGTGAAAATAATAAATAAGAAAAAATATCTTCATAATTATGAACTTGCACGGTTTGCTGAAATGAATTGCAGAATAAAGGGTTTGGGTGATTGATTGATTGATACATCTATTAGAAGAGGATTGATGATAGAATATTATTTCATGACTCCTTCACAGAAAGAGAAGAACAATAATCCAATTTAGTTGATGGGATAAACACATTCAACTGAATGCTCCACACTAATGGGCCATAAATCCAGTCCCAATATTGTCAATAAAGCAATTAACAATAAGAATAAATACATTGAAATATAATATTTAATGTAATATTAAATTTTATTATTTTTTAAAACTAAATAAAAATTTTTTTTGAACCAGTCTTAATCGGGGATCTGTCCATTTTTTGTTTATAGGTAATAAATACATCTATTTACCTACGTGTTGTAAATATTTTTTAAATTTCGGATACCCGGCTGTCATTTTTGACCAGGTGACATCCCTAGTTACTTCCGAGATCGATGTAATCGTAAATCTCGGAAGTATCCTAAGCCTTGTGCCCGATTTTTGTCCGTCTGTCTGTCACAAGTTCTGTGACTTTTGCTAGGAAACACCTAGAGGCGCCATTTTTCGTCGTAAAGACTTGAAATTTTGATCGTTTTAAATTTCGCACCATGCCACGACGCCTATTGAAAATGAGCGGGATCTGTTACCGGGAAGTGTCTTTTTTTCGGGAATTTCGGTTTTTTTCGGGAACGACCTAGGAAATACTCCAAGTGTCCAAAAGTTGCACCGATCGGGATGAAACTCGGTAGGGACGAAGCTAGGGACCCCCAAATACAACCTATTGAAAATGGGCCGGATCCGAGAATTTTAAGGCCCCCTTTCAGGGCCATACTTTTTTTGCAACGTCCCACATATAGGACTTTTTCTCGGTAACGGTACATCGCGGACAGATTCTGCTTCTACAGTTACTTAGGGAAAGAATGGACGTACAAACTTTGTAAAGATCGTTTTTCGAAAAAATAATTAGGTGAGCGGTATTCGGCACTCAAAAATGGAATACACTGTTTTCGCATGATTTTTCGACTATTTCGAATTTTTTTCAAAATTTATTTGACCGATCGAAAAAATAACAAAAACATGACATAGAGCCGTTTGTTGCCTACAAAAAAGATAATTATGATTTTTACGTGATAAGTCGGCAAAAGCGACTTATTAAAAAAAAAACAAAAAAATCTGCCATTTTTTCAAAAAATCACAAAAAAATTTTTTATTCGAAAACGGTGCATCCTAGAGAAAAATCAAATCAGACCTTTTTTTGGATAGTTTTTTTTTGCAGACTTTTTTTTCTTTAAATGCTATTTTATTATATGAAACATTTTCCAGAAAAATTCCCGGTTTTTGAGCGGGAATTGTTTCTTTAAAAAAACAATTGATCAAATGCTACTCTTTAACGCATGCTTTCGAATTTTTTTCGAAATATTGTCGACCGATCGAAAAAATAACAAAGCTCTATGATAGAGAGATGTATTTTTTTTTTCTTCAACACATAATTTGAAGTTTTGGCTTCATTTTATCTCGATTATGTTGGTATTTTAAACGAAAAATAAAAAATTCCTCGCTGCTCGAAAATTAGCTTACACTTTTATTTTTATTAACAAATCGATTAATTAATGTTTTTTATTTTTTTAGTCATATTTTTTATGCACGATTGGGAAAATTAGAAGGACAGTCGTAACGACAATTAATTCACGTAAATGATTGTGAAAAAATTATCCACATTGGTCTTTTAATAACGTAGATATGACAATTTTAAGAAAATGCCTATAATAAGCCAACGGCTGTTCCCGAGCGCGATCGTGACGCGTCGAAGCCGGGCTCAGTCGCTCCGTTCCCCCACTAGTATTATTATAATGGTCAGGTAGGTATAATAATAGGATTAACTTTAAAAAGTCAGATGTGACGTCTCACTAACCGTCCGAATTAATATTTTTAATTTCACCAGAAAATGTCAAACAGTTAATTGTCAAGTTGTGAACGAGCGTAATTATTGAAGGAATCATTCAAAAAATGAATTGAACCGCTTACGTCAGTTTGAGAGCCACTGACAACTATATAAAATTTATTCACGTAATGACATTCTATCCTCTGTGTTGTCCATTTAATTCTCATTCAAAACCAATGTTGACGTATACTTATTTATGCGGGATGTGGAGTATTTAGACAAACTGGACGGTTACTATAAAAACACGTACATGAAACAAAATAAATCGAACTATCAAAAGGATGTGTATTTTCAATCGATACGTATGACTTTTTAGACTTTATTGGACTATAGCTAACCATAATAAATGCGCGGTTCCTGTTCGGGAAATGCCTTAATTTCTGTTTTTTCTTATGCATTTTGTAAATAATTCTTTTTACAATAATTAATTGTGATGTACTATTAGACTTTCACTAATAATTTGGAGTGAGTATTATTTGAAAATTTGAAAAATGCGCCGTGAAAAATAGAGTAAAGAACGTAATGTCGTATTTCGTATGCGGAAATTCCGTAAACGCGACCGAAGAAAATAATTTTTTTCCGATTCGAAGAATTAAGATGGCGACCATTTTGTAATTTTAGCGTAACGAAAGGACTCCCGGCCACTACACTCCGGTGAAATATTTTCGAAAAACCAAATCGAACTGTCACTTTTGGAACGTCAAAATCAAAAATTTGAAAAAACGCGAAGTTTGTACACGAAAAAAATTAATTAAAATCGAAGAATCAAGATGGCGGCATAATTTTGCTATCGTCGTAAAGGTGAAATGTGCAACAATAACATATTGGTGCAAGAGCTATCCCGGATAACTGCAACAGCTATTTTTTTAAACGTCAAATTCAAAAATATTGAGAAAAAAAGTTTTTCTTTTTACCAAATGTCATTATAGTGACGGTATAAATCGTGATGGAATTATTTCTGGCGGTGTCAAAATTAAGGCATTACTTGCGATTCTCTTCTGGCTATGGTGAAAAAATGACAGCGAATTCGAAAATGTCACTTAAAAAATGTCAAACTTGAAAAATCCGAATAAGAGTAATTTTTTCCAACAACAAAAATCGAAGTGACGTTAAAAGTCTCGATCCAATTTTTTTTTGAAGTGTCAAAATAAAGGCATTACCATTAATTAGTACGTGGTTTTGAAAAAAAAACTCGAAAAAAAATCTAAACTGGGACTTTTTAAGCGTCAAAGTTGAGAAATCAGGAGTAAAAATAGGCCATTTTCTAAAAATCATAACGCCGCCATTTTGAAAATTTAAACGATAAAAATTGAAAATTTCAACAGAGCAACTCTTCCACAATCCCGCAAAGATAATCCTCTGTGTGTGTGGGGGGGGGGGGGGGTTGGCCTCGAACAGGGTTCATTAGCCACAGAATATCAAACATCATCTATCTAGAAAAAATAGTCTCTAAATAAAATATAAAAAATTAAATATAACTCGAAGAGTTTAGAGAGGTAGCTTTATAGCTATAAAAAAGTCAGTTAGAGCCTTGTAGATGTCCATATTTGCCAGTGCAAGGACATTTTGTCAAGTTTGTGGGCCTATCCACCTTGTTTTCGTCTAAGGTCTTCCAAAGTCTTTCGGTGGATTGAGAATTATTCCTGCATTTAAACAATATATGGTTCAGGGAACCAACTTCTGAAGGACAATGTGGGCACATAGGAGTATCATTTATCCCTATCTTATTTAAGTGTTCGGGAAATCTCCCATGTTGAACTTTAAGCCTAAGTATAATCGTTGTAGAGAAGCGACCTTTTTCGCGATACGGAAATGAAGATGGCAATATTGTGTGCAGTAGTGCATATTGGTTGTTTGACTGGTTCGTGAATTGTGCCCATTTGTTACTCCAGGCCAAGTTCTCCATTCTCCAGAGGCAGGAACTAATATCCTTATGAGATACCAGTTCGACCCCCTCGCCAGAAGTCAGCGCCTCCCTCGCATATCCGTCTACTGTCTCATTTCCCGTGATACCTGCGTGACCCCTCGCCCAAATAAAGTTTACGCTGCACCTGGTAAGTTTCAGTAAGTAGCCAAGATCTAGTATTTCTACAATTAAGTTGTTTTTGATGTGTTTATATATATATTGCTATTTAATGCTTCGAGGACGGATCTGGAGTCTGTTATTATGGCTATGCTACCTATTGAGTTGAGGTAGGCCCACTCTAATGCTTTTCGTATGGCACACGCTTCAGCGGTAAAGATTGAGCAAATGTTCCCCAATTTGTATTTCATACTCAGGTTATAATCAGGACAGTATATCGCACAGCCAACTCCGGACTCCGATTTGCAACCATCTGTGTATATTGGGATGGCTTCGGGAGTTTTCTCCAACACATCTTTGATAATTATTGTGTTATTTATTCCACCATGGAAAGAGTACTGAGGGAAGGTAATCTTGGGAGTGTAATGAAGGAGTTCATATGGTTTCTGGAATAATAGAAATTTTGTTTGCGGTTGTGGAGTTTGCTGCAGGTTTTTAACAATCAAGAAACCCTGGCAAAGTAAGGGAATCCCCCTCTTCTCCCAGTATTTATCTGTTAGGGTGACAGTGCTTAGTTTGGACAGTAAGTTTATTATATCGCTAGAGTTAAATTGTAGTAGCTTTGCTGCAAATTTGTTAGCCATATACTGTCTTCTATGTGCTAGAGGGATTTCGCCCGATTCCGCCAAAAGGATGGGACATGGAGTACTCTTCATCGCGCCCAAGACAATTCGAAGGCATTTAAACTGAACGCGATCCACGTGGAGTAGCCTCGCCCTCGATGCCGTGCCATACAAGAATTGTCCGTATTCAACTATGGACCTGACAAAGGCTCTATAAAACATAAGAGAGATATGCACGTCTGCTCCCCAGTAGTGCTTGGTGGTACACTTAAGTATATTACAGGCCCTCTCCACTCGCGTTTTAATGTAATTTATGTGATCTGACCAGAGTAGTCTATTATCGATAATTAGCCCAAGGTACTTAAAGCGTTTCACAACTGGGAAGGTCATTCCACTCAAAGATACTGTTGTTTCTGCCTTATGATGATATTTTCTGCTTCTTGTGCATATCATTACTGCGCTTTTTTGTGGTGACAATTCGAACCCATGATTTGTCATCCAGACTTTGAGTTCGGATACAATATTGTCGAGTTCAGTCACGCATTCTTCTACTGTGTTCCTAGCAGTTAAGAAGCATACATCATCAGCGTATTGTATACAACCCTCTCGCAAGTTGTGCAGATTGGCTGTATATACGTTAAATAAGATTGGGCTTAGTACTGAGCCTTGCATTAATCCTTGGGCTAATATTCTTGGGCCATGAAGAATTCCCTTGTGGTCTCTTAAGAAAATTTTACGATTGGAGAAGAGCTGTAGTATACCGTTCACCACATTCTTTGAGCAGTGTATTTTAAACAGCTTTCGTGATAGCATGTTCAGGTCGACAGCATCATACGCCCCCTCCATATCAATAAACAGTAACCCCACTGATTGTTTGTTTGTTAATGCGAGTTGAATGCTACTTACCAGGCACGTCAACGCATCCAAGGTACCCACACCACGTCGAAAGCCAAATTGGTTACCGGGCAGCAAGGAATTAAACTCCAAGTACCACTCCAGTCTCGCCTCAATCATTCTTTCGAACGTTTTGGCAAAGCAGGACATAAGCGAGATCGGGCGATAGGATGAGGGGAGCTCATCGTCCCTGCCAGGTTTCAGAAACAGACACACAGTTATTTCCTTCAACTGTTCAAAGGTTTCCCCTTTCGTCCACCAGGAGTTAAATATTTCCAACAAAATTTCTAAACAGTTATGTGGAAGGTGTTTGATGATAGGATATGTGAATTGATCTTTACCAGGTGCAGTGCTTTTTGAGTCTTTGATGGAGTTTTTCAGTTCTTTAATAGAAAAAGGGTCACCTAGCATTGAGCCTCTATTATGTAATGAATGATCGGGTTCGAACTTTATACTATTCTGAGCGGATGCTGGTGCCAATCGGTCCAGTATCATATCTCTGAGGTCATCAGACAAGACGGGGGACGCCTGAGTTCTGTAAGTATTTGAGATACGTTTCACCATTTTCCAGATTTGTGTGATAGGGGTTCTTCTATTTAATTTACTTACATATGACTTCCAGCTCTCCGCAAAGATAATCCTCGAATCCCGATATACGAAAATTGACGAGAAAAAAAATTCCGAACTATAGCTGATTTTCATTGATTTTGCTCAGAAATCGTCAAAATTTTGAACGGAAAATTGTACCGCTCGCACATTTTTTACCGTAACTTTGGCTGCTTAGGTCGGGGGAACATCGCATAGCTATCGGCGTTTAGATAAGAAATTGCTCCTCCAGAATGCAAAGTTTCGTCGCAATCGAGGCAACCGTCTGTCAGCTGTAAGCCGTCAAAGTCGATTAAAAAAAAAAAATCGCAAATTTTCAAAAGCGTCTGTAGCAGCCATTTTGGAAAATTTCTCGATCGCAATTTAACGTTACGCTTCTTATCGACGAACTCTGTCGACCGAAAAACATCGTCCGTCCGAAAGTTGCACCGTTTTGGAGAAAACGGTAAAACAATTTGGGCCAAAAAAAAATCAATACCAAAACCCCCTTCAAAAAATTCAAAAATAAAAACGGCTTAAATTCACACAAGGGTACCATGAAGTAATTTCAAATGTCGAGCCGAAAAGCTTTTTTCGTTTTCTTGCATATAGTTTCGGAGAAAATGGCGTTCAAATATCAAATTATGTAGTAATAAAGGGGAATAATTTTTTTGAATTTTGAGAATCACAATGGCGACCATCTGTTAATTTTGACTTAAAGAAGAGACTTTAGATTACGACCGTCTTTTGAGAAAATTGCGAAATTGATATTTGAACTGTCATTTTTTAAATGTCAATCTACAGAGTATTTAAAAAAGGTTCTCCTTTTAACAAAAAAAAAAAAATTATTGTGATGGCGTGAATAGCCATTGAAATATTTGTGACGCTGTCAAAATAAAGGCATTACTCGTGAATTTCATTTTGCTATGCTGAAAAAATGACAGCGAAATCGCAAAAGTCACTAAAAAATTGTGAAGTTTGAAAACCCTTAAAAAGGGTATTTTTTTCGACAATAAAAATCGCGGCGACCTTGAAACTCGCGTTACATATTTTTTTTCAATGTCAAAACAAAGGAAATAACCTTGGCTCGAACGGAGTCGTAAAATAAATGCGAAAAACTAATCGAAAATGTAATTTTTTAAAGTCAAAGGGTGGAGTGCTAGAACGCTAATTAAAGATTTGTCAGATAATTATTATTGATTTTAAATTCCAAATTTTGAAAATAGGGTGAATATATTGAATGGTCTTTCATTTTTTATCAGTAATTAACTCTTCTAAAAGGGGGTAGAGTTTATTTCCAGCAATATCAGACCAACATTTTGACAATACAGGGCATTTTAAAAATCAGTAATTATATGGCAGATCTGTAATTAACGTTCTAGCACTCCACCGTAAGTCTGTTAGAGCTATTATTAGGGATGTTTTAAAAACATCAAGTTGTACGTCAGAAAAAAAATTATATTTCATTAGTAACTTTCAATGGCTTTAAGAAGAAGTAATGGAGGATCTGCAATTTTATCTAAGCCTGCCGAAATTGTAAAACAGTCTGAAGAAAATAAAGAATGAAGAAAATAAAGAATGTGATCCAAAGCTCAAACTTGACCCCTTAACTCACTGAAAGTGAAAGATCAACGAAAAATGGCAAGAAAAGGCGTGTATCATTCATGGATAACGTAAAGCAACTTAAAGTCGCCCCGGTTTCAAATATAAGCAAACTGCCGGCAAAATATGAGACATTCCGCAAACATAATAAGTAACAAGGTCTCTTCCGAGACCTTGGCCTGCCGGCGGCGTCGGGCCTTCGGCCCTCCATTGCGGGTCTTTATTCATTGCATTGCATTAGCCATTGCATCTTTATTACTACATAATTTGATATTTGAACGCCATTTTTTCCGAAGCTATATGCAAGAAAACGAAAAAAGCTTTTCGGCTCGACATTTGAAATTACTTCATGGTACCCTTGTGTGAATTTAAGCCGTTTTTATTTTTTTGAATTTTTTGAAGGGGGTTTTAGGTATTGATTTTTTTTGGCCCAAATTATTTTACCGTTTTCTCCAAAACGGTGCAACTTTCGGACGGACGATGTTTTTCGGTCGACAGAGTTCGTCGATAAGAAGCGTGGCGTGAAATTGCGATCGAGAAATTTTCCAAAATGCTACAGACGCTTTTGAAAATTTTGCAAAAAAAAATTTTGGAAATCGACTTTGGCGGCTTACAGCTGACAGACGGTTGTCTCGATTGCAACAAAACTTTGCATTTTGGAAGAACAATTTCTTAGCTATGCACCGATACCTTTGCGATATTCCTTCGATCTAAGCAGCCAAAGTTACGGTTAAAAATGTGCGAGCGGTACAATTCCCCGTTCAAAATCTTCACAATTTCCGAGCAAAATCAATGAAAATCGGGTAAAATTTGAATTTTTTTCTCGGCAATCTAAGTTGCTTTATGTTATTAGTACGGCAGCCCGTTACCAAGATTTTCGCCTGATCCCGCCCGCAATTTTTTTGGTTTTTTCGGTTGATTCATGAACTTTTGAGAAGAAAAGTTCAAGTGTACTGACTTAGGCAAGGTTGCGAAGTGGTTGAAAAACACCTGAATATATGTAAAGATTAAGGGAATAAATAAGTTATCGCGCCCGGTCCGTTTTTTTGTTATTTTTACGAAGAATGATCATTTCAATAGGATAGATATAGTTACTGACATTTTCCGAGTTGTGAGTGGTTTTGGTTCGTTAAAAATCTAAATTTTGTGACAGTTTGGAATTAAACCTTTCGCGCCCGCTCCGTTTTCCTGATCATAGATAATTTTGAATGTTTCGTTAACAGAAAAAAATAAGAACGGACGTTTTCATTGTTGCGCAAATGAAGGGTTGCATTTCAGATGTGTTTTTTTTTAAAGGCTGATCGAGTTATCCCGCCTGCTCCGTTTCCTGGTACAAATTATTTCTTGTGTCTTGAAAAGTGAGAAAAAAATATTAACGGACATTGTTATACTTGCATTGGTGTGTCAAGTCATTTTCAGTAAATCAAAAATTTTTATTTTTGATTTTTTTTTTTTTGTTTGTAAATAAAAGAAAATACACTCCTGGAGAGACATTGCTCCGATATTACGGGTAGCACGGAATAAATAATATTGCACTAACCACATAAACATATAATAAAACGCATGCACGAGCATACGAAAACAGCACGCGGGTGTAAGGTGGTAGATGATATAGTAGGATTAACTTTAAAAAGTCAGATGTGACGTCTTACTAACCGTCCGAATTAATATTTTTAATTTCACCAGAAAATGTCAAACAGTTAATTGTCAAGTTGTGAACGAGCGTAATAATTGAACCCTATACTGCAACAACGTTGTAAGTGCCAAAAGTAAATTTTGCGGGAAGTCGAAATAAACATTTTTTTGTGAACCAATATAATATATCAGCTTACAAATATTAATATATTCATTACTTATATTCATTAATTAACATTAATCTATTAATGTTTGTAAGCTGATATATTATATTGGTTCACAAAAAAATGTTTATTCCGACTTCCCGCAAAATTTACTTTTGGCACTTACAACGTTGTTGCAGCATAGGGTTCAATTATTGGAGGAATCATTCAAAAAATGATTGAACCGCTTACGTCAGTTTGAGAGCCACTGACAACTACATAAAATTTATTCACGTAATGACATTCTATCCTCTGTGTTGTGCATTTAATTCTCATTCAAAACCAATGTTGACGTATACTTATTTATGCGGGATGGAATCTTTAGACAAACTGGACGGTTTCTACGAGAACCAGTATATGAAACAAAATAAATCGAACTATCAAAAGGATGTGTATTCTTAATCGATACGTATGACTTTTTAGACTTTATTGGACTATAGCATAGACGCTGTATTGCTATAGACAATCAAGCCACACACCATCCCGCTGTATGCGCGCGCCGTGTACCACGAGCACGGACCATACAGAATATATAGTGCTGACTGCTGACTCCGTAGCATTCCCTGGAGCATTGCAGCACGGAAAACGTCCGTTCGACTCTACTTACCGTTTTTGGATGTCCTATCAATAATTTAAAATAAATTTTGAACCGGGCGCTGAAACTTTTTCAGACAATTTTTCTATACATGTTTTTTTTAAACAATGGAAATATTTCAATATCAAAAACTTCCGTTCTCTATGGATTCATGTTTTTTTGTAAATTTTTAATAAGATTACATGAAGAACGGAGCAGGCGGAGTAACAAAATTACCGTTTACTTTTTTACCTACTGAAATTACTCTGACGGGTTACGGCAACGTTGTACGACTTTTTCGATCAGGAAAAACTTTCTTAGTTTTAAAAAAACTATCGATTAATAGTTTACTCGATTCGGGCGTGATGACAGAAAATTTTGGTAACGGGCTGCCGTACTATATCCATAAATGATACACGCCTTTTCTTGACTTTTTTCGTGTATATTTCACTTTCAGTGTTTCCCGATTTTCATTGATTTTGATTGGAAATCGTGAAAATTTTAAACGGAAAGTTGTACCGCTCGCACATTTTTTACCGTAACTTTGGCTGCTTAGGTCGGGGGAACATCGAATAAATATCGGCGAGTAGATAAGAAATTGCTCTTCCAAAATGCAAAGTTTCGTCGCAATCGAGGCAACCGTCTGTCAGCTGTAAGCCGCCAAAGTGGATTTTCAAATTTTTTTTTGCAAATTTTCAAAAACGTCTGTAGCGGCCATTTTGAAAAATTTCGTGATTGCAATTTCACGCCACGCTGCCAATCGACAAACTCTGTCGATCGAAAACAATTGTCCCGCAAAAACATGCACGGTTTCGGAGAAAACAGCAATACAATTTCAGTAAAAAAAAAATCGTAAGTGTAACCCCTTTTGATTTTGGTAAAAAAATAAAAAATAAATAAAAAAGGCTGAAATTCGCACATGGGCCTCCTGCAGTAATTGCAAATTTCGAACCGAGAAGCTTTTTCGTTTTCCTGCATAGTTTCAATGAAAATGGCGTCCAAATATCAAATTATATGGAAATAAAGGGGGAAATGGGTTTTTCGTGCAAAGGAAATGATTCAATTTTGACGTAACAAAGAGACTTCAGGTTACGACTCTCATTTGAGAAAATTGCGAAATTAAAATTTAAACTGTCATTTTTTAAATATCAAAATCAAGAGCATTTAAAAAAATCGTTTCTCTATTCAACAAAACTCATTTCGGCATTTTGTTGATTCCATAGACCGCATTGACTTATTTGACAGCTGTCAAAAAAAATTCCGTGCTTCTCACGACCTGTTCTCTCTTTCACGACTAACTTGAACTGTCAAACTAACGCGTGACTAACTTTGATGCGAATCTAACTTCTATGCGCGGTCTCGGAACTTCTCATATTGATCCTTCAGTAGCGATATAGAAAAAAAAATAACACAAAAAGAGATGAATGGCAGATTTTAACTATGACGCGGAATCTACTGATCACAGTGCCGTATAGCGACCTAGAAAAAAGGTAACACGAAAAAAACATGAAAAATTCTAACTTTGACGGGATCTACTGAAACTCCGGGCCGAAGGCCCGACACCGCCGGCAGGCCAAGGTCTCGGAAGAGACCTTGTTTATACCAAAACCATTTGGTATTTTAATAGGTTTATTATCCCTAATCAGCATGGGTTCATTGAAGGGTAACCAACGTGCAGTTTACGCTGTGCGTTTTAAATTTTTATCAATGACATTGTAAATTGCATTAGTCATAGGTCCGGTTGCACAAACGTAAAATTAAAAATCTGTCAGATAATTACTGATTTTAAAACGCCCTGTATTCTCAAAGTATTGGTTTGATATTGCTGGAAATATATTCTACTCCCTTTTGGAAGAGTTAATCAGGTACCTATTAAAAATATAAGATCATTGAAAATATTCACCATATTTACAAAATTTGCAATTTAAAATCAGTAATTATATGAAATATTGTTAATTACGTTAGTGCAACCGGCCCATAGCGACTTTTCTTTATTTGCTGATGATGTTAATGATATCAAGCTGTCAAATCTTAAAACAGCTGTTAAAGCTGTTAAACTCTATATCTAAAAAAATCAATTGTATGGATAAATAAATAAATAAATAGAATATATTATATATAAATAAATAAATAAATAAATGATCTAATATGTTGGACGGTTTCAAATTTATCATCAGTAAGATCTATATTTTAGACTAAATAATTTTGTGCCTGGGTTAAAAGTAACATTCAAAGATTTATCTGAAATATGTTAGAACAGTGTTGCCATGTTCAATTATTGTCCCTGTACTTATACTGATTTTTTTTTGCCCCTCCACACTAAGTCAGTATATTTCTCACCTCCCTGACCTTATAAACCGTTCGAATGTTCACAAAATTCGAGGTTACTCGAAAGCAATCATGAGAACAAAAAGAGAGACAAACAAACCCATCACATTCATATAACAAAAGTACCTGTATGATAAGCAAACCGGCACACTCAAATGTTTACATGTCTTCATTAAATATGTCAAGTTTGCAAAACAGTAAAAACACCTAACCTAATTTTAATGAAATTGATTACTGTTCGCCTTTCCGTTATTAAGCAGACCCAGTAACTTCAACTGATAGCATCCCTTTTTCGAGTTCGCCAATAACCGTTAAATATGGCAAGTTAACAAACAACGGATGATCAGATTTGAATGTTCGAGCAAAAAAAGTATTTCAAACAAGAATTCAAAGAACTGCGATGGTTTGTTATCCACCATCACACACTTTAAATTTATATTTCAAAGTTACTTTCATGTTAAATTAGATTTACTTTAGAGATATTTGGAATTTTGATTTGCACATGGATCCTCGAAAGGGAGCTCGTTCGAAACTTTTTGACAACTATGAAAAGTTCCAGCACCGACAATTACTCCCAACCTTACACCGACAACCGGTAATTTCAATGTCCCGATTGAGAGGGTCGGGGTTACCCGAGTCGGTGAGATGAGCTCAGGTGACGGCCTTGTCGTAGGACGGAGGAGGCGAGTCTCTGATGATCTGGATCTGCTCAGCCTCGTGGTGGTTCGGCAGCATCACAGCAATGTGGTACGGGGGCGGCGGCACCTCCGCCAACCCTCCGCCGGGCAGACTTGAGTTGGTTGAGGCGGGATTGTGTGGGTCCTCGATGTCATTCTGAAATTTAAATGAATTTATTGATTTATCATAAATAGGAGAGCTCTTCCAGTCGTCTAGTCAGTTGTCAGTGAACAAGAGGAGTAGAACCATCGCTTGCGCACACATACCCGCAGACGATGTCTACCTCAATTGTGCAAACGAAACGTTCGGAGCAAACCTGCATGGATAAGGGAAAAAGCCATTTTTTATAAATACGTATAAATAAAACTTCAGTCAGGGAACTTCAGTTTTTTTTTTAAACTAATCAAGACAAGAAAAAAAATTCAAGGGACAAAAAAGAGGCATTTTTAGTTGTTTAATTTGAAAAAATTTCAAAATTTAAAAAAGTACACTTTTCTTTGCAATAATATTAGAGAGGGTACCCCCTGGATGCCACTGGACCAATCTACTTGAAGCTGAAGAAGCTTCTTATTATTAACAAAAATAATTCTGCGAAAATTTTAAACAATATTGGCAAAAGAATGTGAGATAAAAAGCAAACGAATAAAAAAACTTCAATACCTTCTATATATCTTGAAAACCAGACACTGAGGACACATGTTTATATGAACTTTTCTACTTGAAATCTGGAATTTGCTCTTAAATTTAGTACATACCTTTAAGCAACACCCTGGTATAAAAAAAAAATAACTGAAATCCTATTAGTTAAACTCAATTAATTGTTGAAACCATTAAATGTTTTAAAATGTTGCAGCCTAGCCTGTTTTGGAGTCCAGCTTTTTCATTATGTCCAAGCAGTCTACCGAAAATTACCCAAATAGCCAAATGAAGTACAAAAATAGTTTTTTTTTGTAATTTGAATAACCTAATACTTCCTAGATATCTATAACAGCTACCATTATCTCTATAACCAAATAGTCACCAGAAAAAGACACAAAAGCTCTCCTGGGTCATGGTGTAGATACATCCCCATAAATAAAATACAAATACCGGTGTCTCCCTATTTAGTACATATGATATTAGCTTATCAAAATACCGACACCTCTCCTGGTGCTTGCAAGTTGAAATATTTTTATTTTTCAACTTTACCACAAAGAACAAAAATACTGAATAAAATAATTATTCAGAGAATTTTTATTTTTGGAAAGTCAACATGTGAACATTTTCGGTTGAAGGATAAGGGAGTATTTTGGTAAGAATTTTTCATAAAAAAATAATGCCTCATGTTGAGATAATTTTCAATTAATGACAAAAGAAAATGCGGACAGAGTTAAGATTAAAAACGATTTGCGAATGTTTGCAAATGCTATATATATATATTCGTTTGAAATTACAAATTGCAGTCTTACGATACATGTTGTTTAGTTTATTAAATTACATATGATTGGTTTCGTCGATCATGGGGAAAAGAACGATCTGTAGGATATTCTGATGCGATGTTGACATCATGGTGAAGCATTTGCTTTGAGAGATATAGTCTAGGGAAAACCCCATTAAAAAAACCTAGACACACCATCCTGTTGAGATTGGTTTGAAGTATTCCAATCATTTTGCCCTTCTGAGGTTATCTGGCTGTTAATGTAGATTTTGTTTACAAGAGCTTCAAATTCTGTAACCAGTCTATTGTTTCGGTGGAAATTTCATGAATTGCTTGAAAACCTCCAGAAAATTTGGTTAAAGGACATTCATTGACAATGTGATTGATGGATTCTTCAGGATGTCCGCAAATACAGGAAGCGCTTGGTATTAAATTCCATTTATGTAATATTGAATTACATCTACCGTGTCCTGTTCTTAAGCGATTTACTTGTACCCAGACTTTCCTTCTGATTTCAAAACCGTTGACTAATGATGAAGGATCTTCGATTAAAGTATTGTTGAATAAAGAAACACTTTTATTTCGCCAATCATTTCTCCATTCATCTTCAATTTTAAATGGTCGATCCAGGTATGTTTCTAGCCACACAGGTCTTCTTGATTTTAATCTCGTTGTTGGAAGATTATTCAGGTCCGATGTTATTGAAAAATCATCTGGAAATGTTCGGTATTTATTCATGATTTTATGTGTTGCTTGTTGTCTTCGGAGATTAGCTATAACAAGGTGACATGAATAGTTATTGCAGAATTCAAATTGAAATTCTCAGAAGACCTCCCCAGAAAAACTAGCTGCTCTTGAAAATAAGCACAGAGAATTCTTGGAAATTTGTGATTCGATTATTCAGCCAATAAGAACAATATTTCTTTTCACAGGCCATCTAATATACAGGGTGATTCATAATATGTGCACAGGACTTCAGGAAGTGATAGCTGGTTAAAAAATATGAAAAAAAGTTCCTATTAACATTGGTCCGCAAACTCATCACTTTCGAGATACAGGGGTGTCAAGAAAATATTTTTTTTTCAGTTTTTTGACGACTTCTCAGGAACCCTTTCAGATATCAAACTGAATTTTTGTGCACCTCTTATCATTACTATTATTTACGCAAAAATTGGCATTGTGGAAGCCCATTTTAAACTGTCAATGTTTTCTACATAAAAAATGTACTCTTGGTCAAATACTCTGTTTTAGAGAGAAACAGCATTTTATGATGAAAAACATAAAAGTGACAAAATTATTTATTTTTGATAAATTTTTTTATGATTTGTTTCACTGTCCATATATTTTTTTTTATTTGTCCTCTTAACGTAAATAATATTAATGACAAGATGTGTACAAAAGCTGGGTTCTTCGAAAAACTGAAATAATTAATTTTTTTGACCCCCTACCCCCTGTGTCTCGAAAACGGTTTTTTGCGAACCCATGTTAATGGGAACTTTTTTTTCATATTTTTGCGCACATATTATGAATCAGCTTGTATAGCAAGACATTTGCTGATCATGTTCTTTATGAATTTGTGAAATGGTTCGTTTTTATCCTTCTTTGAAAAAAAAACTTGATTGAAGACTGAACTGCAGGTGCTTTATGAACGAGAAGAATTTTGAGGTGCATCTGGCATTCTTAATTTTGTTTGTTATTCAACAAGAAGAGAATGTGTAACACTTTTCAAGAAGCTCTGAAACTTTTAAAAATGTTAGTGTCGATACCTGTCAACATCTGAAGCAAAGCGGTGTTTCTCAATGTCAAAAAAGAATTAAGACATTTTTAAAGAATACAATGAAGGCAGAAAGAGTTAGTGCGCTGGGAATGCTGTGACCTGAAAAAGGTTTCCTGGATAACATTGAAGATGTTATTGTAAGTGTGTAATTGATTTAGTTGCGACTAATAAAGAAGGCCGAATAGACCATAAATTGCACCTACGATTTAATTTAAATTTTATTTTCTTTTCATATATTTTTCTGCTTCTATAATAATAGCTCCAGCTTTTGAAACATTATTTTTAAAATGTTTAATTTTAAAAATTATTTAAAAATACAAGAACATCCAATTTGTTCCATTTCTGATCATTTAATTAATTAGAATGAGCAGCTAAAAACTTAATCGACTATTCAGTGAAGGTACATACTGTATTTTTTTTCAGTTATCGTTTCATTTATTGCTGATTGCTAGATTTATAGCTATTTTACCCATTATACAGGGTGTCCCAGCTTATTCGAAGCGGTCTCTGTAGGCCAAACGATGGATTTTTTCCAAAAAATTTTTGCAAATTCAAGTACAGGATCACAATGGCCATAATTTAAAATTATTTTGGAGTATACAGAGTGTCCCATATGAGAGTGGCATATCAAAGTTATGTTTTTTTAAATGGAATGCTCCTATGTTATTGCATTTTTAGATTGTCTGAGAAGAGGAAATAAGATTGGCTTTTACAGTTGGTGTTTAAATTCAGAAGTTTTTGAGTTATAAACAAGTGAAAATCGCCATTTTTCAAGTTCAAGGCCCTGTACAACGAAAACGGTTCAAGATAGAGAAAAACGGCTTACATGTCCCTATTTTATTTTTTCATGTACTATTCTATGGTATAGAAACATTTGTACTTTCTTTGATTTTTTTATTTGGCGACGCGTGGAGAAATCTCAGAATTTTTCAAGTTTTTTATCACCCTGTATAAACATTTTATCTACATCATGGAATAGTACATGAAAAGTTAAAATAGGGACATGTAAGCCGTTTTTCTCTATCTTGAACCGTTTTCAATGTACAGGGCTTTGAACTTGAAAAATGACGATTTTCACTTGTTTATAACTCAAAAACTACTGAATTTAAACACCAACTGTAAAAGCCAATCTTATTTCCTCTTCTCAGATAATCTAAAACTGCAATAACATGGGAGCATTCCATTTAAAAAAACATAACTTTGATATGCCACTGTCATATGGGACACTCTGTATGCTCCAAAATAATTTTAAATTATGGCCATTTAGATCCTGTACTTGAATTTTCAAAAAGTTTTTTGAAAAAGTCCATCGTTTGGCCTACAGAGACCGCTTCGAATGAGCTGGGACACCTGTATTTGTAATAACTGTAATAGTGGCACTTTAGAAAGTGCTGGAAGTTGTATGAATACTAGGGATGGGCGGTATAAAGATTTACACGGGGATGTTAAACATTTAATTACTTTTAAGCGCGGTATTATACAAAAAATCCAAGAATGTGAAGGTAGGTCTCGGTTAAAAGAGTGGAAGGTAGATTGTAGAAATCCCTAGTTGACAAAACAAAAAAAAAGTGCAGAAATAAAAATAATAAATCGCCTAAATGCCTATGAAAATGTGTAGCTGTGTTGCACTGTTGCCTCAGTTCACTGAGAAGAATATGAGTCAAAAGGACAAGAAGGGATTACAAGCATCGATCTTCAAGCTATTAAATCTCCAGTACAATAATTTCGCGCGGCAGCCCAGCTAAACTTGTTTACTTTTTATTACCCAATAAAAATTCTTGGTAATCATCCCGGTTATAAATTTAAATCTTTAATACTAGTCCGAATTTATTTATTCTTACTTCGTTCTTGGTTCCCTTAAACTTTTTATTGTCAACTAATAAACATTAATTTTTTATTCAGGGTTGACTAAATGGAAGCACAAGGTTAAATTAAACATTTAGAAGATATTGTAAACATTTACAGTGGTAACGGTCAGTTAAAAGTTTAAACGAATCATTCCTAATACTACATTTCATTAATTTATTCGTGGAACTTATTCTGATGCTGGATTTCTGAGTTCCTGAATTTATTTAGGAGCTCGCCCTTTTGTCTAGGATCCTCTCAGATCCTCCAGTTAGATCCTTCATAAAATTGAAATTTAAAGGAGGTTATGGCTGCAAAATATCCGTTATAGCCTATAGCATTATAGACATTATAGCAAATTAGACAGATAAGAATATTGCACTCTGTTGAATGCACTTTTCAAGTGCTCCCTGATTTGTGCAGATTTAGTGCTGCTTCTAAATCGCAAAAAATAGGTGAAAGTGGTATCAAATTGTAGATAGGGTGTGTGCCTTCAAGTAGAGATATATGGTGGCCCAGTTGATGATATTATAACAAGACCGCTCTGGAAAAATTCTATTCGTTTCGTGAAGAACTCCTAGTCCACCATTTACAATCTTTTTTTATGATGGTTATAAGGCAATGACATGTTCGTGAGAATTCCAGTCACATGTCATGTGACACATTGACAGACAGACGTTAGTTCTATGGATTTCTGGAGTGGTCTCGCCGAACAATCTGATATTTCCAGATCCACGGCCGGCGCGCCGATACAAGTTTACAACCTACTAGAACGTGACTACTGATGCGTCGGGGACTATATAAGGACCGCCGTATGGCTGCGTGCAGTAGTGGTATTCTGGACGTGGAGTGAAGCTGAAGACAGTGCAGTAGTAACTAGTGAAAGCTGAAGTATAGACAGAGCAGTAGTGAAGTGAAGTGTGAAGTAAGGAAGCCAGTAGTGACAGTATAGCGAATTATAAAGAAGCTGTGTTTATTAGTGTGTTTGATTATTTAGAATAATTATTAGAGGTTATAAGTACTTGTGATGTTAAACAATAAAGGAATTTACAGACTTTGGTGGACTTATTATTGTGAGACCCGTAACAATACAGGGTGCACCATGTATCCTTCTCTATATTGCTATCTCCTAACGCTAACGGATACAGGGTCGGTTAAACAAGTCCAAAGGAGCGCAATTTTGTGGCCATCTCGATTCCGTCGAGACATACAAGATATCTGTAACCGTTCCTGAAATATCCTGAAAAAACTGAAAAATCGATATTTCTTATTTTTTCCATATCTTTTTTATTATTGGAGATTAATGAATAATTTTTTGTGGGATTACATAAGTCGGCAAGAGCTACCCATCTGACATTTCAAAAATTTTCAAAGCCGACTAGATCCCAGAATTTTCATAGTCAACTTTCGTTTTTCTTATAGCCACCATATTGTTTTTTTATATTGTTCGATATAAAAAAAATCATAAAAACTAAAAATTATTAAACTTCAAAAATTAAATTTAAAAAATTTTTCTTCTTCTTTTTTCTTTACAAAAAAGACACATTTTTAGACCGAATTTCATAGATAACCCAACTAACAATTTTGCTGTATAAAATATTCATAAAAGAACTGATTTGTTTTATAATTATTATATTGCGGCTTCAAGAATATAATTTTGTTGTATTTAAGCTGTGAGGGAAATCATTTTGCTCTTGGGAACAAAATTGTTTTCTTAGACAATGTTTAGAACGTTCTTAGTGCTAAATTATAAAACACCTTATATAATAAATATACAACTGTTTTATAAACGTTTATGCGACTATTGTTATAGGATAAAAATTATTATATGATGAAACTGATTTATAGGAGTTATTTAGCAGTGTTATAAAACATATGAAAGCTCGGTTACATAATTGCTTTATAACAGTTGACGTTGTGTTCTTATGAAACTGTTATATAAGTGATCTTACAATGCAATTTTGTTATCGCAGCAAATTTGTCATAATAGAAGCTGAAATATAACTGTTATATACCAACTAAAGAACTGCAAAAAGGGAATAATAATAAAGCTGTTATGGAATAAAATAACCTTCTAAAAAATAACTATAAAACAAATAAGAAATAAATCTAATACGTTTTGTGCCTGTTCAAAAGATCAAGGGTGCTTTCTTTCTAAAATCAAATAAAATGTCAGATATTAGTCGCTGGAAAAAATAAAACGCAGTGGCGGTTTTAGAAGAAAAATAAAATCTTGCTATCAAAACATTTTGCAAAACGCCCATAATCTTAGGGAAACAACTGATGGTCTTTCTTTCTCTAGACAACGTAATAAGCTGCATAACCCCCATATTGATGATGATTCAAAAGAAGTTATTCCTGCTGTCTCTGATGATCATTCAGGCTTACAGACAAACAAAATTCTTGGAAACAGCAATGAAATGATTGTAAGCGAAGGACATTCTGTAGTCAATAACAACTGGTCTAGTCTCAGGACAGAAAATGAAACCGAAGCGACTACGTTAGGAGGCAATGACTGGCTTGTAGAGTTAGAATGCACCGAAGAATTAGATATTCAATTATCAGAAGCGAATAAAAATGCAGAATTTAGAAGGAATCTTCGATCATGGGCAGTGTCTTACAATGTTCCACATACAACTCTAAAAGAATTATTAAGAACACTAAATGAACGATTTTCGAACATCTGTCTCCCTCAAGATCCTAGGACACTTTTGAAAACTTATCAAAGCATTACGGTAACAAAAGTTGGAAAGGGTCAATATTGGCATCATGGTTTGCGATATTCTTTGACACAGATCTTATGTAACGTGTCCAATGCTCCTAAAACAATTTCTTTAAATGTTAATTTAGATGGTTTACCAATATATAAAAGTAGTAAAAGTGAATTTTGGCCAATACTGTTCAATGTTTTTGAATTACCTCATGTGAAACCTATGATTATTGGCATATACTGGGGCCAAGGAAAACCCTCGGATTTATCAGGATACCTGCTACCTTTTGTGGAAGAAGCCAAAATTATTTTGTCAGAAGGATTAATCATCAATGGAATACATTATATTGTGACTTTACGATGCTTTATATGCGATTCACCTGCTCGAGCATTCATTAAAGGTATGAATAATTCAGTTTGACTAAAGTATTTTTAATTTTTTTTGTCAATCTAATCTGATTTGAATTAATTATTATGTAGTAACATATTCCTATTTTTTTTAAGGTGTAGCTAACTTTAATAGCAAACACGGATGTCTTAAATGCACAACAGTTGGTGAATACTCGTATATTTCTCACACAGTATTCTTTCCAAGATCAGGATGTGAAAAGAGAACAAATGATAATTTTCGAGCTAAAAAGTATGGATCGCACCACAAACAGGACACTCCACTAATTAGTTTACCGATTAATATGATTGAAGACTTTCCAGTTGGAGACTCCTTACATTTAATTGATTTGGGTATCATGAAAAAATGTTTATTAGGTTGGAGAGATGGCAGTTTTGGAAACTATAAGACCAAATGGTGTGCAAGAGATATTGCTATGGTTTCTAGTTTTTTAGAGGAATGTAAATTGCCAAGCGAAATTAATAGATCTGTGCGAGGTCTTGATGTTTTGTGTCACTGGAAAGGTTCAGAGTACCGAGCATTTTTACACTATTTAGGAATAGTGGTATTAAAAGATGTTTTAGCACCCGATGTATATCAGCATTTTCTAAAATTTTTTTGTGCAATAACAATATGCTCTTCTAATTTTTATCGCAATTTTCTAAATTTAGCTTCACAGTTACTAAGTCACTATGTAGAATACTATCGCGATTTTTACGGCGAAGATTACATCACCAGTAACGTGCATAATTTAACGCATTTAGTAGATGAAGTTAGAATATTTGGGGCTTTATCAACTTTCAATGCCTATCCTTTTGAGAGTAGATTATATCAAATAAAAAATCTCTTGCGAAATGGAAATTTACCATTATCGCAAGTTGCCAAAAGAATGAGTGAAATTGTACAATGTGAAAATGACTCATCTGATAGTGATAAGCAGCCAGTTGAATTTCCCGTTTTAAAAAATAAGAATTCTGACGGTTTTTTTTCTAAAATACAATTAAATAAATTTTCATTATCTACAGATAAGCAAAATAAATGGTTTCTAACTCACGATAATAGTATTGTAGCAATGCAGAATGCACTATTAGAAAATGGTGAACCTTTCGTCAATGGCACATGTATGAAAAATTTACAGTGTGTTTTTGAGTTGCCAATAAAGTCATCTTTTTTAAATATTTATAAATCTGACTACAATAATATGCATGAAGCACCAAAGTTATATCCAGTTACTGATGTTAGGAGCAAAATAGTAGCGGTAACATATAGAAATGAAATTATATTTATTCCTCTTTTACATACATTGTAAACAAAACATTTACGAAAAATAAATATGATAAATTAATATGTCTTTAAAATAATCACATAAACAAGATTTTCATTTAAAATAAACTAAATAATCTTCCAATCCAATATACCATAATTATTATGATGATTTATAAAAATAAAATAAACATAAATATTCTGCCATATTTGTAATAACATTTATTTTACAAACTTAAACATAATCCACGAGTATTTTTGGGCCCATAAGGGGATTAAAAAATAACAGAAAAAATATTAAAATGTTTCTGATGCTGATAATAGACGCGGTCTTAAATATTACCTACTCTGTTGCCACTGCTTCATCTATTTGTACCTCTTATATTATTTCTTGCTGGGATTCACTTCTATTTGGATCTTCGTTTGTCTCTTCTGTCTCTTCTAATGTTTTCTGGAACTCCCTTGTGTTCTGATCTTTTTTCATTTTATTGTATGATAAACTTCTTGGTCTTCTCTTAATACAGGAACTTCGCAGCATTTGGCTTTCATTTCGTCTTCTTGAGTTTCTTATCACATTTTTCAAAAATTCCTCACAATCCTTGTAAGTAAAGTCAGAATCTGATAATTTAACAACTTTATAAAAAAAATTGATTGTGTTTTTATAAACCTTAAAAGGAATCTTTTCTTTCTTATCTCGGGCGCCACCTGCCCATGAACAAAGTGTCATGAATTTACGAGAAAAAAACCTGTCAATTAATATATAACAGTTGTTGAGACCGTTTCCATGTCCCTTATAACCACATACATAGCTCATCTTCTGTAACTTATCTTCCATTACTTGTGAATCTTCCAAATTCTCTTCTAATTTGGTTAGATCTTCTATTGTTTCAATTGGCACCATGTTGTTGACGTTGTCATCTTCTTTAGTTGATATTGTGGTACTAGAATTCTTACAAACGCATGTTTGGTTAAAGGAGGAACTGGAGGCAACAACCGCATCGAACATTGCTTCAATCTTTGCCAGTTGTTGCATAATAGCTACCTGACTTCCTTCTGAAGCCACATTTTCAAGCTTTTGAGCAATTATCGTTTGGTTTTCCAGAATAGTATTTTGAGTTTCTAATATACTATTTATTTTATTGTCTAGCACATTGATCAAACCTTGAAAGTTATTTTCCACTGATGTATTCTCTTCAGTTACCATTGGGATATCGGTCGGTAGAACTGATTCTGTAGGCGAGGTGGCTATATAAATTATTGAATGTTGTCCAGAAGGGTCGTTTTGGAATATTTGGTCCTGTATAACACTACTGCCACGATAGCTATCATTTGATGGTGTAGTAATTATATGTTCACTTGATGTTGTGGCAGTTAGAACTTCCAAATTATTTTCTGACGCCTGCAAAAAATCATCATATATTATAAAATATATAATAGGTACGCCTTTGCAATAAAAAAAAACAAAGAAATATTAAATACTTTACCACAGAAGCTCTAGCTAAATCATTGAAATCGTCTTCAGTTGCAGTAGGGTTTTTATATCTCCTCCTTCTGTTATTTATTGCTACTTCTACTGGTTCCTGTTCTTGTTCTGTTTCATCTCTATCTAGCATTCTCTCTAATTCTTCTTCTGCTATTACGTAATTTAGAAGATGGTTTCGTTTTAACTTGCATTTCATGAGAAACCAGCCGTCGTCTGGTACAGATTCGGCAAGTCTGACCAATTTGTCAGCTTTGGTTTTTGGCCAGGATAACTGCCCATTTGATTCCCAAGAACAAGGCACTATAGTTAATTCTCTTCTGCCCTTTTCTATTGTTTGTACAATTTTGAACATTCTAAAAGTTTAATAAACAAGTGTAAGTAATACCATCTATCATAATATGATAAAACTTAGAAAAACTTTTCTAAAAGTTAAAATCTATCTTACTTACCTGAATTTTAACTTAAAACTATTTCCAAAACACCAAATAAATAAGTTCAACGAATGCGTAATAGATCCTGAAATAGTACCTTCTAGTTCTAAATTGTTCTCTAAAGATAACATTCACATCATAATAAAACAAATCTGTTTTATAACTGCTGAAACATTACTCTTTTAAAACTAAAATCAATTTTGCAAATATCATAATTCTTTAATGGTCACCAAGAACAGGCTTATAAAACAAATTAGTTCTGTAATTGTCACGCGCAGTTCAGTGTTATAAAACAGATTTGTTCTGTAACTACTTCACTGGCAACCTGTGTTATTATATTTTCTAATGATTACCGAGAACAGGATTATAAAACAAATTTGTTCTGTAATTGTCTTCAGTTCAGTGTTATAAAACAGATTTGCCCTGTAACTGTCATACAAGCCAATGTTATACAACAAATTTGTTCGGTAAGACTTGCATATCACCTGTATTTTACACAACAACGTATTTTAAACACATCTTATGGAGAGGGCAATTGCAGGGCCGTATTCTTATTTTTCTATGGTGGGATATTTAAATACGGGATTTTACTTACATTTTCAATTCAAAGTTGCCGTTCTCCCCTAATGTCTCTTTACATCGCGTGAGCAAATAGAAAAGAAATTTACGCAGTTAATAATAATCGAATATTATTTTATAAATTCTTTAACGGCATTTAATTGAATTATTATAATATTATATTTAAAGTAATAGGGGTATTATAATTTTAACGATAAACATTTTCACTTCAAGTAGTATGAACGCCGGTACTTCCCAAGTTTAAACACACACCTGTGGTCACACCTCTTCTAGATCTGACTCGCTAGATATAGACTCACTCGGGACTATTTATAGATCGGTGATTTGTTTTTAAACAGATACGCATTATTAGATTGTACAACATAGAAAATCAGATGTTGTAGTAGTTTATAGTTTATGAATGTGAATACTGAATAACTTCATCACTAGAGCTCGGCGAGAGGAGGTCGCGGTTCCTGTCTTACTGTGCTTTGTTCCATTAATCATAAGTTTCAACTGATTGGTATTACGTATCTACTATTAATTATTAGGGCTCAATTTCATAAAACTATATTTCAAACAAAACAAGGAAGAAAGTAAATAATACAAGCTTTAATAATATCAATCCAAATAACATCTATACGGTACAACGTCCGTCAATCAAGTCATCTCCTCTACGCATCTAGAGAATGCCGACAGCCAAACTCGTATTGCACAATATTTCACAACAGTCCTAAAAATAACTCGACGAGTTCAGCCGCCGACGTGAAGTATAGGTGATTCCCCGTCCGCCAGGAAATCAACCAGCCAACGGCGTCATCTCCCCGCCTCAGCCATGATTTGCTTACACTATTAATTATAGGAAATCGCTGCCACTATTATTGTTGAACCACACGTGAATGAAGTGAGCGCAAAGCATTTCCGATTTTTCTTGTAAAGGGATATACTAAGTGATTCGATATACCCACAACATTGTACATGCAACGAAATTAAATACCAGCAAGCACTTTATTATTACATCCTTCTTGGTTTTCGCTATAGGGCGTTATTATTTACACACACGAATACATACTTAAATATTACATCCGAACGTACACCTCGCAAATTCAATGTTTAACCTTGTACCACAGAAGAACATTGTTGGTTCGTCTGTGCTTGTACTTCTAAATCTAATTCCCATCGGCTACTAAAGTCCTAATACGTACAAAAGGCGTTCATGAGTTGTGGGATTCTTTGATAACGATATTCACGGTTTCAAATAAGGCTGTACAAAGTAAAATTATTTTTACATGCTGTCTCGTGAATCCGGTACAGCTATAACATAAAAAAAATTGAGAGCGTCGGTCTTAACTATGTGTAGGTAAGACATAGTCGATTCAATTTGGTACGATAATGGGCTCATACAGCCACAGACACATTTTTATATAAATAAATAGCCTTATAAACGTATACAAACAACCAAGCCGAGCTGGGATTCGAACCACAGATGTTTGGCAGCGACAAAACCGGATTCAGTCAGTGACCTTTAGCCGTTGCGCCACCGCCCGCGCTATAACATATCTTTGATATTTTAAATGGGACTATGTATTGAAATGAGAATATGATTTGACCCTATGATATTACATTTTAAAACTGTCTGACTAAACTGAATGCAGTTATGGTTTTGCAGTCTGAGTTTAAATTGAATATTTTATCAGTGAAAAGTGAAAATAGCAATTTTGCAATTTCAAAGCAACAAACACGGCTGCAGACAAACCCATGTCTACAGGAAATGTTTCGCTTATTTTTACATTTCCTACATGCCCTTTAACTTTGTAACACCTATTCATCAACACCCCGTATAATATAATACTGTTTTTGTGTAACTACTTATGCTATGTATTTTGAATTTCAATTCTACTTTAACTGATGGTCGCTGTAACTGGAAATTGTATGTTTCTGTTGGATAATTTAAAAATAATAATAATAATATACATGATAGGTATAAACAATTGTATGATAAACAATGTATAATAGGTTAGGTATTATAATATTTTTTCAAAATCTGATCAATAATAAATTGTTTGATAAACATCGAATACGGTCCTGTATTTTGGATATGTTGAATGTCGTGACTATATTGTTTTATAAAAGTCACTAATTCTGCCTGATTGCCATATAAGGTCGACTTTAGATACAAAATTGTTTTATTACGTAACAGCCATATTGGATGCAGAATTAAACACCTATGAACAGGCGCCATTGTTGAATTATGTGTAATTTTAAGTCAGAGTTATCACCTTTTAACAATTAAAGTTTTATCAGTTGAAGTATATTCTTAAAAAAAAAGTTTATAAGTACCTATTATTACATTATCATGATTTTTTTTTTTTTTTTTTTTATAAATTTTTAATATTTCTAATATCAATTTTAACTGTGGCGCGTTTAAATATCATGACATATATACTATATATTTCACAATAAAATTTACTTCGCAAGTAAAATCGACTTTTAGGAGATCATAGGAGCCACGATAATTTGACTTGTATGTACGAAAGTGAGTAGCTATACAACATTCCGTTCTTCATTAAAACACCCAATCGGAGCATTTAAGTTTCTTTAAGGATATACACACTCTACCTAATATAATAAAGGAATTGTTTAGCACCTATGAAACAAATATATTTTATGCTTGCAGTGATCCATCACACTAATAAAACAAATATGTAGCTTGGAAGTAAGTTATAAAACTGTTGCTTAAAAATGTTCTCTTTATTTTATAACCGTTGCATAGTGGGTACCGTGGTCATTATCAGGCCAATAATATAACCTTTATAAAATAGTTTTATAATGATGTTTGACTTTATTTCTTAAGGCTTGAGTAGATGTTTACATAACTATCCGATATTAGTGTTACGCTTATATAACAAGTTAAAAAGCCAATATGTTTTATAAACCTGCGCCCAATTTGCGTTTATAACTGCTGTATAGACGTTTTAGAAATGTTCTCAGGAATAAAGCTGTTTTATAAATTTTGTTTTATTAACATTCTTACAGCATTTATAAAATATAAAATTGTTAGTTGGGAAATTAAAAAACCATAAGGCAAGCACTATTTCGGCGTATTTTACAAATGTTGACGTTTTTCTACGATTTTTTTTAGATTTAAAAAGAAGAATAAAAATTAAAAAAAAAATTTTCTGCGACGGGCTATAAGTTTGACCTTTTTCCCCCGTTGATAGGTAGAAAAATGCCTGATTATATGAGCTGCATCTTATCAGGGAAATGAATGAATTAGCAGGGAAATAAATGAGTACTTATTTCCCCGAAATGGCGGCTTAGGTATATCAACACTCAGATATCATTAAATTTATATCAAATATACGTAAAGGAAAGTTATGATATTAGGAATTATTTGGGTTTGCAGTCAATTAAATTAAAGAACACTCTTTTTTCTACGTCAAGCTTTCGAATTAATTTTAATTCTTCTTCAGGACTATCTATAATATGATTAACAATATTAAATTTAGTATATAGGTGTTACAAAGATGGAGGTTCTGGTGGAGAATACTTCACTCCGAATTTTAGGTAAATTTCTATATAGGAAGGAAGCTTACCTTAAAACAAGTCGATTTAAGCAAAAAAATTTGCGGACCCTTCGTACAATTTTGAAAAAAACGAATTTTTAACTCGATTTTTTCATTTCATCAACAGTTTTCTCGCTCCATTATTTCACGATTTTCTAGGCAAAATATAACGCTGCACTGTCAACACTCCTTATATAAGTAACTAGAATACATTCCCTGAACTTGTTTTAACAGTTTCATTTCTTAAATGTGTAGGATAACTTCTAAAAATGGTTTTTAATTTTCGATGATAATAATTAATTAAACTGACATAACCTTTAATGAGTTGAACAATTCACAACAAAGCCGTGAGGCAATAATCGAAATGTCAACAATGTCATTCATGGACACTTCAATAAAATATAATGTTTTGCGACGTTGTCACGTTGTTATGGTCAATAATATATTATTTTAAAATTAAAAACTCATGTTTTATGATGTGATTTTTTTTAAGAAGGAAATAAATAAAAATCAAAAATGTGTTTTATTTAGTTAATTATGAATTGGTACATTATCAGTCTGAAAATATAAAAATCAGTATAAAAATGTATGCTAATTTTAGTAAAAATTGATAAAGAAAACAACCTACAATAGTCTCAATTTAATCCAAAGTTTAAATAGTTTTGATTCTTCCGATATTTTTATTTTTTCCTTCAATGTTATTACAATAATATTAATTTTGTCTAACAATAGGGGACTTACATAGTAATGAAGTCGTCAAAAACAAATAATTTTTAGATATCAAATCATCTTTATTCAATTTTTTAAAAAATTTATTATTTATATGTCAATCATTTAGATTAGAAAAAACTTTAAATTTTTTTTTATCATTTCGGCCTGAATTGGAAATTGAACTTCATTAGTTATGTAATTTTATCTTTGTTGGCGTTAGTTGCTTTAAATGTATACAAGAATAGTCCTATGTTTAACAATTTTTACAAACTTTAAATTTTAATCTCAAATTCTGTAAGTATATAATTTCCATCTTTGTAACACCTATATACTAAATTTAATATTGTTAATCATATTATAGATAGTCCTGAAGAAGAATTAAAATTAATTCGAAAGCTTGACGTAGAAAAAAGAGTGTTCTTTAATTTAATTGACTGCAAACCCAAATAATTCCTAATATCATAATATAACTGGACAGTCGAAATAAACTACTAATTTATAAAGGAAAGTTGTTACCTTATTATCCAAATGGCAATTATTAAGGGAATTTTCATAATAATCACTATCCATATTATTAAATTCACTCATCGAAAACTAACAAGAATCTTTGCAAAACTGTCTTCAATTTTAATTACATTAATATGACGTTTATGTAATAATTAAATCGTTTCGTTACCCAGGCAACGTCAATTACGATAAAAGACAGTTTGAAAATCCAAGTTTAACATAAATCATTTTTCCGGCATAATTTTCAGTTATCTAACGACGTTTTTCGACATTCGAACACTGATATTTCTTCTCGCAGAAAAAAATTGTATATTACACACGAGAAAAAAGTGCGATTTTAGCTCTCGATGTGTTTGTCCCCTCCGCTACGTCGGGGACTAAATCACATCTCGAGCTAAAATCTATCACTTTTTTCTCTTGTATAATAAATAACTATTTTTGAAGTTTATTAATTTTTGGTTTCCATTATTTTTTTCATATCGAACGACATAAAAAAATAATATGGCGGCCATAAGAAAAACGAAAGTTGACTGTGGAAACTCTTGGATCTAGTAGGCCTTGAAAATTTTTGAAATGTCAGATGGATAGCTCTTAACGGTTTATGTAAGCCTACAAAAAATTATTTATTAACTTCCAATAATAAAAAAGATATGGCAAAAATTAGAAATCTCGATTTTTCAGTTTTTTCAGGATATTTCAGGAACGGTCACAGATATCTTGCATGTTTTGACGAATTCAGGATGACCACAAAACTGCTCATCTTTTCTCTAATTTAACCGACCCTGTATCTCTTAGCGTTCAGGAGATAGCAATATAGAGAAGGATACATGGTGCACCCTGTATATTATGTAGATGGATTGAACTTTCAATGCATGGAAACTAAAGAAGTAAATGCTTGGTTTTATCTACTGCTGATTTTAATAATCAGTGGTGAGTGTTAAGAAATTATTGAAATTGAAGAGAAATAATTTTGTAAAATTAATCTGAAAAAAGTGTAAATAAACAATGTGAAGTAAACAAAATTGTACATGGCAAGAAAGTGCAATAGAACTTATAGGAAAATATGAGTTGCATGAGCTGTATGAAGGACAAAGCAGACTTTTCAGTGCGATAAGTGCGGGGTAAAGTATTGTGAGAAATGTGTAGACAATGCAGGAATTCCAGCAACAGAAATAAGGGTTTTACAACTGAAAAGCAGAAAACTTATGTTTTTTTGTACACAATGTCTGGATAATTATGATGAACAGAAAGAGGCAGTTGCTTTAAAGAGCACTAGAGAGTTGACTTGTTGAAGAGCTGGCAAAAATGCAGAGACTGGAGGAGAATGAGTTGCTGAAAAAAATAATAGCAGAAATGGAGGAAAAATACAGAATTTTACAAGAGAACAACACACTACTAAGGGAGAATACAAAATTAATGGAAGAGAACATGATAGCTGCAAACACAGGAACAAAAACAAAAAAAAAATTATGAAGAAAATCATCCCAAATTGAAAAAACAACATACTGATGCACATGGAAACAAATGTGTGGTATATTCGGAACTAATAATAATCGTTTACAACTGAACACTTTATTCACAATTCCAAAAATAAATACAGAAACGCAAAACTCTACTGTACACCGGCCATTTTCATATTCTCTCTATTTTTGTCCTGCGCATACCTACACACTAGGTTGCCAAACCTCCCAAATATTTATACACAACAATTCCTCCCCTTTTTATAATATGCTTACAAATGACCTACTCAAAGCTATAAGTATGTACAATTCAACCCCATTTTATTCAAGCATTTATCAACCTTATATTTATGTTATATTTACACGTTCAAAGTTTCTCGAACTCAAAATATCTAAATTCATATAACTTTTCTACATAAAATTACACTGCTATAAAATAAAGTCCACTGTCACAGATGCTATAACCCACTTTATACATTTTTACACATACATACCTAATTACAAATCTTGTACCACCTATAAGGCTCTTACAACTAAATCAGGTTAATCTAACAAACACTATAAGTTTTATCCTGTTTACCTTTACAAGCTAACCTGGTTGATCTTCTCAAAATTGAGCCTTTTTGCTCCGTAGTCGAGTCTAGTTTACCTCCTTCCAGACCTCGTTCCAGACCAACATTCAGGTCACTTATTTTCAACATTTGATCTACATGTCTTTTATGTATTTCCCCCTTCTCAGATTTAACTAAAAATGTCACAGGTGTTAACTGTCTTATAATAATACCCAGGGCCCTTTTATTAGTTGCATGTGCACTAAAATCATTAAACATTACTTGATCATTTTCGTTAAAGATAATATTTCTTTTTGACTGATTCTTCAGTGCATGGTTCAACTGACTGAACTCTACGTCTAGCACTACGTTAGGCCTTAAGAGATCAAATTTGGTTTTCATTTCTCTACCATACATCAAATTTGCTGGAGACCTACCTGTCAACGAGTGTGCTACCTTTCTATAATCTAAAAGAAACAAGTCCACCGCATAGTTCAGTGATTTTCCTGACTTTACTGTTTTCATGACTTTATTTTTAAAAGTACCAACAAAGTTTTCTGCAGCACCGTTAGTTGCGGGGTGCTTGGGGGGAGATACCGTATGCTTTATGCCATTATTATCTAAGAATTTCCTAAAAATCTCACTCGTAAACTGCGGTCCTCCGTCTGTCACTACATGATCACATAAGCCAAATCTGACAAATAAGCTTTTGAAAACTTCTATAACCTTTTCAGACTTGGTATTATTACAAACATTGAATACTTCAGGCCATTTGCTATATGCATCTATTATTACCAGGAACATGTGTCCATAAAATGGACCTAAAAAGTCCGCATGTAATCTAGACCAAGGTCTACTAGGGTAAGGCCACTGAGCGTTAGATATTTTCGGGGGATTTTTTGCGTTAGAAACACAAATGCTACATCCAGTTACAAAATTTTCGATATCTTGATCTATTCCAGGCCACCAAAAATAAGATCTAGCTAATTGTTTCATTTTGACTATGCCTAAATGAGATGTATGTAACTCTTTCAATAAATTTAATCTCATTTCCTCAGGAATTATAACCCTCAATCCCCAAAGTAAACAACCTTTATCTACAGAAATTTCATTTCTTTTCGGGAAATATTTTTTCTCAATATCTGATAGCATTTTACTATCATTCGGCCATCCTTTAAGTACATAATTCAAAATAATTCTCAATTCCCTATCTTTCGCTGTAGATTTAGCTACATATTTGCAACTAAACATTACTTTATTTTCTTCCAGATAATTGATAGTAGAAAATTCGGATTCAAATACAGCTGTAGAATCATTAACTGGCAAGCGCGATAACGCATCACAATTACCATTCGCCGCAGATTTCACTACCTCTATCTTATAAGTAAAGCCCGATAAAAAATACGCCCATCTATGTAATCTATTTTGTATTGCCAAAGATACCGATTTACTCGCTCCGAAAATAAACTTTAATGGTTCATGATCTGTTTTAAGGATAACATTAGCTCCATACACAAACTGATAAAACTTTTTAAAACCGTATACTATTGCCGCTGCCTCCTTATCAATTATTGCTCGGTGCAGTTCGCTATCTGGTATTATCTTTGAAGCAAAAGCTATAGGCCTTTCTTCTCCGTTCTCGAATCTATGCGACAATATTGCCGAAATACCATAATAGCTTGCATCACAGGCTAGAACTAACTGCTTTGAAGGATCAAATAAAGTAAGAACATTATCGGATACGATTTGATCCCGCAACCAGTTGAAACTTTCCTCACATTCCTCAGACCAGACCCACTTATCTGACTTCAACAACTGATATAAACATTTTAATTTATTTGCTCGATTTTTTAAAAAAAATTCGTAATAATTAATGAGACCTAAAAAACTCTTTAGTTGTTTGTTGTTTTCTGGGCGTTTTACCTCCTTGATAGCTTTGATTTTACTTTCAGCTGGTCTAATACCATGTTCATCTAATGAAAACCCCAAAATTTCAATTTTATTTTTAAACAAATCACATTTATTTTCATTAACCTTTAAGCCTGACTTTTCTAGTCTATTAAAAATTTCAGTTAGGACGGAAAAATGTTCTTCATCCGTTTTTCCTGTACAATAAACGTTATCTATATAAACTTCCGTATGTGGAACACCGTTTAAAATTTGTTTTAAAATTTCTTGACATTCGCCTGGACTAGAGGCAACTCCTTCCGGTAATTTTTTATATCGATACAGACCAAAATCAGTTATAATAGTCAAAGCATTCCTAGATTCCTCGTCTACTTCAAATTGCATAAAAGCGTGTGCTAAGTCTATTTGAGACCATTTTTTTCCAATTTGTAATTTACAAAAAATTTCTTCTTTGCTAGGAATGGGCTGTCTCTTGATTACGAGATTCGGATTAATAGTTAACTTAAAGTTTCCACAAATACGGACCTTGCCATTTGATTTTAAGACAGGTACGATGGGTGTAGCCCATGGGCTAACATTAACTGGTTCTAAATTACCTAAAGAAATAAGTCTATTTATCTCCTCTTCGACTTTGCTTTTCAAAGAAAAAGGTACTCTATGAGGCTTCAATTGCACCGGTTTAAAATTCTCTTTAAATACTAACTTTACCTTTCTTCCAATATAAACACCTTGACCACTACCGAATAAATCAGGAAATTTGTCCCTCATTTTCTCAAATACTATTTTGCTTTCAAAATTATTTTGCTCACAGTAATTCATCTCAATTCGCAATGGCCATAAATTAAGCGATTTCAGCCAGCTACGACCTATTAATGTTGGTCCCTCACCTCTGATTACATAACATTTCAAACCTGTTACTATCCTCCCTTTAAAATTCACAGATAAATCTATCAACATACCAATTGGCTTTAACTCATTTTTCCCGTAAGTGGTTAGAGTTAAATCAGACTCGACCAGGGGCAAAGCATGGAAAATATTATTCTTTACACTTTCTGAACAAACAGTTACATAAGATCCTGTATCGACCTGCATAGAAATTTTATTATCATTAACTACTACATCTATCAACATCGGATTAGCTTCCCTAGTAATCGAGTTATCACTCTTGAATCTGTTTAGTTTAAAAAAATCATATTCCTCTGGCAACTCATTTTTTTTATCTCTATCGTCATCGATAATATTGCCATTGACATGTAAATGGTTAATTCTTTTTTTATTACTATTGCTTTTCTTAAAACAATTAATTTCTAGATGACCTTTAACATTACAGTAACTACAAGTCTTAAATCTATGTAAACAGTCCTTCGCAAAATGACTATTGTAGGCACCACAACAATAACATTTGAAATTAGAATTGTACGACATACCAGATCCGCTTCGATTGTTCATACCTCCAAACTTGCTAACTGGCTTCGCTGAAGATGACTGCTTGTGTCTGGAATTTCCAGACCAAAACCTAGGGATGCTAGCACCATTAGCGCTAGCTGAATCACGATGATGTCCTCTGATACATGATTTGCTATTTTGTCTCCACTTGTGACTCGTTCCATTGTTTTTCCTGCCAACAAAGTTTACCTCATTTTCTGGATCCCTTCTGCGATTACTTGATAATTCTTCAGCTTTGGTCGAATTCTTCACTGCCAACTCCTGACACTCGGCGATGTCTTGAGCTTCCTTGAAAGTCAATTCTTTCTGGGCAAAAAGTTTCACTCGTGTTTCTCTGTCTCGAATACCACAGACAAACTGATCTCGGAGATGTGTATTTAAATCAGAAAATCCACAGTTCACTGACATACGTTTTATTCTGGTAACAAAGTCGCCAATAGATTCATCTATGTTCTGTCTAACTTGCGAAAATTTGTGTCTTTCAATTAGTTCAGATGGTTTTGGATTGAGATGATTCGAAACTATGTCCACAATTTCTTCAAAAGTGAAATCTTTTGGTTTTTTTGGAACCACTAGATTTTTTATCAACGTATACGTTTCCGCACTAATTTTAGTTAAAAGTTCGGGTACATGCTTAGATTTTTCGATATCCTGAGCCACAAAATATAATTCAAGACGTTCAATAAATGTTTCCCAATCATCAACATTAAGATGAAATTCAATTTTACACCGATCTGCCATCGTCTTTTGCTTTTTACGAACACCAATAATTGCGGACGAATTTTTATCACCGTCACCGTTTTTCGACTCCTCTGTCGGTGTTTTGTTAGTTTCAGACGCCTTGCTGATAACAACGGTTGCTTGCTCCTCGACGATCGTTTCTTGTTTTTCACTAATTTCGCCGCGCTGCTCGTTCTCGAATTTGTGGGGAACTGCCGGTTCCGTTTCCACTACTGATGCCCCACTGGACACCGAATTATTAGATTTGATAATTTCGATTACTGGAATACTCTCAGACTTAATTTCATTTCGCAAAATTTGCACTAAAATTCTTCTCAATTCGTCTACTGTTTGACTTTCTTTCACTTCTTGACCAAAATTACGAATTTGCGTCACTAGTTCCGACTTTTTCAATTCGTATACCCACGACACCGATACTTTCGCCGGCTCCATAAACACTTTTCCGTTTTCTTCTAATAGGGATTACCTATTTACTATAGCCACCATTTAAAATCCTCGTCGCCAATTGTGGTATATTCGGAACTAATAATAATCGTTTACAACTGAACACTTTATTCACAATTCCAAAAATAAATACAGAAACGCAAAACTCTACTGTACACCGGCCATTTTCATATTCTCTCTATTTTTGTCCTGCGCATACCTACACACTAGGTTGCCAAACCTCCCAAATATTTATACACAACAATTCGGATGCAAAATCTACACAAACCCACCAACAAATAGCTAACTGCTACCTGTTCAGGACTGAAAACAATAGAAGGACAACACTATAATGGCGGCAAACAAAAAGAGAGAAATATGAGAAGTTATGAATTAACAAATTGGACGGAAACAGTTTTCAAGGAGGCAGAACGAAAAGTCTGGATATATCTGAACAGACTGCAGAGGGACACAACAAGCGAAAGCATCTTAAAATAATTACAAGATACACCGCAACTTAAAGGTGATGAAATATAGGTGAAAGAAATACCCTCAGACCAGGGAAGACTCAAACAATTTGTAGTGTCGGCACCATTTGGAAAGAAGGACCAAATGTATGCATCAAGCATGTGGCCAACTGGAGTGGATATAAAGAGGTTTGACTTCGCGAGACATAGGAACATTCTCCAAGAGGGTGGGTCTTTTTTATGTGTAACAAGAAACCAAATGATGTGTAACACACAACAAAGAGTAAGATACTCTAGTTTTGTTAAATACTGCCTGATACACCAGAACATACAATCTATAGGGAACAGTAGAGATAAACTGGAATATATGCTACAAGACCAGGAAAACTGTAAATTTCTATGTCTCACAGAACACTGGAAATCAAAAGATCAGCTTGAGTGGACTACGGCATACGAGTATTTCACCTGGCGTCAAGTTTCTGTAGAAACCAGGGTGAACATGGAGGAGCAGCTATATATGTTAGTGATGACGTGCAAGCAACTGTGTGTCAAGAGTTGGAAAAAGTGTCGTTAAAACGTGAAATTGAATGTACGGGTATAAAATGTGTAATAAATAAGAAACCTTTCATTGTTATATGCCTGTATAGACCAAGTGGTGCTAATTTAGTAATTTTCTTTGACAAAATGGTGGATTTATTAATTAGAATTTTCAGGGAAGACACCACAGTGTTCATAGCAGGAGATATAAACATTGAAATGCACGACGAAAATGTACATAAAACGAGACTTATGTCATTGATGCAGTCTTTCTCACTAAATGGAACCATTAACGAATACTCCAGGGTTACGAGTAGATGCAAACCTGGGAGGGCGTGTATCAATGCTGTAAATCAGATGTGGATATGCAGTGGTCAGAGTTTATGAATATGTACATACTTAAACATTTTCTGGCACTGCTTTCCACTTACATTAATATCAAAAAGGAACAAAAAACAGGGTTTCCAGATAATAAAGAACTAACGGATTGCAAAAAAAAATCTAGGCATACTAATGGTACTACATAAAAATGATGGCAAATTCAAAGATTTATACAATGTCACAAAAAACGAGTATGAGGCGCTGCTGTGCAAAGCTAAACAGGAGACATACGAAAGAATTCTGGAAAAGTCTGACAATAAAAGTAAAAGTATGTGGACTATCCACAATGAACTGACAGGTAAGAAGAAAAAAATAAAATAAAATGAATATACAGGGTGATCCAAAGCAAACAGTAAATGATTACAAAAAGTATTTTTTGAACCTAGTGCCCAAAATGATAGAATGGCTAAAGTGGTCCACACAAAGGACCGATGGCAGTAACATAATGAGAAACAATAAACAATGCACATCAGAACACTGGTACCCGATGACATCTTAAAAATAGTCAAGGACTTAAAAAACAAACACAATAGTGGAGATGATGATATACCACGAGCATCGTGAAGCACAGTGTAGATGCGATAAAGGAAGTATTGTGTCATATAATTAACAACTTATTCAAACATGGTACAGTCCCGAAACAACTAAAATCGGCACTGATCATTCCTATACACAAGAAAGGCAGTCACGAAACATTCCAAAGCTATAGACCCGTCAGTTTGCTCCCTAGTTTTTCAAAAATATTTGAGAAAGCGCTATGTGACCAAATGTTAGGTTTCTTACATGAATGTAACTGTTTTAGCCCCTTCCAACATGGATTTTTAAAAGGAAGATCAACTCAAACTGCACTGTTCCAGTTTGTTCAAAACATCATCAACTACGTCGAGGACAAAAAGCTTGCAATGGGAATACTCTTGGACCTGTCGAAAGCCTATGAATCCCTGGACCATGAGATATTATTGATGAGGTTCGAGCGGTATGGTATTCGGGGAAGTATACTAAAATGGATAAAAGGATATCTTCAGGATAGACCACAGAGGGAAAGGCAACCATAAACAACGAAACAGTAAAATCTGAAGTGTTGTACAGCAATGGTGTAGAGGTGTACTACAAGGAAGTATTCTTGGTCCCATATTGTTCCATATTTTCTGTAACGACCTGGATGAAATCATAACCGAACACGATCAATGTATAACAACATATGCAGACGACAATAGCCTCCTAGCTGGGGCAAAAACATATCCAGAGTTAATAAATAAAGCGAATAACTTATATGAAAATGCACGGAAATGGTACACGAAAAACTTGCTATTCTTGAATACTGAAAAAACTGGTCTAATGCTATTCAGGACAAAACAATTACAATTATTGGAGACACCTGGTACCATAAAAATGGGAAATGAAACCCAAAACTTAGTTAAAAACACAAAATTTCTTGGCATCTATATAAATGAACACCTTAGCTGGGAGTACCATATCAACCAATTAACAAAAAAAACTCGATAAAATATGCAAGATAAAAGCGCAAGGGTTCTGAAAAAGTACCTGAACCATCAAAGCCTCAGAGTGCTATACTTCGCCAATTTCGAAGGAGCTGTAAGATATGGAATAACCACATGGGGGGGGGGGGGGGGGCAATCGAAATGCAGAGAGTATTTGTTTCACAGAAAAGAATTGTTCGGGTAATGTTCAACATGGGTTTCAGAGAGTCATGCAGGGGTGTTTTCAGACAGAACACAATCATGACAGTGTTTGCGCTGAATATCTATGAGTGCCTAATGTTCTTCTTCAGAAATAGGAATATTTTCAAGGGTGCGGAGGCAGTCCATGACTATGATACGCGAACACGCGATATGAACTACCCAATCCATAGCCTGAAACTGACAGAAACTATACAATAAACTACCCACAGAATATAAAGAAATCTTGACAGCCAAAAATTTCAAAACAGGCATTAAGACTGTGCTGATTCAATTGGAACCATTATAGCGTTGATTGAAGGAGTGAGGAAGATACGCAACCTTATGGGAGAAACTGCGCACAGGACGATGTACCGACAAATAGATGGCGACAGCGTCGAAATATACCGAAACTCGTGAAAGTGGATATCGTTCCAAGCGCTCAGTCGAATTCAGGATATCTGGGTAGTAACTTCGTACGCTTATATGAATATCTATTGAAATCATGCGGCAGTTTAGCGATGGACAGGGAGCTAAGGGTTTATGACGGGGCAATAAAACCATTTAGTTCAGTTTTATGGGCCTGCACTCGTCAATTATAGATTTGAATAGTTGTTTCATTTGGAAAAAATATGTATACCTACCGACTCTATGTTATGAATTAAGACATTATTAGATATTTCAAGACCAAGATGATGATTTATATTCCAACAAAAATATTAATAATTTTCAATAGGTACAATTCGTTGTGAAACAAATTATTCAGCATCATCAACAAATCAGCTACCGTTCATATTGTTCTTAAGAACACTAGCTGATTTGAAATATTTTAATAAACTAGGTAGGTATAATATGTTGGATAAAATCTAGTTAAGTCAGCACTATTGCTAACTTCGTTATTTTTGGATCTACAAAATCGGTTAAATGAAATTAGCAAACTATGGTAGGTATGTATAGTATTTTTTCCGCTGAATAAAACAACAATGACAACTGAAAAACAAATGAACATCGCGTTTTCGAGTTATGTCAAAAAAATCTATTTTTTTAAAATGAGACATCCGATATATTTTTGTGTTTTCATATTTCCTGAGAAAATCCAATAAGCATAGTTTTTACAGTTACGATTTAAATTAATTAATTTTTTGAGTTATAAACAAATGAAAATCGGAATTTTTCATTTTCAAAACAGCGTACATCGTAAACGACTCATTATATCGAAAAATTGCTTACGTGGCCCTATTTTAACTTTTTATGTAGGTACTGCTATATGATGTGGATGAATTTTTTATTTAGGGTGATGATCTTGAATCGTTTCCGATGTAACCTCTACACTGCTTTCAAAACGAAAACTTGCAATTTTTATTTGTTTATAACTCAAAAACTCAAAATCGGTAACGAAGCGGTTGCGGGCCTATGTTTATATACGAACTTTTAGTCATGAAATAACCCAAATAATTACCTCCTTTCGTATGTACCTGGTATTTAGTAACAGACTGTATTATTTGATTATTAATTTTAGGTATGTTATTAATTTTGTTATATCTATAATACAGGGTCTCCAGTTTAAGTGGCACTACATGGGGATCTTGGAATTTCTAATAAGAGACACAGGGTCGATTAAAGTAGAGGAAAGTTGCACAATTTTATGCATAAGAAGAATCCGAAAATAAATTATAATATTTTCAGTCATTGCTGAAATATCCTGAAAAAACTGGAAAATCAAAATTTCTTGTATCATATCTTTTTTATTACATATTGGAAAGTAATAAATAATTTTTGTAGGTTTACATAAGTCGTCAAAAGCTATCAATTTGACATTACAAAAATTTTCAAAGCCGACTAGATCATAGAGTTTTCATAGCCAACTTTTGTTTTCCTTATGGTCGCCAAATTGTTTTTTATGTCATTCGGTATAAAAAAATCGCGCAAAACAAAAAATAATAAATAAAATTTTAAAAATATCAAAAATGTTTTTCCTTCTTTTTTCGAAAAAACAAACATTTTTCACGCAATTATGTCAATGTGAATTCATATTACCTACCTATGCCTTATGATTTTCTAATTTTTATATGATATTCGGTATACAAATTGATATTTTTTCTTACTGTGGAATTTTAGTTTCCATGATTTTTTTTATACCGAACGACATAAATAACAATATGGCGGCCATAATGACAACAATAGTTGACTATGAAAACTCTGTGATCTAATATACCTAGTCGGCTTTGGAAATTTTTATAATATCAGATTGATAGCTTTTGATGACTTAAGTAAACCTACAAAAAATAATTGATTAATTTCCAATAATACCTAAAATAGATTTGGCAAAAATTAGAAATTTTGATTTTTCAGTTTGTTCATTTAAGCAACGACTGAAAATATTCTAAATTTTTTTCAGATTCTTATTAGGTATAAAATTGTGCAACTTTTCTTCAATTTAATCGACCTGTATATCTTTTAGCGTTTCCAAGATCCCCATGTTACTGGACACTCTGTATAGCGGATCTTTTATGAACATATCTCATCAGTTATTTTATTAGATTAGAATATATGCATTAACAGTCTGATGATAAGTTTGGAACATAATAAATTCATAACTTCGTTTTGTGGCGTTTGTGAAGTCCCTTTGACGGGTAGATTTAATTTTTTTAAATGGTATATCTTCTGAAGTGTAATAACATATCATTATGATGTCATTGGTTTATGACGTTTGTGTTTTTTTTATCTATTATGGATTGATTTGTATATACGTTGTATGGTGCAATATGTACAGTGTGACCCATTTGTTCTTGAAACACCCTGTAGAATCTTAATTTATGGTGCGATTTTAAAGAAATTTCTTTTAAATCATAGAGCTTGATAAACTATATTTTGGGAGCAAAAAGCGTCTCATTCCTACAATATCCAGGGCCTACTAGATCAGTGTTTACTTGTAAAATCTCAAAAATTGATATTAGCGATTTTTTTTAGAAAAAAACTGGTCACGCTACGGGATTCACCTGCCCTCAAAACGGTACTGTTCTAAATTTTATTGAAAATGTCGAGAGTAAAAATGATCTTAGTTATTTTAGAAATTCATAATAATACTCCGAATTTTCATAAATTAATTTGAAAAAGATCAAAAGCTATCATAAGTAAAAATTAAAATTAAAAAAAGTAAAAAAAAAGTAAAAAAAATAATAAAAAAAAAAATAAAAATAAAATAAATAAATAAATAAAAAATTATACCTAATTAAAAAATTAAAGTACCTACATTATCACCAACTAGACGTACAATTTCTATTTTGTCTCTCTTGACCTTTTCGAATAAATTAATGAAAATTCGGAGTTCTATTATGAATTTCTAAAATAACTGCAAGATCCTTATTACTCTGACATTTCCAATAAAATTTAGTACAGTACCGTTTTGAGGGCTGGTGAATCCAGTAGCGTGCACAGTTTTTTTCTAAAAAAATCGCTAATATGAATTTTTGAGATTTTACAAGTAAACACTGATCTAGTAGGCCTTGGATTTTGTAGGAATAAGACGCTTTTTGCTCCCAAAATATAGTTTATTAAGCTCTATGATTTAAAAGAAATGTCTTTAAAATCGCACCATAAATTAAGATTCTACAGGGTGTTTCAAGAACAAATGGGTCACACTGTATATTGCAACCTTCATATTGAGAAATTTTGAAAATAAATTAATAATTTTTTGTAGGCTCACTCGTCATGAGCCAACCATTTAACGTCTCTATTTTTCTTTTTTTTTAAGTCGACCAGATCCCAGAGTTTTCATAGTCAAATTTTGTTTTTCTTATGGCTGCCGTATTTTTTTCATGTCGTTGATTTTTTTCAACAAATGACATCAATATAAAGTCAATTTCCTTCATATTGCTAGCCTTATCGTTTTTATGGCGTTCGATTAAAAAATACCTTTTGTTTTCGAAAAAATAACTTTAATCGAAATTTATATAATATATTGACTTTTTCTTTAATTTGAATATTTTTTCAGACTACTAAAAAAATTATGTTTCTTGATATATTTTTATATCTGCATGAGATCATTTTCGAGATGTGAAATAAAAGCCGTTTCAATACACGTCGAAAAATTGATAAAATAAAAGCCATTAAAATCAATTCTTCGACGTGCATTGAAGCCGCTTCTATTTTATTTCTCTACAACGAAGTAAGGTAGAAAAAAATTCCAATAAAGTTTTAAATTAAGATTCCAATGAAAACATAAAAGTTTTATTTTTAGTGGTTTAATCTCAACAAAGTATAAGAATTTAAAAAAAGTAAGTAGGTACCCACTTTTTTCTTTTCAATAATATTGGCGAGGATATGGCTCCCTGGACGCCATTGGACATGGAAATTTCAATCTGCTTGGGGTTAAATGAGCTCCTCATAACTAAAAATAACATTTCAAATTTCACCAATATTGATGGCAAAAGAATGTTTGAGAATATTAATAAACAACTAAGTAGGTAATTAAAAAAAAAAAAAACTTTAAAACCCTGGTATCTTAAAAACCAGACTCTTCAGGACGTTTAATGGTTTGTATGAACTTTTCTATTTAAATTGGTCCAAGACTAGGTAAGTAGGTACGCCCTTAAATTTAGCACATGCCTTTAAATAACATATTCTGTATAAGATGGAATTCTATAAGAAAAAAAGAAATTTTCATAAATTAATATCGTTAATTTAGTAAACAGGTACTTAGGTAGGTATATCATATACCATAAAAGTAAATGCAAGATTTATGATGATCATTTGTTTGTTGCTGAGAGAAGCCGAGAATTGAGATGGAGATGAATAAAAATAATAAATAATAAGAAACGCTCCGGAGCTCTGACCTATAAAAAGTTAAAACCGGTTGGGGCTATAAACACCCTCTTCCACTATAGTTCTATAATTTCAACACACTCTGCGGGGCTGGCAGCACCTTCAAATGAACCGATATGGGGATAAAGGGGAAAGAGGGTAGCTCGAGCGACCGAGCACACAATTTTACATTAGGTTGCGTATCTTCCCTATTCCTTCAATCAACGATTATAGTGTGAGAGAATACCTGGATCATAATAACATGTAAAAATTTTGTGTATATCTGTATGTAGACTCATAACGCTATTTCTTTTGTATGTATTATGTGAGGCAATGTTGTGCGAGTATCACATTGTTTTGTAGGCATGCAGCAGAAATAAAGATTGTTATTATTATTATTATTATTATAGCAGCGAAAAGTATATACCTAAGGGTTGTCATTTAAGCGTGAGTCAGTATATACAGTAGAGTCCCGCTAATCCGACCCCTCGCTAATCCGAATATCATCATAATCCGAACAGCCCTCCAAATTTCTAAAGAAATTACTTATTCTCGTAGTCCGAACAGTCGTCCAAAAATATCCTTATAATCCGAGCAACCTCCTCTACATGCATACATCTTGATAAAAATAATAAAATTGCGTGTGTGAGATATGTACTTAATGTAAATGTTTTAGCAAGGTGAACAAAATTTACGACTTCCAGGAATAAAAACGACCTAATGCTGGGAACAGGTCCATTCGATCGAGACAATAGTTTGTTCGAGCATTTCTGTTAGTCAGTCTTCTTTACTTTTTGTATACTTTTCTCCGAATAACATATAAAAATGCATAGGTACATAACTATTTTATTTTCTGTTAAGTTTTTTCATGATTTTCAGTAATCCGCACGCATTCGCGAAATAATGATATATTCACTAATCCGCACATGTTCGGACTAGCGAAATACGGGCTAGTCCGAATATTCGCTACTCCGAACAACTATGTGCCTGATATGATTCGGATTAGCGGGACTCTACTGTAGCTCCTAAAACAATGAGGTTGGGAATTGCGTTCATATGTACTATACTATTTGTAAGAGTCTATTTCAGGAAATTTTTTCGAGTTTCCAGGGTGACCCAAATAAGAGTGAGGATTTGAAAGTCTTTTTTTTAATAAGACACCTTGTATATTATTGTATTTTTAAATTTGCCGACAAAATCGAACACAGGTGGTTTCCCAGTTGGAACTTTGATTGAGTAGTTTAAGGGTTAAAACAAGTGAAAATCACATTTTTCCAACTATAACAACTCCAACAACAACTTCACATTGAAAAAACCTTGAGATATTTAAAAACGGCTTATAAGTCTTTAATTTTAAATTTCAAGTTTAAATTTCTATACAGGGTGATGAAAATTATCAGATTTTTCATCACCCTGTAGAAAAATGTAAACTATCTAATAGGAAATCACATGAAAAGTTGAGATAGGAACATTTATGTAAGCCATTTTTAAATATCTTGAGGTGTTTTCAATGGAAAATTGTGCTTTTCACTTGTTTATAACGCATAAACTCTTACAAATAGGATAGATTGTATACACCTGTGTAGTGGCTCTACTATCACATTGGTCCCTGATTCAGGAAATAAAAAATATTATTACTTTTTTTTACTGATTCTCCACAATATGATCTGAAAAGGTATCAAATTCAAGAGAATCCAAAGTCTGCTTTACCTGATCAGAATGACTGCCATGTCCGACATCATTTGACGGATCGTTGGCGGTCGCGTGGATGGTTCTGCAAAGAGAGAAAACGCTCCCCACTAACAGGAACACGGCCAACAGGATACAGAACGTCACTGCTTCCATACCCATGCTTATCTAGAAACAAGAAGGGCATTCATTCAGGGTCAAGGCCACTATTATACTAATAATTACTCACCCCGTGCAAATAAAATTTGGCACATGTCAAGAAGATGACGGCACAGAACAGGATCCAGCAACTGCATTTCAGCTTGGGATTAGGTGAGACGCGCTGCGGCGTCGGGGTCCTGCTCCCGCTCAGCGTGTCGCTTGAACGGGTCAAGTGTGGGGTCCGGATGTTGTTAGTGGATCCGCTGTAATTGTGCAGCGCATTGAAATTAAACAGTGGGGTCATGCAAGGGCTTTAATAGTCGGTCAGCGATTACATAATGTATGTTACCACCAGTGGCGTGCGGTCCGGGGCAGCAGGGTAAGCTCTGCCGCCCAAAGGTCTTTTGATCAATTTGTATCTGTCCATATTATATTTTACGACAATTAATTAAATGATAAAGAAAAAAAAGCAATAACATTCCCGTATGAGTGAGACATATGCAGAGATGCAGCCTGTTTGCTTTCGTTGAAGTCCGTTAGAATAAACGGAAAGATGTATTGGACATTGGACGAGGGTCTGGGTCTGCTTCTTGCAGGACAGGAAAGCAAGGAAATAATAATACGGGACAGGCCAAACCACAAGGGCAAGCAGAGATCTCTGCTTGCTGCTGCTGCTTATGGAATGGCTGGTCTCGATTTCCATCAACGTGTTACAACATGCGGGCTTTTGTTTTGTGGATTTTAATTTAGTAAACTATTATTTCTAGCTAATTTAAAGTTTTTCTATGACCAGCTCGTTTCCAGTAAAAATTGTTACAATTATTTTAAGATAAAGGACACCTATCGCAAAAACTTTAATTGTTTTCAATTAACAATATTAGAACAATCCAGCATAAGAGCTACATGTTAATGAAAAATGTTATACTTTCGAGGCGAGATTCGAAACAGTCAAGGTTTGATGATTTATAATAGGAGCGCCGGCGAAAGTATATCGAGGGACTGTAAGACAGGCTTGCAAGATTGCTTCTTCAATCAAACGTTAGGCTTCATAGTCAGTAACTGCAGATCATTCAACAATATATCAGTGCTTAAGACCCAGTCCTATAGTGTACATATGTTCGGTCTAGACTAAAATATGGAAGTCTCCTTTTTTACCATGGAAGTATACAAAATTAGGATTGAATCTGTTCAAAGATTTGATCATAATACTCTCCTCAATACCTTTGATTTTCACAGCCTTGGGCTAAGAAGAAAACTATCAAACTATCATGTATTGCATTCTTATTCAATGTAAAGCATGGCAATATTGATTGCACAGAGTTGTTCGATCAAATAAGTTTACATGTTCCTAGACTTAACGCTAGGCACCAGGTTACTTTTAGTACTCAAACTGCCAGAACAAATTTTTACTTGAAATCTCCTATCTATGTAATGTCGTGTGCTACATTCAACATCATCAGTGATGCTTGTGTATATTTTCTGACAGCTAAAGGGGTTTGATTGAGGTCGCTACTGGGTTGCTGTGAGCGCTGTATTGTGGGATTACTTTGGTACTTTGTAATTGCTGATTTGATTGTTAGGTAAGTTCAGAAAATAGATAAGTGAGTTTTGTATATGTGGATTATAACTCTACTTATGGTTCTGTTGTCCTTTAATTACCTGTTGGGCCATAAAGGTTTATTATTATAATTTATAATTATAAGTGATCACCGCACGCCACTGTATGTTACCTATCACAAACTAGCGAACTTTAATAATTATAAGCTCCCATAAACATTAAATTAGGTGGTCTTGTCACTGTTTAAGATGGTTCATCCATATAGGACAAAAGAAGTGTTAAAGTATCAGTAAATATTAGGCCGGGATGTAGAAATACATGAAGAGTTTTAGTTTAAGTAGGTACGTTAATACAAAGTATAAACAACTGATGCATGAGATGTTATTTCCAATCGATCGGGTACTAGCACTCTAAAAAAAAAGCAGCTACTGCAAACACCACTCAAACAATTATGTCGCTAAAGAACTTATCAAAACAATAAGTTCCAATTAAAGCTCCCAGAAGTAACATTTCAAGCACAGTTCAAACCAGAGCAGTCACAAAAAATATTAGATTGGGTTAACATTCCAAAAACCATCTATTTATTTATAATAAAAAAATAATTTCGGTACCTCATAACTGGTTTCTTTTTTAACTTCAACTGAAACAAACATGCTTGAAATTAACAAAATAACACCACTTCGATACTGATACAAATAATTTGTTCTCACAAGGTTTAGTTATATAGGGTGTCCCAGCTCATTCGAGTCGGTCTCTGTGGGCCAAACGATAGATTTTTTCAATTTTTTTTCCAATTGCAAGTACAGGATCACAATGGCCATAATTTAAAATTATTTTGGACTACATAGTATGTCCCATATGAGAGAGGCATATCAAACTTATGTTTTTTTTTTAATGGAATGTTCCGATGTTATTGCATTTGTGGATTATCTAGGAAGAAAAAATAAGATTGGTTTTCACAATGGTGTTTATATTGAGAAGTTTGTGAGTTATAAACAAGTGAAAATCGCCTTTTTTGAAGTTCAAGGCCCTTTAAAATGAAAACAGCTCAAGATGAGACAAACGGCTTACATTCTATGATCTATCTATCCTATGATGGAGATGAAGTGCTTATTTGAAAATTAGTTAAAAAATTAAAAAAATTAATTTATTTTTCAATAAAATTTTTTATTTATTTTTAAATTTTAAAAAATTCAATTTTTTTTTTTAACTTTTTAACCCACTATCGCGGTTGGGGGGGGGGGAGGTAGAGAGTGCGATTAAAAAAGAGTGAACGAATTGTTTGGAGTCACAGAGCCTGGGCCGCTAACGCGGCGGAGGGTTAGAGAGTGTGACTAACAAAGAGTGAACGAACTTGGGGTCTCGGAGCCTGGGCCGCTAACGCGGCGGGGCGGGGGGGGGGAAGGGTTGGTGGAAGTGCCATCGTATCGAAATCAGTTTGTCATTTTCGCTTATATTTTCCGAGAAAATGGCGTCCAAATATCAGATTATATGGTAAAACATTGGAAAATGGGTGCTTCGAACAAAGGAAATAATTTTTTTGGAGTCTAGAAATCAAAATGGCGGTCAATTTGTGATTTTGACGTAACAAAGAAACTCGAAATTACGATCCTATTGTGAGAAAAAAAAAATTAAAATGTCACTTCTTAAACGTCAAAATCGAAAGTAATCATTTTTCTCTGTAACAAAATTTATTATGTTGGCTGTGTAATTTGTGGTTGAAATTTTTTTGCTGTTTTCAAATTGAAGAGAATACCCGCGATTCGAACCTGACCGTGAAAAAAAATGACAAAACAATCGAAGTGTCAATTAAAAAATGTCAAATGTGAAAAATCTTGAACAAATTAATTTATTTTTCAGCATAAAAAAATCGCTGTGACGTTAAAAGTCGCGATACAATTTTTTTTTCAAATAAAAAAAAGGCATTACCCTTAACTCGAACGTGGTTGTAAAAAAAAACTCGACAAAAAAAAACGAGAATGCGACTTTTTAAACGTCAAAGTCCACAAATTGCGAGCAAAAATCGGCCATTTTCGAAAATTCACAGCGTCGCCATTTTGAAAATTTAAGCGAAAGTAATCCCCGAGTCCTGATGTACAGAAATTATCTAGAAAAATCTTTTCGAAATATAGCTGATTTTCATTGATTTTGCTCGGAAATCGTGAAGCTTTTAAACGCGAAATTGTACCGTTGGGACATTTTTGACCGTAACTTTGGCCACGTCGGTCGGGAGATGATCGAAAAAGTATCGACGTGTAGCTGAGAAATGGTTCTTGAAAACTGCAAAATTTCATCGCAATTAACGTAACCGTCTGTCACCTATTAGCTGTCAAAGTCGATTAAAAAAAAAATTAAAAATTTTCAAAAGCGTCTGTAGCGGCCATTTTGAAAAATTTCGCGATCGCAATTTCACGTTACGCTTATCATCGACGAACTCTGTCGACCGAAAAAAAATTCCCAAAAACTTGCACCGTTTCGGAGAAAACGACGAAACAATTTGCGATCGAAAAAATCTATAGGCTTTCTCTTCTCCGCTTTCGATTTTTTGAGAAAAAAAAAAAAAAAATAGAAACGGCTGAAATTCGCAGCTTGGCACGTCGGGAGCGCTGTGAGTTCCGGTCCGAAATCCGTTTTTCGTTTGCGTGCATATTTCCGGAGAAAATGGCGTCCAAATATCAGGTTTTGCTGAAATTTGGCGAACACGATCGAGGAAATAATTTTGGCCGATTTCGGAAAATCAAGATGGCGGAGATTTTGTAATTTTACTGCAACGAAAAGACTCAAAGCTACGACACCCTCACAAAATTTTTTGAAAAAAGAATTGAAACTGTCATTTAAAAAATGTGAAAATTGAAAAGTTGGAAAAAATCGACAAAAGACACGTGTTTTTGCACACAGAAAAAATTAAATAAAATCGAAGAATCAAGATGGCGGCCAGATTTTGGTTTCGTCGTACAGACAAAATGTGCAGCAATTTTCATGCAACAGACAAATGAGCCGAAGAAAAAAATCGGCCATTTTGAAACGCTCGTAGCTCCGCCATTTTTGAAAAAAAAAACCGCGCGAACGAATGGTAACACGATGTTTCTGCATGCTTTGTCTATCGCTGGTAGTTGAGTTGGTTTCGATATCACTTATAGTTTGTATACAGGAAGGTTTAGAAAAGTGCTCCGAAATTTGTATTTTCAGTTTAAAACGGCAAAAAAGCTTCTGTCTCCGTTCAACTTAATCAGCCGCCATTTTGTTAAAAACGATCGGAAAAAAATGACAGATATATCAAAATGACGGAAATACATGTGGCTTTGACATGCCGTTGCAATTTTTTCTAAATGTCATTTTTTCTAAACGTCAAAGTCGAAATTATGTCAAAAAAGTCGGCCATTTTGAAACGCCCGTAACTCCGAAATTTTCTGAGAAACGTTTATAGACTGGACACACCATCGTGTTACTACATGCTTTGACAATCCACAGAAGTAGTTTTTGTTCAAATTTCGCGGATATTTTTGACGCGGTAAGTTTTTCAAGATGGCGTTGATTTCGAATTTTCTTCTCAAAAATCACGAAAAAAAGTGTGTTTTTTTCGGACGTGATCTTTGATAATTGTCAAACGGAACGTCTGAATCGTTTCGTTTGAGTACCGACGGATAGGCAAGAGAAGTATCTTTCGACACACCAAGTTTTACATTTGTCATATTCACCGCCTCTCATTTATGAACTGTCAAAGTCAAAATTTGCATTTTTTTCATCGGCCATATTAAAGTCGCGGTAGAACGGCCATTTTGTAAGATATCAATATCAAATATAGCCCACGGACTGCGTACATATTTCGACTATGCGACGTCTACAAAAAACTTGACCCTCGACTTTAATTGGCCATCTTGGAAAAATTGCCAAACATGGAAACCTCGGAACGCTTATTTTGGAGAGCTATACACGTCATTTGATGATCCCGATAAAAATTTTCGAAAAATTTCTCACATTAACTTTGCCGCGCCATCTTGAATTTTTCCGGTCCTCAAAAAACGCAATTTTCACGATTTTCGCAAATTTCCGAAAAACTATCAATAATAACTTTTGCAAGAATTATCGGAATTGTTTCGTTGTGGTACTGTCGGATAGCCAAAATATGAGTAAACATTCACACCGAGTTTGGTCTCTGTGGGTGTTACCGTCTGTCATCGGCAAACTGTCAAAGTTGACTTTTTTTTTCGTCGGCCATTTTCAAATCGCTGTATAGCGGCCATTTTCGAAGATATCGAAATTAAACCTAGCCTACGCACTGCCGACGTGTCTCGAGTATGCGAGCCCGCTAACCACTAATCTTGACTTTTGGCGCCTTCAGAGGAGGTAGCCCCCCCGTTTTGCCATGCGGAAAAAAAATTTCTGCAAACGTTTTCGCGCCGACCGCCATTTTGTCTACACGGACGGTCGGAGAAACGTCGGGTACCCTATCGCGGACTCTAATAATGGAGACCTTTCCGAATCTGCAACAAAAATCCGATCGGAAGCATTGTCCGTTTCACGCGATTTTTCGAAAATCATGCGATCGATCGGTGCGGGTCTCGTGAAAAACACGGCGGCCATTTTGTCTGGGCGGTTTTTCGACATTTACGGGACACCCTGTATATTTTTTGATTTTTTTTTAATTCAAAAAAATTATTAAAATTTTAAATTAAAATTTTAATTTAATTTAAAATTAAAAATGAAAAATTAAAAAATGATGAAAGAGTTTATATAAGGTGATAAAAAATCTGAACAAATCTTGGATTTGTCTAAAAAAAACAAAGATAGTACAAATGTTTCTGCACCATGGAATAGAACATGAAACGTTAAAATAGGGACATGTAAGCCGTTTTCCTCTATCTTGAACTTTGAAAATTGCGATTTTCACTTTTTTATAACTCACAAACTTCTGAATTATTTAAACACCAACTGAAAAAAACAATCTTATTTTTACTTCGCAGGCAATCTAAAAATGCAATAACATAAGAGCATTCCATTAAAAAAAAGTAACTTTGATATGCCACTCTCACACAGGACTCTGTAAAGTTCAAAATTATTTTAAATCATGGCAATTGTGATCCTGCACCTGAATTTGCAAAAAAAAAAACACGTAAAAGTTCATCTTTTGACCCACAGAGACCGACTCAAATGATCTGGGACATCCTGTATAACCTGACTGAACGGTATTTTCTAGTTTGCAACTAATAACACAGTACTTGGGTATCATTTCTATTGAGATTTTATATAAATTGAAGGGAAAAATTGCCAGTGGATACTGAGAGGGGGGGGGGGGGGGGGAGGGTGAACCTGGCAGAGAATCAAACTCTGCAAGGCAGGAACTTGGCATTTATTAATGCCTGTCAAGAGGCCAAGGTCTGAGGGCAGAACTTCATTACCATCAATTGATTGTTATTTCCTAAACACAGCACAGTACATGAAAACCGTTTTTCAAATTTTTATTCTGAACTTTTTAGATTTTATAAGTTTTGTTTTCCAATTAAAGATATGATGAAATAAGTAAGGAGTTGAATATTTAAAAAACCTTCTTGCACATCAATCGCATAAATAGTGTATTTTTATGCGATTCAATAATTATTAATATTTTCACCGCTTTTTGAATCGACTTTATGAAATTTTCCATAGTCAGGTCATATTAGCGTAGTGGTTTACTTCGAAAATTGCAATTCATTTCGTTTGAAAACGTGCTATAAAATGGATTTTTTAACCTAAAAAAAAATTTAAAAATTTAACAATTTTGCCCATTTTTCTATGCACGCCACTGGCTAACTTTATTTAAAAAATGCACTTCTTTACACTACCTCTAATAAATTCGAATGTCTACTGTAATGTTCAGTTCAATTCCTTCAAAAATAAATAAGTTCATAAACGCTTATAGGAATTTATAGCCATTTTTTCCCTTTTCCATTTTGCCCAAGTGCAAACCAGACCACTCCTTGTGGGTATTTTACTCCCATAAAAATTTCAGCCCCCTAGATTGAGAACTGCGATCTGAAACGATATGACAAGAACCGGATTTTTGGAATTATGAAGGGACATCTGTAGAAATAACGCAACTTTTGGAAATTTTTTCAAACGAAAATCCAATGTCATTCCAAAATTTTACAAGAGTGAAAAATTTCGTTCACTAATCTTGAAAGAAACAGCTACAGGAGTTTTTTTTCCATTTAAAAAATGGAAATTTCGCGTTTTGGAGAAATATAAACGAAGGCCCAAGTCAAAATGTTATAAGAGTGAGGACCGTAAAACAAATATGTCCGTATTCATCAAACTTCAAAATATAACTCTGGGGTTATATTTTGAATTATCTGACAGCTGATTGGTCTAATGCTTAAAGCCTACGAAAGCTACGAATTCTAAACCAATGAAATGTTCCAAAATATAACCCCAGGGGTTATATTTATTGATGAATACGGGCCATAGGTACATAATGGCCCGTATCAAAAAAACCATACTCTGAGCCATAGGCGTACGCAGAAAAATGTTGGGGGGGGGGCAAGGTCTGCCATAAACCCCTTCTCGTGCGCTCGCGCTTGGATTCTCTTTGATTTTTTTTTCAAAATGTGTGTCTGCATAAGAAAGAAAACTATGCAAACTTTCAAGTGAATATCTTGAAAAACAATGGAGTCATTGATAAGAAACTTTTTTAATTTTAAGTTTGGCACCCTGGATCTTGAAAATGGGACGCCTATGTGGAAAATGACATAAGGAAAGTGTCATTGTTTTGGCAAAATAATCTGTGGTCAAGAACTTGACCTCCTTTTTTGTAACTCCCTGTATACAGGATGTCCCTGCTCATTCGAAGCCGTCTCTGTAGGCCAAACGATGGATTTTTTCAAAAAAACTTTTTTCAAATTCAAGTACAGGATCACAATGGCCATAATTTAAAATTATTTTGGAATATAAAGGGTGTCCCATATGAGAATGGCATATCAAAGTAAAGTTATGTTTTTTAAAATGGAATGCTCCTATGTTATTGCATTTTTAGATTGTCTGAGAAGAGAAAATAAGATTGGTTTTTGCAGTTGGTGTTTAAATTGAGAAGTTTTTGAGTTATAAACAAGTGAAAATTGCCATTTTTCAAGTCCAAGGCCCTGCACAACGAAAACGACTCAAGATAGAGAAAAATGGCTTAAATGTCCCTATTTTAACTTGCACTATTAAGAATAAAAATCCATCACTCTGTATGACTATTATATGTATGAGTCTGTCTGTATCACCTTCAAATGACCCCCATTGTCTTGAACAACTTTTGTCTGCACATTCTTTTGTATCTGGCTTACCGACAGAGATATCCAGGTCCGAAGATTGAAATGACTCACTCTGTATATCATGATATGAATCATGATACATATCAATGGTTATACAGGGTGATTCAAAATTCAGTGCAAAGATTTTAAGGGCGTATTTACCAGCCAAAAATAAGAATTTTTTTTCATATAATCGTATGTCCTAACTTGCTTCGTTTTCTAGATACAGGGTATAAAATTTTGAAAAAAAAATTGATTTTATATTACTTAATTACTCAAAAAACTTTCAGCCTATTTAAATAAAATTTGGTAGGCTTATTTGTCGTTATAAGCAACTTCCTTTGATGGGAATAACATAAATTTATTAATTCCAATGGCTTCTCAGGGGGGTACCTACTTGAAACTTATAAGTAAAATTATGATACGCCACTGCTCTTTTGACAATTGATATTTTTTTTTATATATTAAGCGGTCAATAATGTAACTTACTTGCCTCCTGAGCTTTACTCGTATCTAGCTTTATTTCCAAGAAAAATCAAAATCTGTGCCAGGCCCTATTAAAACAAGTAATAAATTCACATCGATTATTGAGATTCATTTAATTTGATTCAGGTAGCCCCCTGAGACGCCACTGGAATTAATAAATTCATGTTATTCCCATCAAAGGAAGCCCCTTATGACAACAAATAAGCCTATAAAATTTTATTTATAGACGAAGATAGAGAAAATATTAAAAAAATTTATGAAGAGCACATTCCAGTGAGTAGTACAGGTAGTAAAGGTAGTACAAGTAGAACAGGAGAAAATTCAAGAAGTAGATAGAGAGCACATTAAAGAAATTGAGAAAGAAAACATTCAAGAAGAAGATAGAGAGCACATTAAAGAAATTGAGATAGAAAACATTCAAGAAGATAGAGAAAAGATTCAAAAAGGAAATGAAGAGCGCATTCCAGAAGTAGAACAGGATCCAATTCAAGAAGTAGATAGAGAGCACATTAAAAAAATTGAGAAAGAAAACATTCAAGAAGAAGATAGAGAAAAGATTCAAAAAGGAAATGAAGAGCACATTCGAGAAGAAGAAGAGCACGTTCCAGAAGTAGAAGAAGAGCACGTTCCAGAATAGAACAGGAGCAAATTTAAGAAGTTGATGAAGAGCAAATTCGAGAAGTTCAGAAAGAAAACATTCCAGAGGTCGAGAAAAAAATGTCCCAGATGCAGTTAAAGCATAAATGTACCAATAAAATAAACATTTTACAAGATATTACATTAAATAAAATAGATAATGATCAAAAAACGGTTACTAATATTTTTTTCTTAAAATATTTCGACTTCTTCAAAAGCAACCACATATTCTTTAAGGAGACATCTGTTATCCCCAGTTCCATTGAAGAAAAATGAAAAACGAAAGAAAGATGTTATGTCATCTGCAATTTTTTCTGAAGAATTCCGTAAAATTTTGCAAGAAAAAATAGAAAAAAAGAGAGAAACAGAAGAAAACAAAGAAAAGAGAAAACAGGAACGCATGAAGAGCGGCTGACTATTGGAATAAACAGGGCTGACATTAAGAATCAGTAGGCTGTGACCATAGGTATTTTTGTATTTTCACACTTGTAGAAACTACCACAAATAAAAGAAAAAAAACTAAGTTGATTTATCAAAAAAAAGTTTATTTATTGCTCTTTTAATATAATTCTGGTATATTATTATTGGACCTCGACTTTTTTAAACTTGAGTGAGAAAACTGGTAATATGAGTTAGATGGCTGATTACTGGCGAATTTACCTATAACTATTATTGTCTGAGCAGTGATAGGTATAGGCATTGCTCCACAGAAAAACAAATAGAATATGGTGAACACCTTCAAAATGGTGTGTTAAAAATTGGTTTTCGAATAAAATTCGAATTATTAATTTAAAATAAAAGAGACACCAAAAAGGCCGAAAAATGTAAATAAACAAAATAATAAATATAAACTCCCCTAATATAAAAATAATCACGTTATTGCTATTTGACATGTTCTATGTATTGCTAAGTGTGTTGTATGTGGCGGTGATTTTATTGAGGGAGCCACTATTGTCTCTTGCGTTTGCCTAAATCTTTTTCATTGTAATGATAAGGATAATGAGGGTTCAGGCAAAAATTTCTCTTCTGCTGTCGCCACTGAGATTCGTGTGCTATCTAAGGACATTGAGGGGTTATCTGAAGTTGAAATCCGGAAATTAAAATCTACTGCTTCGGACTTGAAAAAATCTCATAATGCTTTGAGGGAGAAAGTTGATAGTGGCTTGAGCGGGTATAAGCGTGATATTGATTTATTGAAACAAAGTTGTGTGAAGATAGAAGAGGACATAGCTACTATCAATAGCAAATCTGCTACGCAATCAGCTGATGTCTCATTTGATTTGCTTTTGATCATAAATGAGATTAATGATAGGAAGTACAGAGTACAGAGAAAATAATATTCTTATTTATAATGTGCCTGAATAAGCAAAAGAAGGGGATAATAAATTGCTTCGTGAATACGATCTTAATTTGGTTTTGGAGATGCTGAAGGATATTGAAAACATTACCTACAACGCTGAACTGTAAAAAGGTCATACGTCTGAGTAAATGTAGATCTGACAAGATTCGTCCAGTTCTTGTTAAGTTTGATACTCGTCAGGATGCTATTGATGTTATTACTCATTGGCCTAAATCTGTATCGGTGTCTCTTGACTTAAGGGGGTACTTCAGCAGTGTATTTGTAGGGGTATCGTAGTTCACATTTTTCTCTCTTATTTGTGCATCAATTTCGTTCCAGTTTAAAAATAACTAAATAAGAGGGACAGATTGAGGTACCTATAGAGCCCGATTTTGAAAAAAATAAGTATTTTTAAGTTTTCTAGGGCTATCAAATGGACGCTGGTGAGTTTATTACTGGTGAGCGGTATTACAGCAGATATTACGAAAAAATGATTTATTTTAATAAAACTTTACCACCAAAGTTAAGACTTTTAGGACATACATTCTTATGAAGTTTTCTTTTTAAAATGGACCCAAACATCACCCCCTTAAATATTGACATTCAATTACAAAACACCCTGTATACAGAAAGGATCGTTGTGATGAAGCTGCTGGTGGTCCTCGTGGTGGTGGTGTTTTAATAGCTGTAAAGAAGCACTGAACTTCTTCATTACTAGTTATTTCCAGTGATCTTAAAGTCATTAATGTTAAAATCAATAATTTGTCTACTAATCTTCTAGTCGGATGTTTTATACCCCCAATGTTGATCTGGATGTTTATTCTCAGCACATTAATATTGTTGATGCCTTGATTCAAAAATTCCCTGACTACAAAGTTTTGTTATTGGGTGACTACAATCTGTGGCAAATTTCTTCTTTTATTTTGGTTTTAGTCGGTAGGTAGGTACTTCCCAATACACGATTATAAGGGGTATACTTTGGATTTGGCATTCTCTACGTTAAATGAAAGTGATGTTCGACTGTTGGACTCCTTGGATTCATTGGATTTTCACCATGACTAATTATTTTTGGAAATCTCATATAAGCCTAGTTGTGTTATTAAGTGTAATGAAATGAAACTTAATTTTAGGAAGGCTGATTATGAAGTAACAAATAACAAATTGTTAAGCACAAATTTGAATTAGCTTTTTCATTCAAATTGTATTGAAACAAATATTTCTAAATTTTATTTGGTTTTTGATGATATTGTTACGGGTCTCACAATAATAAATCCACCACTAAAAGTCTGTAAATTCCTTCTCTCGCTCACCATTCGCTTTTAAACTCTCTGACAGGAAAATAACAGTTAACAACAAGTCTCAGTTAATTTCCCCGCTTTTCCGAAAGAAATTCCAATCAACCGAGATACAATGAGTCACAGTAGGTTCTTTCGCGCATCCGTTTCGGCCATACTAAGCATACCTCAATCAACGAGCAGGGGTGACAACGGTAAACACAACGAAAGAAATCACAGCGGTCCTATTAGGGGAAACCCAGGGGAAACTAGACGATCACAGTTGCTTTTCGACAAAGAGGCCCCGGGGGGGGGGGGGGTGGGGGGGGGGTGAACGTAACATGCAAATCAAAAGAGCATATCTACTAAATTTCATTAAATTCGATCAATTCGTTCAAGATATCGCTCATCAAAGATTTCGGCAAATTGGACAAATCACCCTGTATAATCGAACGAAGGGCCTCAGGAAAATTTCAAAACCAGATCCTGAATCGCCTTGAAAAACTACACCTACCCTTAAGCTATGGCAGTCATGTCGTGGGACGCCTTGTACAGGGGTGGGAGACGTACCTTTAGTAACACCAGGAAGGTAATCATTTGCTTTGCAAATGCACGGTTAGCCAAAAAAAAACAGCACTAAAAATCGGTCTAGGGAGTCCGGTCCTGGTTATCATTGTGAATAATACACAATGACATAATATATACGCCGGGTCTCCAAAGTAACAAGCACTAGAAGTGGTTGACATCAAGGCCAACTGCCTCATAGCATACAGAGCAGTGCACCGGATATAGCTTTTTCATATCGTATCCAGACTATAATAGGGACTGATGTCATGCTTTTTGGAATGCAAATGCAAAATAAATGCAAAATGCAAAATAATAATTGTGCTACTGTTTAAGATAAGATTTTCCTTGCCTTGAAAGTGGAAAAAATAGCATTGTGACCGTAGTGTCAAAGAGGCCTTAGTTGTGACCTTAATATTAGTTTGCAATGGCTGTTTTTAGCTTCTTACCCACCCAGCACCCCTAATTCGCTCCTCGGTCCCAAAAAAATTTATGGAACTTAGGATACGTGTGGACTGTGGATGGATGTAAATATTTACCGTTATCTTTACTGATGTAATCTTGGAGTAGAATATTTTCCACATAAAAGCTACATCAATATTATAATACAGTCTTTTTCTATTGGTTTTCCTCTTTTGTCAATTGCTTTTCCTTAGTTGTCAAATGAGTTTCTCATTTATTAAACGTCAGTTTGATATTTCAATTGAAATTCCTCTTTTGTCAAATAAGATTCCTTTTAAACAAATGCTTTTCCAATATTTATGATACTGTCATTGCACCTACAAAGGAAAAGCAATTGACATAAAGTGAAACTGATTTGACATAAAAGGAAATTGATTGATAAATCAATGACTACAATCGTTGATAGATAGAAAAATAAGAAAATCATTTGACAAATAAGGAAAAGCAATTGACAAAACAGGAAAACCAAAAGCAAAAGACGGTAGTATGACGGTACCTACTGTAGTGTTTCATACTCAGGAGTTACTGGAGTTTATACAGGGCTGTTTCATTAATAAGTGCAGAAAATTCAACTGGAGATTCTTTGCTACATTTTAAGGGGGGTTTAATTTGTCATAAAAAAATTTCCTTAAAGCCTTCCCTAAGAAGTTACAGCCCCTTAAAGTAGGGTAAAAAATTCACATTTGTCGATTTTTTTCTTAAATGACTTGAAATAAAACAAACCCGGCTAGGTATTCGAATACTACTACCATGAAGCCTCCATAATTACATAATTCTATCCACCCTTGTTCTCTGCAAGGGTGTGAATCATACTACCCCTAAAAGTTTTTTTCCAGAACTTTTTTTCTAATAATTTTTTTCATCTTTAAATTCACACTTTGCAGGGCCAGTTCAATTGGAAAAAAATTTGTCTCTTATAAATTTCACGGAAACTCAATACTTTTCCACTAAAGAAATAAAATAAGCGGACTAACATAAATTATAACAGTGTAATTTTACATACAAATTTATAAAAATATGTAAACATGTAAACTATGTAAACCACAATTTTCTTGAATACATGCCCTTATTTTATTTTTTTAGTGGAAAAGTATTGAGTTTTAGTGAAATTTTTAAGAGACAAATTTCTTTTCAATTGAACTGGCCCTTCTAAGTGTGAATTTAAAGATGGAAAAAAATTATTAGGAAAAAACTTCTGGAAAAAAAACTTTCAGGGGTAGTATGATTCACACCCTTGCAGAGAACAAGGGTGGATAAAATTATGTAATTATGGAGGCTTCATGGTAGTAGTATTCGAATACCTAGCCGTCTTTTGTTTATTTCAAATCATTTCAGAAAAAAATCGATAAATGTGAATTTTTTACCCTTCTTTAAGGGGCTGTAACTTCTTAGGGGAGGCTTTAAGAAAATTGGGTGAATATCTAGATGAGCGGCATGGGTATAGGGCGAAATGGCTTATACTATCGGATAGCTCGTGTCTCTAGGAGTATCAAGGTACCATTGAATTTTTGCGCCGGCAAGTAATAGTCGAGATATAAGGCCTTAAAGTGTTATCCTTGCCCTAATATGTGTGTTCGTCATATGATTGCGCTAGAACAGGAAACGCTCGATCGTCGTGTTTCCGACGGATAAGCGAGCTGCCTGTTCGCGCGTATAATGTTCGAATACACGTATTAGGGCAAGGATGAAACTTTAAGGCCTTATATCTCGACTATTACTTGCCGGCACAAAAAATCAATGGTACCTTGATACTCCTAGAGACACGAGCTATCCGATAGTATAAGCCATTTCGCCCTATACCCATGCCGCTCATCTAGATATTCACCGAAAATTGTTTTTTTATGACAAACCCCCCTTAAAATTCAGCAAAGGAATCTCCAATTGAATTTTCTGCACTGATTAATGAAACACCCTGTATAAATATATACCATAGAATTCATAGTTAAAAATCAATCCGACAACTAATTAACAGTGCATATTATAACAGGGAGCTGTTCAATAACATGCATAATTATAATAAATAAGGAAGCACCCTTCAAAAGTCAGAACATTAAAACTGCAAGAGTACACAGTGTAGTACCCATAGAAAAAGCCACTACTCACTTATGATTCCCAGCACTTTGTACACTGATCAGCTGGAACCGGCAATGAGCCGGCGATCGAGAATTCCTGACCCCATAACTGGCGTACGTTTCCGGTATCTGGCTTCTGGGCAGCGACTGGAACCTGTGCACCGGAGTGACCATTGGCTTGGGATAGGACCTGCCGCAGAGATACCTCTGATTACGAAACCCTGCAAAGCAGCCCTGTAAGTCCACGAAGAGGCTCAGCAGATGAACCTCCCCTACCTGAAATCGATGGGGGTACCAGATGTCTACCGTAAAACCCGCTACGCTTGTCGATCCAAAAATGCATGTGGGACCACCTGGGCTGGTTTATATCATCCCTGAATCGGTTTTTCTCGCCAACGTAGGTTTCATTCCTGGAAGTAGAATTACGCACGCATGAAGAATTAGTCCGTTTCTGGGAACGATCAGTCAACAAAATATTGCGTAAGATTTAGTAAGGATGAAAAAATTACTGTTTGTGGTTGTTGTTTACCTTCTGCAGTGGCTCCAGCAGCACCTAGTGATATGCTTCGCATTATTTTTACTGTTTTTGGAGGTGTAGTTTTTCCTTACGATAATTGGTTCATAACGGTAACGGTATGCAATCAACTTGTATTGTTCTGTTACATTTTACGTACTTTATTACCTTTTACCTCTTCTATCTCTTATCTCTATCTGCCTTCTGGGATTATCTGGGACAACGTACAACCTGTTTTTAATTTTTATTTGGATTTTATTATATTATTATGTATGACATCCTTCATTAACATTTAATTTAAATGTCAATGAATCCTTTCCAAGTTTTTTTTCTGACCTTCGATGAGTTCGATGTTGTGTATTTAGCTAACTCTACTCTGTACAAGTTTATGTTCACCTGACATCAACTATTGACTGTTGAGTTATAGAGGTGGTGTTTGTCATGCCAGTAACGGGTACGTTCATCACGATACACATATACACGGTACGCCGATAGACGATGACGCGCAGGCTGCGTTCCGGTCTTCTGCTGACGTCACGTGGTTCAAAGATTACACATGAGATTGCTCATATCTTTTTTATTGTGTGTGTGTGTGTGTGATGAAAAGTTGGGTTGGCCTCGAACATTGTTCATTAGCCACAGAACATTTCCAGAACGTTCATCGGACGTAATAGGAGACTAATTCATGGAAAAAGAAGTTTTGAATGAACTAATAGAAAATTAAAGGGTTACCTGAATTGAAATAAAAAAGTTAACCAAGGTTTTATAAATATCGAGATCTGCTACGGCAAGAATATCAGTGAGGGACTTAGGCGTGATCTTTTTTATTGTACGTTCACCTCACGTCAGTAGTAGTAGTAGTATGGTGGGTTGGGGGGGTACACCCCAAGTGACTAGACCACCGAGGGCCCTTTTCGCCGTACCCGAACCATGGTGAAACTCCTACTCAAACCTCCCCGACCTTTTAATAATAAAGCCAGGAGGTTGTTGTATGAGAGGAGTTTCATTTCTTCCTCTTGTAGTTCCTCAGACCCAAAGATGTTGAGCCTGAGGTTGCTGTATACCTCGCATACGCCCACATAATGGTGAGAGTCCTCGTCATCCATTCCGCATTTAGGGCAGACCGGGTCCCGAGTGACCCCCATCACTTGCAGGTGCCTGCATGTTCACCTGACATCAATTACTGTTGAATAGACGCCGACAGTGATGACGTCTAGGGCGGAGCCAACGGCCAGGGTTCCGTACAAACAAACGTTGTTTACGTTTGACGTTTACAGGTTTGCCAGTTCTGATGGAAGTTGTCTCGTCAAACATCGAAGCTCTAGGTCGTTTTTTAGTGATGCCACTAGTTTAAAAGCGTATTAAAGGATGACGTCACTAGTTTGATAAGCAGGAAAATAAATGTTTTTGAACCGATATCATCAGTCATGTCATATACGTCAGTTTACAATTAAATTCAAAGATAGGTCATAACCAAACTATAAAATTAACTGAAAGACTGAAGACGTTGAAATTGGCCTTTTTAAATTAAAAATGCAATAACATAGGAACATTTCATTTAAAAAAACATAACTTTGATATGCCAGTTATGCCACTGTCATATGGGACACTCTGTATACTCCAAAATAATTTTAAATTATGGCCATTGTGATTCTGTACTTGAATTTTCAAAAAGTTTTTCGTTTGGCCTAAAGAGACCGCTTAGAATAAGCTGGAACACCCTGTATATTACCTTTATTTTATTAGTTGGATTCACCTATACTTCGTCGACATTATAAACTTGGAATATTACGGGATAACCCATCAAATCAAACCACTCAATCAATAAATAAATACCGACAGACGGACTAAATAATAAAGTAGCTTAACTGCATAATTTTAAGTTTTAACGAAACTAAAATATTCAGTATTCATTCACTAATGGCATCACTAATGGCTCATTGGCATCACTAATGATTTCACTAATGGCTTCACTATTCACTATTAATCACTTCGATGTCAATGGCAACATCACGTCAAACTTCAGGAAAAAACACAACACTTGACAACAATGACCATGTGAACGGTTTGTTTGTATGGAACCAGAACCACTTAGCACTTAGCTCCGCCGTGTGACGTCACACTGACGGCGTCTATTTCAAAGTTGACTTGTGTCATTGTTGTCAAGTCAAGAAAGTCAACTGTCAGATCATGATCACTCACCCTGCATTCTGCAACCCGCAAGTCCTAGGGTGCGTTAACGTTAGGGAACCTGTATTACCGACACTGACGCATACTAGGGTAGCGCCAAAGAGAATTAACTAGAGAGGATTTAATTAATCTGTAGTAAAAAATTGGCAACAAAATAGCGCCCTCATCCAACCTGGCAAGAACTAATGTTAGCCAGCACACAACTCGGTCCAATATTTAGCCTTGACACAAATGTCAATTAAAAATTATTTTTTCATAAAGTCAATGAACAATAGAATTTTTTTTAAATATTTTATTAAATAAAAATTGGTATATTTTTTACATTCTAAGTAGGTAATCATAAAGTTTAGTTATATGTAGAGAGCCTTAAACTAAATATTACCTTTACAATATAATAACGTGATATAGGTAATATCAGCAATGGTTAACATCAATGAGCATGAACTGAACTAACTACTAAGAGAGGGATTATTGTAAATGGATAAACTGGCTAGGGAACCTGTATTACCGCTTTACTAGGGTAGCGCATTCTCATTCTCACAAAAAGTTGGGAAAAAAGTTGGGAATGTCAAATTTGACTTCATAAACGTCAGATTTTCCATGAACGTACAACTGTCTAAAAATTCACATAATTTGTTATTAAGTCCGCGCATTAAAACGCATTTTTCTCAGTAACTACGTGTTAGATACCAAAGTCTACAGCTTCGTAGATCCTATAAACCCGTAATATGTTTTTAATACCCACTGACAGAGGATTCCTCGATTTCTATTCGTGTTATTATTTTGTTTCATTTGTCAAACTTCGCTTTTTTCCACCTGATACCTACGCCTGTGACCAAATGTGCCAAAAATATGACATCCAGCTGTTCAAACATAACCTTGTTAAGTTAACGTCAACGAGTGGATGCGCTACCCTAGTAAGCGTCAGTGTCGGCAATGCAGGTTCCCTAAAACTGGCAACAGTACAGCGCCCTCCTCCATCCTGGCAGGAACTAACTACCCCTGGCATTCATGGTTACTATGGATAAATTACTATCTATTAAAGAACAAAAATAAGAAACAATCAAAAGCTAAAATCAATCGTAAGCGTAAGTGAAATGCTACGTGTCAAAACCCCTAAATTATAATTTAATTCAGGTTTTTATCGAATCAAAAGTCCAGCAGAAAAAGAACGGTGGTAGAGCTGAAGATGGAAGAGTGAAGGAATATGGAAATCAATCGTGAGAAGAGCAGGTTGCAGTTCATAATATTCAGATCGTCTGCATGAGGATGGAGGACCAATGAAGTTGAAAAGCACGTAATGAAAGGTGAAGCTACTCTATGTTAACCATTGTTGATATTATTAAGTTGTTATACTGTAAATTTAATAAGTGTATTTAGTTTAAGGTTCTCTACAAATAAATAACTTTTTATGGTTACCTTTGCCTACTAGAATGTAAAAATACTCCAATTTTTATTTAATAAAATGTTTTAAAAAAATTCTGTTGTTTATTGACTTTTAAACAACATCAATAATTTTTAATTGACATTTATGTCAAGGCTAGGCTAAATATTGAACCGGTTTGTGTACTGGCTTTCAATGTGCATGGTTTGTGTGCCGGCTAAGATTAGTTCTTGCCAGGTTGGAGTAGGGCGCTATTTTGTTGCCAATTTTTTACTACAGATTCACTCCTCTCTAGTTAATTCTCTTTGGTTAACATAACGTAGCTTTATCTTTCTATTAGGTGCTTTTCAATTTCATTTGTGAAATCTGAATATTATGAACTGCATCCTGCTCTTCCCGCGATTGATTTCCATATTCTTCACTTTCCCATCTTCAGCTCTACAACCGTTCTTTTTCTGCTGGACTTGATTCAATAAAAACCTGAATTAAATTAGAATTTCTTTTTTTTACACGTATTAACTTACGTTTACGATTGATTTTAGCTTTTGATTGTTTCGTATTATTGTTTTTTATAGTAATTTATCCATGGTAACCATGAATGCCAGGGGTAGTTAGTTCCTGCCAGGTTGGACGAGGGCGCTGTACTGTTCTGTTGCCAGTTTACAGGGAACCTGTATTACCGCTTTACTAGGGTAGCGCATTCTCATTCTCACAAAAAGTTGGGAATGTCAAATTTAACTTCATAAACGTCAGATTTTCCATGAACGTACAACAAACTGTTTAAAAATTTACATAATTATTTGTTATTAAGTCTGCGTATTTTATAAAAATGGTAAACTTTTGATGCGTTAATTAGTTAGAAGATGTTTTAACAATAAAACGTGGGCTTTCCACTTGTTTGCGTTGTCTAAAGGTAACTTTCTTAATATTTTAAACTCATTGTAGTCCTCTATCAATACTTACTTGTTACTATATAGGATCTTGGATCTTCTGAACAAAAAATGCATCCAGCCCCAGCAGACAGTTCTGATTTCAGAAAATATACGGGGCTCAGAATTTCCGTATTCCTGAAAGATAGTCAGGTAGATTTTATTATATCTTGATGAATCTTATTTTTAAGGATCAGTATGGGAGGATCTTATAGGGGTACTAAGATCACACTGCCATTCGTGTGTCTACCAAGACGCTTTTTCTCAGTAACTACGATACCTATCGAGTTAAAAATTATGCTCAATACTAAAATCTAGAACTTCCTAGATCCTATTAAACCCGTAATATGTTTGTAATACCCACTGAAAAAGGATTTCGCGATTTCTATTCGTGTTAATATTTTGTTTATTTTTTTTTTTTTATTTGCATTTTTCCACTTGATACCTATGCCTGTGATCAAATGTGCCAAAAATATGACATCCAGCTGTTCAAACATATATCCGTGTTAAGTAAACGTCAACGAGTGAATGCGCTTATTAGGGAACCTGTATTACCGCTAGTAAAGCGGTAATGCAGGTTCCCTAGGACGCAACCTGTTGCAATGCTATAGGTATAGGAGTGTCCGGTATTAATATTTTAGCGTATTTGCTTTAACTTTAAATAACAATGTAATGATATTGACATTTATAATTATGACAGTATGACATAATATGTCATACTACTAATAAAATATCAATGGATACGTTCAGCAAAAGTTTAAACTTTTACTTCCAATTTTGCGCATGTCCGTAACATGTGCTGAGTTACGTGGTTGTGATCACGATACACATATAAACAGGGTGTTTTATTAAGGTAGGTAAGCGGCTACATCTCGGAAACTAATGGGCTTTATTTATTGACACAGTAGGATACTATGTCAAAAAGTTAAGATAGGGACATGTAAACCGTTTTTAGATATCTTGAGCCGTTCTAGTTCTACACTGCTTTGAAGTTGAAAATTTTCGATTTTCACTTGTTTATAACTCATAAACCGCTCAATCTAAATTCCAATGGTGAAAACCACCTGTATTCGATTTCTTCAGACATTTAAAAAATATAATATTCTACAGGGTGTTTCCGTTAAAATAACGAAGTAGGTGTCAACTTCCGGCATTTCCGGAAGAGCGGCCATCTTGAAAATATTTTCATTATTTTCATTGAGTTTCTCCTGATCATTTATGTCTGGAAATTTTTTATTTTGAGGTTATAGGCCCATTAGTTTCCAAGATGTAGCCGCTTACCTAGCTTAATGAAACACCCTGTATACACGGTATGCCGATAGTTGACGCGCAGGCTGCGTTCCGGTCTTCTGACGTCACGCGGTTCTAAGATTACACATGAGATTGCTCCATATATTTTTTATTGTCAGGAATAAATAAATAATTCTTTGTAGGCTTGCATAAGTCGGAAACATCCATTTAACGTTTTAAAAATTTTGAACGCCAACTAAATCCCAGAGTTTTCATAGTCAACTTTTGTTTTTCTTATAGCCGCCATATTGTTTTTTATGTCGTTTGGTACAAAAAAAATCATGAAAATCAAAAATCAATAATATTAAAAAAAATTATAAAAATTTCATTTCAGTGTTTTTGAAAAAAAAATTAGATTTTTCTATAATAGATCTAGCACAAAGAAAAACACAAGCAAAAAAGATGGAAGCAATATAATTTGACATTTATTTTATAAACAACCTCGCCGCGATTAATACTTTAAGTCAAAATAAAACCACAAGACGTCATTGGCGCAGTACATATAACCAAATATAGTAACAGCAATCGTTATACAGCGTAACTTTTCATAAATTTTTAACGCACATGTTATATATCGTTGCAAAGAGAAAAAATACTCTATTTAATTAGTTCATGGCCCACTGTGACTTCCATTTAAAAAAAATACAACTTTATGTTATAACGGAAAAATGAAAAAAAGATATTCAAAATCTGATGAGGCCGTTCCATTCTACTCAAAATTTTTAAAACGTTAAATGGATGTTTCCGACTTATGCAAGCCTACAAAGAATTATTTATTTATTCCTGACAATAAAAAATATATGGAGCAATCTCATGTGTAATCTTAGAACCGCGTGACGTCAGAAGACCGGAACGCAGCCTGCGCGTCAACTATCGGCATACCGTGTATACAGGGTGTTTCATTAAGCTAGGTAAGCGGCTACATCTTGGAAACTAATGGGCCTATAACCTCAAAATAAAAAATTTCCAGACATAAATGATCAGGAGAAACTCAATGAAAATAATGAAAATATTTTCAAGATGGCCGCTCTTCCGGAAATACCGGAAGTTGACACCTACTTCGTTATTTTAACGGAAACACCCTGTAGAATATTATATTTTTTAAATGTCTGAAGAAATCGAATACAGGTGGTTTTCACCATTGGAATTTAGATTGAGCGGTTTATGAGTTATAAACAAGTGAAAATCGAAAATTTTCAACTTCAAAGCAGTGTAGAACTAGAACGGCTCAAGATATCTAAAAACGGTTTACATGTCCCTATCTTAACTTTTTGACATAGTATCCTACTGTGTCAATAAATAAAGCCCATTAGTTTCCGAGATGTAGCCGCTTACCTACCTTAATAAAACACCCTGTTTATATGTGTATCGTGATCACAACCACGTAACTCAGCACATGTTACGGACATGCGCAAAATTGGAAGTAAAAGTTTAAACTTTTGCTGAACGTATCCATTGATATTTTATTAGTAGTATGACATATTATGTCATACTGTCATAATTATAAATGTCAATATCATTACATTGTTATTTAAAGTTAAAGCAAATACGCTAAAATATTAATACCGGACACTCCTATACCTATAGCATTGCAACAGGTTGCGTCCTAGGGAACCTGCATTACCGCTTTACTAGCGGTAATACAGGTTCCCTAATAAGCGCATTCACTCGTTGACGTTTACTTAACACGGATATATGTTTGAACAGCTGGATGTCATATTTTTGGCACATTTGATCACAGGCATAGGTATCAAGTGGAAAAATGCAAATAAAAAAAAAAAAAATAAACAAAATATTAACACGAATAGAAATCGCGAAATCCTTTTTCAGTGGGTATTACAAACATATTACGGGTTTAATAGGATCTAGGAAGTTCTAGATTTTAGTATTGAGCATAATTTTTAACTCGATAGGTATCGTAGTTACTGAGAAAAAGCGTCTTGGTAGACACACGAATGGCAGTGTGATCTTAGTACCCCTATAAGATCCTCCCATACTGATCCTTAAAAATAAGATTCATCAAGATATAATAAAATCTACCTGACTATCTTTCAGGAATACGGAAATTCTGAGCCCCGTATATTTTCTGAAATCAGAACTGTCTGCTGGGGCTGGATGCATTTTTTGTTCAGAAGATCCAAGATCCTATATAGTAACAAGTAAGTATTGATAGAGGACTACAATGAGTTTAAAATATTAAGAAAGTTACCTTTAGACAACGCAAACAAGTGGAAAGCCCACGTTTTATTGTTAAAACATCTTCTAACTAATTAACGCATCAAAAGTTTACCATTTTTATAAAATACGCAGACTTAATAACAAATAATTATGTAAATTTTTAAACAGTTTGTTGTACGTTCATGGAAAATCTGACGTTTATGAAGTTAAATTTGACATTCCCAACTTTTTGTGAGAATGAGAATGCGCTACCCTAGTAAAGCGGTAATACAGGTTCCCTGTAAACTGGCAACAGAACAGTACAGCGCCCTCGTCCAACCTGGCAGGAACTAACTACCCCTGGCATTCATGGTTACCATGGATAAATTACTATAAAAAACAATAATACGAAACAATCAAAAGCTAAAATCAATCGTAAACGTAAGTTAATACGTGTAAAAAAAAAAGAAATTCTAATTTAATTCAGGTTTTTATTGAATCAAGTCCAGCAGAAAAAGAACGGTTGTAGAGCTGAAGATGGGAAAGTGAAGAATATGGAAATCAATCGCGAGAAGAGCAGGATGCAGTTCATAATATTCAGATTTCACTAATGAAATTGAAAAGCACCTAATAGAAAGATAAAGCTACGTTATGTTAACCAAAGAGAATTAACTAGAGAGGAGTGAATCTGTAGTAAAAAATTGGCAACAAAATAGCGCCCTACTCCAACCTGGCAAGAACTAATCTTAGCCGGCACCATAGACCTAGAATATAATGGACGAACCTTTGAGACTAAAATTTGTTGCCAACCAAAGTTAGGCAACCATAGATACAAGTAAGGGCAAAGCGACGAATTCAATTCAACAAAACAAATTCAAACAAAGAATAATCAAAAATTCCGCATTCTTGGTGTTTTTTGAGTGATAGAACAATAATTAATGTTAATATTATTATCTGACATTAGTATAAATAAATAAATATTTATTATTGGCCTTGTATGGAAATTGTAGGTGTATAACAAATAGATCTGATTTTAATATCCATACTGGTTAAAAGCATATTAATATTTACTTTAAATATCTTCTCTGTGGATTTAAAATTTAATATTAATAATGGTCCAGTCTTGTGCAGCTTATAATTGTGTAAATCGTGTATCAAAATTAACAGATAAGTATATATTTTCATAGGTAAGTGAAACATTTTATCTCTGTAATTGTAATAAATAGTTATTCTATTAGAATTACACCCTTTAAAAACAAATAATAAAGTCGTGTTATTATAATTTTTATGCATTCATTTTCTTATTGTTTAAAAATAACCATGTTCTTCCTATAAAATACCTATGTGTAATAAAAACAAAAAATTTGAATTTCGTATTATTTCTTCATATATACAGGGTGTCCCAGACTTAATTGACCAGGCCATATCTCATATACAGGTTGAGATAATCGAGCCGAATAAAAGGCATATTATTATAATTTTTCAAGCTGTATAACATGACAGCATGAAAACAACCCCCACTCCAACATCCCCTAAGTTGCAGCCCCCACCCTTAAAAAAATGAATAGCACCCTGTATATATTTTTGTATATTCAAAACCAGTATTCGATTCTCTATTCAGATGATTTTTCAGATTCAAAATTGGTTCAGAAATAACCAAGAAAAAGTTCATCAAGGTGGTCATGACTTTTTATCTTAACTTTACCTGAATGACTTTAGCTGCCAAAATTTATCAATATTTTGGTCATAGTTTTTAATTAGCAGGTCACAGTCATCATTAACCCACTGAGCAAGAATACGTTGCAGCAACATTTACTAAACGTTTCAATGTCAGCTTGCAATGTTGCATATAAGTTACAAATGGCCTCCCACAATGTTCCTGCAATGTTGAAACGGCCGTGCAGTAACATTGCTCTCGCAACATTGCAAAGCGTAACATTGCGAGAATGATAGAAAAGTAACGTTGCCTCAATTTTACAATCGAAATATTGCAGCAAGGTTACCAATGAATCTTATCTGCTATGTATGAAGTATAATGTTACAGGAACATTGTCAGTGATGATTGCTGAAATATAGCAATTATTATTTTGCAGAGAGGTTGCTGTCACAATCTCACAGGGACGTTTACGTCGTGTTTTAACTGAAACATTGCAAGGAGTTTTTTTATAAACCTTGTAGGGATACTGTTAATGTATTATTCCTGAAATGTTTGAATAGTGCTATTGCTGGAAGGTTTTTTTATAAACCTTGCCGGAACATTGTTAATGTATTATTCCTGAAATGTTTGAATAGTGCTATTGCTGAAAGGTTTTTTATAAACCTTGCCGGAATATTGTTTATGTATTCCCAAGTAACACAACAGTTTCATCTAAAAGATGTATTTTTTACGTCCAGCATATACGTCTATAGACGGTAGTTTGTAGACTATAATTTAGAAGCAAAATGTCTACGATGCCTACGATATGTATTTATGAGACGTCTTATTACATATCTATGAGACGTCTACAATATGTATCTTTGAGATGACGACACTTTGCGTCTATGGGACGTCTATAATATGCATTGATGAAACATCTACAGTGTGTTTCACTTTAGATGGAATCACATGAATAACTTTTTTATTTTTTGATGAATTAAAAAAAAGTTTTTTTTTCTTTATGTAAAGCTCTCGAGGCTCTCTTAAATGGGTAGAAAACATTTTAGCCGTAGCAAATAACTAGCCTATACTATGACCAAAATTAGCGTTGAAAATTGAAAAAATATATTAGGCATTTTTTTCCTGGAAAATTTTATTCAAAACAGTTGTTTGAAATAACCTCGAACCCCCAAATCTCGAGTTTGGTTGAAAACAAAAAATTCCCAAAATATTTTCAAGACCACCTGAGTAGGTACCTACCTTACTTGAAAATTTTTTGAGGATTTTTGTTTTCAAGCAAACTCGAGATTTGGGGGTTTGAGGTTGTTTCAAACAACTTTTTTATATAAAATTTTTCGAAAAAAAGGCCTAATATGTTTTTCAATTTTCAGCGCTAATTTTTGATCACGCATCAGTAGTCTAGTTATTTATTGCTACGGCAAAAATGTTGTTTACCCATTTAAGAAAGTTTCGGGAGCTTTACATAAAGCAAAAAAGTTTTTTTTTTAATTCATCAAAAAATAAAAAAAAGTTATTGAGGTGATTCCATTTAAAGTGAAACACACTGTAGATATGGACAAGGGGTGTGAGCAGGTAAACTATGATGACTGAAAATATAATGACAACAGATATACTTTAACATGATTTTTTATTTGCTTGGCGTTTTCTTTTACACCAAATAATTGTTATTGCATAATTATACACGTAATATCCATACTCCATTTTTCACATTGAATATTTTTGCTGCTTTCATATCTTGTAGATGCATGTTGGAACCAAGCTGTGACGTCCCTCTCGAATTCACTGTCCTTTAATTGTGGAAAATGCTCGGCCTCTGAAAATCATACATACAGCTAATTAAAAATATGAAAATATAATTTCAATCATGAGTCATTTCAATCTTCAGACCCAGATATATCTCTGTTGGTAAGCCAGATACAAAAACATTTTGCAGACAAAAATTGTTCTCAGGACAATAATAGGGCGGTCATCTGACTGTACTAATGACTTTGACCTTGTGGACCAATTTCATGGTACACACGAAAGTCAAGATAATTTTTAAAAAAAGGACACCTGTATATTATTGTTTTTTCATATTCCCTGAGAAAATCAATAATAATAGTTTTTACATTTGCAGTCTAAAATGAGTAGGTTATGAGTTATGAACATCTGAAAATCGCAGTTTTTCAGTTTTCATGTGGTATCCTACTACGTGGTTTAAATTTTAATACATAGAGTGAAAAAAATTACCAGATTTTTAATCACCCTGTATAAAAATTTTATCCACACAATAAGGATACTATACATGAAAAATTAGGATAGGGACATGTAAGCCGTTTGCCCATAGTTGGAGCCGTTTCCGATGTAGGTACAGTGCTTTCAAAATAAAAAATTTCGATTTTCAGTTTTTTATAACTCATGACCTGCGTACTCATTTTAAACTGCAACTGTAAAAACCATTCTTACTGGATTTTCTCGGGAAATATGAAAAAACAAAAATATTGAAATTGGTTCACAAGGTCAAAGAGATTAGTACAGTCAGATGACCCCCATTGTCCTGAACAACTTTTGTCTGCACAGTTTTTTTGTATCTGGCTTACCAACAGAGATATCCGGGTCTGAAGATTGAAATGACTCACCCTGTATATTATTACTTATAGCATTAATTATTATTAATAACACGTAGTTACAATAAATGACTTTCTAATAATACAATTACTTTATTAAAAGTTTCACGCATTCCATACTTAGGTATCTCACTTAATTGTAAATTGAACTATTTTTTATAGGTAAACTTAAAAAAATCACTTACTATTCATGATTCGTAACATTTAAATGGCTCAGCTTGAAATGATTTCCATTCTTTGCGGTCCAAGAACAGTAGGTACATTGTCCCAAATAAATAGAAAATGCATGTTTTCTAAAGGCATCATCCTTGGATTTTGCTCCGTCGGACAATTTGAGAAACTGCAGCTAGAAATAAACTTAATTTCAAAGAGAATTTTATAACAATAAAAGTGTTCCGAAAAATATTTCAAATATTATTTCGATTCATATTATCCATTAATTTTTTTTCCTTTGAATTTTCCACAAATGCAAACATAAGATTTAAAACTTATAAAACAAAACGTTTAATTAAAAGTTATTATTATTAATTCAAGACTTATTATACAGGTTGTTCTGTTAGCTCTAAGACAAACTTTGGCAGATAATAGGGTGCGGCGCTAGAACCTTTGGGCAATTAAGTAACAATTAAATGATAAAATAATTAGACTACAAGTCTGAAAATTTGTTCAGTCATGTTTTCAGGATTTTTTTTTCGGAAAATTTTATTTAAAAAAGTTTCTATGAAATAACCTCAAACCCCTAAATCTCAAAGTTGGTTGAAAAAAAAAGAAACACAAGATAATTAGCATAAATATTATGACGGTGTTCTCATAATTTTTATTAAATATCTCCTATCCCCTACCTATTCTTCATAAATCATGGCAATCTTGTAAGAATAAAATTGAAATAATAAAATTGAAATAATAGTCTTGAAATTTTTTTTGGGATATTTTGTGTTCAATGAAACTCGAGATTTCCGGGTTTGAGGTTATTTATTTTGAACAACTTTTTTAAATAAAATTTTCCAGAAAAAAAATGCCTAATATGTATGTTTTTTTTTTCAGCTCTAATTTTGATCATAGTAGGCTATAGTGATTTGCTACGGCTAAAATGTTGTTTGCTCAGTTAAGAAAACTTCGGGAGCTTTACATATAAAGAAAAAATTTTTTTTTTTTTAATTCATAAAAAAAAGTTATTGAGGTGATTACATTTAAAGTGAAACACACTGTATATAGGTCACTTAATTTTAAACATATTCTTTTTCAATAAACATGGGTTCGATTCGCTTTTATTTAGAAGTTGCAAGCATTAAAAAAATATTTATATCTCCATGTTTTAACAAAAGTAGGCTAATGAATAAATAAAATGCCAGTTGTCATAAGACGATAATTAATTTTTGAGTCGTTTTAATTATTTGTTTGACACATATACAGGGTGTCCCACGACATGGACTGTCATAGCTTAAGGGTAGGTGTAGTTTTTCAAGGCGATTCAGGATCTGGTTTTGAAATTTTCCTGAGGCCCTTCGTTTCGATTATACAGGGTGATTTGTGAAATTTGCCGAAATCTTTGATGAGCGATATCTTTTGAACGAATTGATCGAATTTAACGAAATTTGGTAGATATGCTCTACTAATGACACTTAATACCTCGCATTTTTCGCCGACTCGAAAACTGCAGGGCCGTACTTATTTTTTTGATATCTTTCGGTTTTGTCGCAAAGTTCACCCTGTATGCATTTTATTCAAATTTTGGTGCCATTTTCTAAAACTACGTGAAAAATGCTACAATTGTGGTAAAAAATACTTGGCATCATTAAACTGAATCGAGAAGAAAATTCAGTTTTTTAGTTTTTTATTCGGGATTTCGATTCATGTGTTGTTAATAATTTAAGAAAAATCAAATGTGGTTTTTTAAAACTTGCGTATTTTGTAGTTATTTCAAATAAATTTACTTTATCTACAGATTTAGCCAAGATTGGGGACCCTTCTACATATTGTTTCGAGCTAAGAATAAGTTTTAACAGCAAAATAAATAACAAAATTTAACACATTACCACATAGACAAATAAGTATCCACATAAACGAAACAGGAAGAAAAATATCAACACAAATGTTGGGACGAAAAACTACAATTCAGTGCAGGTAATGGTCAAGGAGAACACCATCAAACTCAACACATTTCCTTGGCCTTGAAATTAATCTAAAAACCATAAAAAATCGTTTTATTGAAGTACTTGCTGAAAATGTCCACCCAGTTGCTGTATACACAGTCTAGCTCTTCTTATTAGTATTGAAATGGTAGCTTTGCCAAGAGTCGCGGGATCAGCACGAATAGTTTCTGCGGCATTTTAAATGGTTTTTAGAATTATTCCAAGGTCAAGGAAATGTGTTGAGTGGTGTCCTTGACCATTAGCTGCACTGAATTGTAGTTTTTCTTCCCAACATTTGTGTTGATATTTTTCTTCCTGTTTCGTTTATGTGGATACTTATTTGTCTATGTGGTAATGTGTTAAATTCTGTTATTTATTTTGCTGTTAAAACTTATTTTTAGCTCGAAACAATCTGTAGAAGGATCCCCAATCTTGGCTAAATCTGTAGATTAAGTAAATTTACTTGAAGTAACTACAAAATACGCAAGTTTTAGAAAACCACATTTGATTTTTCTTAAATTATTAACAACACATGAATCGAAATCCCGAATAAAAAACTAAAAAACTGAATTTTCTTCTCGATTCAGTTTAATGATGCCAAGTATTTTTTTACCACAATTGTAGCATTTTTCACGTAGTTTTAGAAAATGGCACCAAACTTTGAATAAAATGCGCTTACAGGGTGAACTTTTCGACAAAACCGAAAGATAACAAAAAAATAAGTACGGCCCTGCAGTTTTCGGATCGGTGAAAAATGCGGGTATTAAGTGTCATTAGTAGAGCATATTTACCAAATTTCGTTAAATTCGATCAATTCGTTCAAAAGATATCGCTCATCAAAGATTTCGGTAAATTGCACAAATCACCCTGTATAATCGAAACGAAGGGCCTCAGGAAAATTTCAAAACCAGATCCTCAATCGCCTTGAAAAACTACACCTACCCTTAAGCTATGGCAGTCATGTCGTGGGACACCCTGTATAGAGTGAAAGTTTTGCATTAAAAATGCATTTATGTATTCTGAACTGAGGAATATACCTACACGTAATCCAGTTTTAAAAATGCGTTAAATTCGGGGAATGATAGAGAATCAAAAAATAATAAATAATAAATGAGTTTCTTGCCTCGGAGTTTGCTTTATGAACTATATTCAGGAAATAATGAAATAATTATGCTTCGTTGAGAAAATACAGTGGAAAAAATTCTTAATTTTTAAATATTATTTTTACTCATACCTACCTACATATTATTTTTCGATTTACTATCGTTCCCTGAATTCAACGCGTTTAAAACGTGACCAAAAATTAATTATTGTCATAATTATGTCAACTGATGACAATTTTTATTCAGCGTACTCTCTGTTGCTAAAATATAGAATTTTTTTTAATACTTACTTACAACATCTAAACAAAAGCGAATCAAACACATATGTTTATAAAGAAAAAAATGTTTAAAATTAAGTGACCTGCTATCGGCAAAATTTTGTCATAGAAGCTTATAGAACACACCTGTATATCAAGTGAGTTGAACTGTAATAAATTAAAACCACAGTGGTTTACACTCGGGTTTACATTATAGTCTCCATTACCTATAAATATTTGATTCTTGGCCTTAAATTCTTACACAAAAATGTAAAAATTCGCAAAGCAAAAAAATAACAGTGAAGGACAAAAATATTGCATATTGACTAACGTAATTATTGTTGCTATTTTTCAATTAAACGTTAAATGTGTATTAACCATTTTAAGTTAAAAAAATTTATAAGTATGAGTATGCAATATTTTTGTTTGTTGACTGTATAAAAATACCTATACCGATACCGAGTGGCTGACAATACAAGTATACCTATTTATAATGTAGGTAGGTACTAGGTAGGTATAAAGGACATTGCCTAATTCATAATCCAAAATATTTTTAATGTTAACGAAAATAATTTTGTTACCCATTGTCAAAGTAGATATTTTGACGTAGGTTGTTATTAATATTAATTATATTATTATAGCTAGTGTTCTATGAACAGGAGTATGGTCAGTCACCCGGCACATTGTTTTATTCTGTGCACCCGGTATGTAGATACGATTAAAAAATATTATAAGTAATAAAAGTTAATAGGTACTTAACTTACCTGCTCATTTATTTCTAAAAAATGATTAGTTAATATCGATGTCGGATTTTTACTGATAACACAACGAACCACTTCTTAGTCTTACTTCACTCACACTTCACAGAAGAATAACAATAATAAACAATTTCCAATTTCTTTTCAACTTATCTACATCCTCTACTTACTAGTTCTAGTTCTAGTCTAGTCCTCTAGTCTCTAGTCTAGTCTGATCTGAGTAGTCTGTCTGTCTATTATAGTTTAGTTTTTAGTTTTAGTTCCTTTTCCCCATCCTACCCTAACTGCTGCTGCTCCTGCTAGCACTGCTCGATAGTGTTCAGTGTTGCCAGGTTAAATTTATCCTACTCACTAATCATCAATGATTTTCTACAAAAAATTCTATTAGATTAAATTTTTACAGGCAAATCCCATCGCGAGGTGATGGGGGGGGGGGGGGGTTATTGGAAGGAGTCCCCCCCAGAAACAGTGTTTTTTTTAACAATTCAAGGTCACACATTTTCCCCAGGTATATTAAAATTTATGCACATGGAAAAAATAAAAAATGTTCCAACATTCAAGGTCATGAATTTTGCCAGCACATGAAAATTTACGCACACGAATAAAATGAAAACTTGAAAACAACTTAGGATCCCTCAACTCTATTAATAAAAATAAACACCCAACCCAGTCCAAATCCAAACTACAAAAAAGTATTCATTTATTCAGGAGCTCAGGACACGGCAAGGTAAAATATATTCGGCGGGAGATTTGAATTTTTGAATTTCAAACTGGCAAAACTAAAAGATTCCTTATTACCACTCTGTAACGTTATAGTACGGGCCTGGTAGATGCGATGATTACATACGTCGAGTTTGGGAAGTAGCCACTTGAGGACAATGCCAAGCGCTTTGAAACGTATACAGTCACGTATTCGCATTATATCCGCTTTTTCATATCGTGAAAAGACGACAGGGAATGATGTTACGATTTTTGGAATATAAATGCAAAATAAATGTAAGATTCAAAATAAAAATCGTGCTACTGTTAATCTCGAAGATTTTCCTTGCCCTGAAAGTGAAAAAAATAGAAATTCGGCCGTAGTGTCAAAGAGGCCTTAGTTGTGACCTTAATATTAGTTTGCAATGGCTGTTTCTAGCTTCTTACCCACCCAGCATCCCTATATCGCTCCTCGGTCCCGAAAAAATTAATGAAACTTAGGAGCCGCGGATGTATATAATTACCTTTTGTTTTAACTTCAGCCCAAGAATATTTAACACATGATTTATTTGACGTCATTATTATTTCAATATTGACATACAATTATTATTATTAAACACTCTGGGTACTTACTATACTACTGATTAGATTATAATAGATTAATAATAAGTCGGTGTAATACATAATATGTATATTATGTAGTTCATATTGGATGAGGTGTTATTCGCTTTTATTTTTTATTCCTTCATTGTCATTTTCGTTAGATTTTCTATCAGAAAAATTCAAATCTACTAGAAAATTCACTATAGCCACTAGATATAAATTTTGACTAAGTACTGCTAGGGCTGTTAAGAATTTTACTAGATCCGGTAGAAAATCTACCAAGTTGGCAACACTGACTATAGTGCTAGTCCAGGTCCAGAAATGCATTCCTTATAATTTCAATCGCTGAGCCATATTTTATGTAAACCAGATGTTGGATGTTGATGCTACGCTTTGTTTTATTCTTTTGTCTGCTGTGGTCGCTCTCTGACTGCATGCTGCATGAGACATTCCTTAGACAGACATTCCATTCCATTATTCCATTCATTCATTTCAAATCATTTCTATTCTATTTCTCAGCTCTATAAAATAAACACGTTGCACGGAAGACAAACGTGACTTATTTATAATAATAATATATTTTTTATAGGTACATAGGTATACCTATATTTTTTATTTCTACCTATCTATGAATGTTATTTTTAGCATTTTCAGCTCCTCAGGTGTGATACGATTCTTACTTCTTATTATTAGTAATTGATCATTTTGATAAAAAAAACAAATATTAACTATAAATATTATACAGGTGTCCCAGATAGCAGGTGGTTCAGGATCTCGGAAACCGTTGGTTAGAGATACAAGGTCGGTGAAATTAGATAAAAGCTGCACAATTTTACTGAATCAATAATCTGAAAAAAAATTACGATATTTTCAGTCATTGCTGAAATATCCTGAAAAAAAACTGAAAAATCGCGATTTCTTATTTTAGCCATTATCTTTTTTATTATTGAAAATAGATAGTTAAGTATGTATATTATTTTTTGCGGGCTTACATATAGGTAAGTCGTCAAGAGGTTATTTGATATTTCAAAGATTTTAATGCTGGAACAGATCTCGGAGTTTCCATAGCTAACAAATAAATAAATCGTCAGTTTTCAAGGAAACCTTTTAACACCCAACTTTAACACCACTATTTTTTATACAGAGGGTACAGGGTGTTATTTGACAAACTAATTACAGAGCAATGAAAGAATATATCGATCAGGTGACTAAAAGTAAAAATAGATAAGAAGAACAAAAAAAAAAAACTGTCAATGATCAAAGAATAATAATTATTGTATATATACAGGGTGTTCAGCTAAGGGTACGGAGCGGCCATATCTCGGGAACTGTTGGTCCTAGCCTCAAAATAAAAATTTTCCAAACATAAGTGACCAAGAAAAATTCATTGAAAATATTTTCAAGATGGTCAGCCTCAAAATAAAAATTTTCCAAACGTAAGTGACCAAGAAAAATTCATTGAAAATATTTTCAAGATGGTCGCACTTCCGTAAATACCAGAAGTCGACAGCTACTTTGTTATTTTACGGCGGATACCCAATATATTATATTTTTTTTTTAATTCTCTGAAAAAATCGAAAGCAAGTGGTTCTAGAATGGCCGCTACGTACCCTTAGCTGATGAACATCCTGTATTGTGTGATTTAAACGCAAGTTTTCTATAATAAGTTGCACCCCTGAGAAGTTATAGGAGTTGAAAGTGGGGTTTCAAATTTCGAAAAAAATTAATGTCAGTTGTACCTGAACTTTAGAAAAACCAAATTTGGTACACGTTGTGAGTGTACAAAGAGCATTCATTGACAATAAGTAGAGTTAAATTTTAGCATTTAAAGGGTTGATAAGAGATGATGCACCCTTAAAATGTTACATAATTTAATTTTTTAACCCGTTGGCCGATTTTCGAAATTGTTACTTTATTTTAATGAGAATTAATTCTAAAACTTTCATTTCTCTTAATATTTTCCAATAAAGTTTGTAATTTTCCACAAAAACTCGAAAAACTAAAAAATATATATAGCAGCTATGTAACCTACCTAATAATCCAATCATCAAAAATTCAAAAAAAAAATTTATTCTCAAACGTTTTCTCTTCTTATTTAAATTTTTTTTTGTCATTTTCAACTTTTTTCCTGATCGTCAACTTTGACATTCAATTTAAAAAACCAACTATTGAATTTTTGATGATATTATATTGAGACCTATACATAACCTAATTTTTTTTGTTTTTAGGATTTTTTCGAAAGATACAAAGTTTTTTGGAAAATAATAAGAAAAATCAAAGTTTTAGAATTAAATTCTTCATAAGACAAAAGTAACAATTTCTTAAATCGGCCAACGGGTTAAGAAATTTTTTTACATTTTAAGGCTGAATCATTATCCCTTATCAACCCTTTAAAATGCTACAATAAAATTTATAACTCTGCTTATTTCAAATTAATGCTCTTGGTACACTCACAACGTGTACCCATTTTTTTTTTTTTTTAAGTTCAGGTTCAACTGAGATATTAATTTTATTTCGAAATTTGAAACCCCACTTTCAAACCCGATAACTTCTTAGGTGTGCAACTTATTAGTGCAGAGATAAGTTGAGTTAAATCATCATATTTTGGGTTCTCCTACACGCTTCTGCTCTGTGTCGGTTCTTATACTAAACAGTCTGTATAATAATGATTTATTTAATTATTATATTATTAATAATAATTTCAATGTAATGTTGATTTACAAAAGTTGCGCAAACGTTTTTTGTACAATATTTTACAAACCTGACAATTATTACAGCCCAGCAATTTTTGAATGGTACCTCACTTAAATGTTATAAGTGTAATGATGCCTGAACCAGTTTTCCCGTAATGTTGCTTTGTAAGCTTGCTGTTATGTTGGAACAACATTTACGTGAAATATTCAGCAGAACCAACAAAAATCACATCCCCGCAATGTTATTATTTCAACGTTGTTTCAATATTTCAAATCGAAAGTTGCCTCAACCAACGTTATTCAAATATTGCTTAGTAAGCTTGCTGTTATGTTGCAACAACATATACGTGAAATATTCAACAGAACTGACAAAAATCACATCCCCGCAATGTTATTATTGCAACGTTGTTTCAATATTCAAAATCTAATGTTGCCTCAATCAACTTTATTCAAATATTGCTTTGTAAGCTTGCCGTTATGTTGCAACAACATTTACGTGAAATATTCAACAGAACCGACAAAAATCACATTCCGGCAACGTTATTATGGCAAAGTTGTTTCAATATTCAAACTCTAATGTTGCCTCAATCAACGTTATTCAAATATTGCTTTGTAAGGTTCTAAAAACATTGCAGTAACTTATTTACACAACTTTCGACATAACTCAAAATTGTAATGTTCCTGTAACATTTTGTAATGTTCCTTGCTCAGTGGGAAGGTTCATGATAAAGTGCTTTATCTCTTGTTTTATTTTTTAAAATTTCCCAACAAATCAGAATTATCAAATAAATTGTTTGGACTTTAATTATAATAATAACTATCACCTGCCTGTTAAAAACTATGAATAAATTTTGACAGCAAAAGTCATCCAGAGAAAGTTAAGATAAAAAGTCATGACCACCTTGATGATCTTTTTCTTGGTTATTTCTAAACCAATTTTGAATCTGAAAAATCATCTGAATAGATCGAGAATCGAATACTGGTTTTGAATATACAAAAATATATACAGGGTGCTATTCATTTTTTTAAGGGTGGGGGCTGTAACTTAGGGGATGTTGGAGTGGGCGTTGTTTTCATGCTGTCATGTTATACAGCTTGAAAAATTATAATAATATGCCTTTTATTCGGCTCGATTATCTCAACCTGTATATGAGATATGGCCTGGTCAATTAAGTCTGGGACACCCTGTATATGCCGTTCACTTATTATAAAAGAATTGGGTTATGGTGTAGGGTGATAGAAATCACTGGGTATAACCGCTGTCAATCACTTGCTGGAGCAGTTGGGTTATGTCTCTTTTTTATGAGGTTGAAGTTTTATGACAACGAACAGGACATAGTTGCAAAATGGATTCTTGATATTTTTGCTATTCTTCTTATTATCTTTACGTCTTTATGGACTTTTTATTTTGGAACCTTTAGTCACGTTTATTTCGTGAAATTGCAATCTTTATCTAGAAAGCAAACTCGTCAAGTCTAATAAGCTTGCCATAAATTATAACATGAGAAAAAAGTTTTATTGTATTTTGATATCTTAAAGGAACTAATTGTAGCGTTGGCCGGAGTAACGTTGTAACTTACATAATTTTTTGGAGTAATTTTTTCGATTCAGCACGTTTAAATGGGCAGAATGCTTCCACAAAGCTTTAATTGTTGCCTAATTTACCTTAAATAATATTTAAACAATATTTCAAGAATCGCTAAATGAAAAAAACATTCCATTTAATAATGTTGCAAGGTACATTTTTTGAGTCTCATGTAAAAATGTAAGTTACAACGTTACTCCGACCAATGCTCCAATTAAAGGAACTCTTAATTATAAAATAGATCAAAAATTAGTAATTACTTATTTATTATTAAAAAATAGAACATTAGGTAGGTACTGAATCGGCCAATCGGCTACGGTCATGGTGATTGGCGATCTTATTATTGGTGATGGTTGTTTGGATCCATTCTGGTAGATCCATGTTTCGTCCAGGTACACGAACGTTACATTTTCACTCGAATTTTGATATTGTAAGTATTTTCTTAGAAAGGTAATTTTGGATGCAACGACATGCTTTTGTTCACAAAGAATTTTGCGTCCGTTCACATATTCATATTTATAGCTGAGATATTTAAGAATTTTAAATAAACTAGTTCTCCCCTTTTCAAAATCCAAATGTTTACGTTCGTCTTCCAAAAGTTTTCCTAGAGTAAACTGTTCGTTTTTCAAGTTATATTGCCAAATCAGTCGTTGCGAATCTTTCCGAAACGTAAAATTTTCATGATTATTGTCTGGTTTAGGTCGTCTGCCCAAAGGCTTAACTTCAAATTTATCCTGTTTAATTATTGTTTCAATCGCACTTACTGAATACTATAACAGAGGAAAATTACGTAACATAATTTTATTAGGTGTACACTTAATAATACTTACACCCCAATGTGTTTTACTTTCAATATGACTTGTATCGTTCACTTAGGTTGTCATTTTCAGATTTAAATAACTTGAATGCCTTTTTTATACGAATTTTTTCTTCAATCGATATTAATTTCGGCATTATGAAATTTATAATGTCAAAAAATTAATATTTATTTGACAGTTCGAGAAAAATTTGTCCGAATAAAAAATTTTCCTAGATAATCTACTAAAACTTCAATTAGACAACAAGGCTGTTAATCAGCTGAGGCAATTTGAGCGATTTGACAAGTGTCGGTGTTTACTTAACCTTCAATACCTCGATCAGCTGATATTGTCAATCAAGATCTAGGGAGTTTTCATTTTTGTAAACCTAAAAACAAAAGTTCATGGCCTACCAATGCTTTTTTAATATGTGAACGGCATATATTATTTAGTAGTTTTCGCCCTTACACTGGCAACAAACTTAGTACAGTAAAGCATTGACAACTATCAGTCCATTATATTCTAGGTCTATGGCCGGCACACAAACCATGCACATTGAAAGCCAGTACACAAACCGGTTCAATATTTAGCCTAGCCTTAACATAAATGTCAATTAAAAATTATTGATGTTGTTTAAAAGTCAATAAACAACAGAATTTTTTTAAAACATTATTTTAAATAAAAATTGGAGTATTTTTACATTCTAGTAGGCAAAGGTAATCATAAAAAGTTATTTATTTGTAGAGAACCTTAAACTAAATACACTTATTAAATTTACAGTATAACAACTTAATAATATCAACAATGGTTAACATAGAGTAGCTTCACCTTTCATTACGTGCTTTTCAACTTCATTGGTCCTCCATCCTCATGCAGACGATCTGAATATTATGAACTGCAACCTGCTCTTCTCACGATTGATTTCCATATTCCTTCACTCTTCCATCTTCAGCTCTACCACCGTTCTTTTTCTGCTGGACTTTTGATTCGATAAAAACCTGAATTAAATTATAATTTAGGGGTTTTGACACGTAGCATTTCACTTACGCTTACGATTGATTTTAGCTTTTGATTGTTTCCTATTTTTGTTCTTTAATAGATAGTAATTTATCCATAGTAACCATGAATGCCAGGGGTAGTTAGTTCCTGCCAGGATGGAGGAGGGCGCTGTACTGTTGCCAGTTTTAGGGAACCTGCATTGCCGACACTGACGTTTACTAGGGTAGCGCATCCACTCGTTGACGTTAACTTCAAAGGCACGTTAAATCAAAGACAGTACAAATGTTTCTACACCATAGGATATAGTACATAAAAAGTTAAAATAGGGACATGTAAGCCGTTTTTGCCTATTTTGAACCGTTTTCGTTGCTTGAACTTGAAAAATGACGATTTTCACTTGTTTATAACTCAAAGACTTGTGACGAACTCCGGCTTCTGGGAATCTTCACGGTTACGGTGACGTCGGTGTTACCACGGGCTGCTCGGGCGCCAGCTTTTTTTTGGAGGTGTGCTCCCCCGGGGAATTCTTCTCGCTAATTTGTATTCCCAATTACCTGAGGTCACAAAAACGATACGTTTGGCGTATCTTGGTCCTTAGGGTAGCTCAGTGAAGAAGAGAGGAAAGCCAGGGGTCGTGTGAAGTTATCGCCGGTACAATGGTGTTCGGGAGAGCGGTCTTTAGGCGCCCCCTCGAAGAAATGCCGGGCTTCCCTTTATACGAGCGTAGCTGTAAGCGAGTTGATGCGAGATCGGTGCTGGTGCTGGTGGTAGTCAGTCGAGATACCTACCTACGTATTCCTGCCGGCGGTCGGTGCCGTTGCGCTCGGCTCGACGGGCGGTTGGAGCGTCAGATACACGGTACTGGCACAGTATAGAGCCAGGCAGTAAGGACATACGGCCGGTTTTCCTTTGTTCTCATGTAGTCAATCTGGGTGACCTTGCGCCATTTTGAAAAGGAGTAGAATTACTTTTACATTTCTATGGCCTGACCTGACCTGACCTGACCTGACCTGACCTGACCTGACCTGGCTCTATACTGTGGTACTGGTGTTGGTGCTGGGGCCGACGGTAGGTACAGATGAACGAGGATTCTGTGAACGAGGCTTATTTATGATAATGCGGTGGTGCGGGGATCTCGGAATATGGCAGGTTTATTAAATACAATATAATTATGAGGATCGGTGTGAAATAATGATGAACTCGTTCAGGTATAATTAATAACAAGGCTTTATTTACATAGAACAATAAATTAATGGTAATGCAATTCAATAAAAAGAAATGAACATCCCTTGGAATAATAAAATAACGGTAATTAAGTGCAAAATGAACGATGAAATTAATATATAAACTTCCCTAACCCAAATAATTATGGAGGGCGACTTAATGCTCTGAAGGGCTGTGGTAAAAAAATCAAACTTTAACAGGGGCACAGGGGTAAACAGTTATGTGAGAGTGAATGAGATCAACGGGGCTAGTTTGACAAAATAGTGATTGATTTCATAGAACTAGATGCCTCTAATCGGGATACGGTTACCTAACTACACGGATTATGGTGTGGGGGTGTGGTGAGAGATCTGGGAGAGTCGGTTATGATGGAAATCTATTAGGTACGGGGTTAATCGCCGGTCTCAGCTTCCCAGTCACAGGGGGAACCGCTTTTACTGCCTATCCCTATCTTACGTCTAGAAGTACTAGCGGACCTTTCTATGACCTTCGAGGGTGGCGATGGGCGTCGGGAATAACCGGAGAGCGGGTATATATGAACAGGATTAGGATATCTACCTACGGCGAATTAATAGAATTAAATCGGGCACCTACCTCGGTTTCGGTTGACTGACGGTTATGAGATGTACTAGGGCTTTCTAAACACTTCAAAAAAAATCACTTGGTTCTTAGCGGGACTCTATTCTGGCTTCAACGGTTCTGCAACTAGCGGGAACGTCGTCGGAGAAATAGAGAGGCTGAGCGTTCAAAATGCGCCCGTATTTATACTCTCCCTATCTTATTTTTCGGTGGCTATCGCGGAGAAAAAATGGTAATCGGCGTTTTTACGTTGACGCTGGGTTGATTACTGTCATGAATTGACTCTAAAATGCACCGAATTAGGTACCACTAAAATTTGCGAATGCATAAAAAATCTCAAAACTTCGTGAATTTAAACAACAACCGGGCTTATCTATAAAATTTAATGCGTCTTTGATTTTACAGGATCGATCGGAAATAATTATTATTGGATTTTTATAAAATTGAATCTATTTCTATTTCTTAATTGTTGTAAAATGAAGGCGAAATTACACGACTTCATTACAGACTTCTGAATTTAAACACCAACTATAAAAGCCAATCTTATTTTCTCTTCTCAGACAATCTAATAATGCAATAACATAGGAGCATTCCATTTAAAAAAACATAACTTTGATATGCCACTCTCATACGGGACACTCTGTATAGTCCCCAAAATATTTTAAATTATGGCCATTGTGATTCTGTACTTGAATTTTCAAACAGTTTAATGAAAAAGTCCATCGTTTGGCTTACAGAGACCGCTTCGAATAAGCTGGGACACGCTGTATATGTGTATCGTGGTTGTGATGTGATTTTCACTTTGTTTATAACTCATATAAGCTACTCAGTTTAAACTGCAACTGTGAAAACCATTCTAACTGGATTTTCTCAATCTGAAAATGCAATTGTATTTTCAATATTAACTTCTTATCTTATTATTATTAACTATATTAACTTTATTATTTATATTATTATTATTATCTTATTAACTGTAATAATATACAGGATGTCGCATAAAAAAAATAGACAATCTCGTCATTACTGTGCCAATAAGGAACACCCTGTATTAAAAAAGTTACTTCAATAGAACATCAATTAAATTAGAAAATTGACCTGTTTCGGGATTTTTTCGAGAAACATTTTCCGAGAGTTATTTCGGGGGTGGCAAGTTTTCAAATTGACACCCCAAATAATAAAATAAAAATACCCTAATAAAATAAAATGAAGTCCAATTTTAATTTTGTTCTTTATTTTTCATAAAATGAATGTCATAATGTCAGTGCGTGTTCACATTGCCCTGCCCATTGTTTGACTGTATAATGTATGTTATACCTTCCTGAAACAGGCCTCAAATTTAAGGGTAGTAAATGATCGTTAAATGACGATCCTAACGGTAGGGGGTCCAAAAGCTTTTCTTAACAGGTACTTAAGTAATTTCGCAATAATTGTTTACCTACGGACTCAACTATATTTTCTAAGAAGTTGTAAATTTCAGTACCTACCTACCTATCCTAGGTATAATTAGTTTAAGTACAATAATAATTATAGATCTTTAAAGCCTCTTCTCAGCAATTTGCACCTACTTTGAGTGGAGAAGTTGTAATCTTTTTCTCTCACCCCCGCTCAACTTTTGTGTATTATACCTACACGTGGTCCAGGCCTGCTTCCGCCGATAAGTACACTTGAAGGAGGGGGAAAACTTATAAAAGCGGATGCACCACATATGTTCACGTGCAGTTTCTTCTAACAAGAACAAGACCGTTGTCTTTTTGGCTTGAAACACTTTATGTTCTGCGGCGTTTCACATTTTTTTCAAATTTTATATTTGGCGTATAGTTTGTACGAGATTATTGTGTATAATATTGTGGAGTGCTCTGGAGTGATAGAAACTCATCGACGGTTATAACTGTAGCGATTTCCAGTCCCAGTTCTTTATCTACTTTGGTCATATTTGGATTTGGTAAGTAACTATTTATATTTATTTATACTTTTAAAAATTTTTCATTTATTCTCAATAATATTTCTTCAATTATTCCTAATTTATGTGCCTAAAATCTACAGGCTGATCATCAATAACTCGTGAAACTTAGAGCATATATGTACTTTTCAAAAGTTAGGTAGGAAGTAAACTTTCTTATCTCAGTATCACAGTGCTTAAGTGCGTTCTTTTCTTCCAAAAATATAACCATTTTTGTCAAAATTAAGGTGACAATTAACATTGCACTGAACATGTGAGTAAGGTCGGGCTAGATATCATTTTCATTTCCATGGCAATGCAGACATTTTAATATTTAATAAAATTTAAAGTTGAGTTTGAGTGGTTGTCAACTTGTTCAAATTTTTCAATTTTCATTTTCAATTCCTCTGTAAAAACGTTTTGTTAAAAAAAATTGACGAATCATTAATGGTATCCGCTCCAGAGGAGTATAGTAGACTGAATTATGTTCACTGAAAAAAATTCATTTTGAATCTGTAAAACTGTAAATTGGAAGATTTCTAAGATTCCATCTCAGAATCGACATGAAATTTTGTTCCAGAGCCCCCTTAGATTACATGTTCATTTTTGTTTACACGATATTATTATAATAGCAAAAAAAAAAAAATTGAAAAGTTTAACTTTCCCGGCAATCATAGCCGGGAATATCTCTAGCATTTAAGAAATTATTATTGTTAAAGTCCTTATAAGTACTTAATTATCTTAGGGGGATTGTTTATAATTCTTATCCAAAATATTTCCCTTTAAAAGCACCTGCTTGAATCAAAAACGTGAAAATAATCACTAAAATATAACTTATTTTAATTGGTCAATAAGTTTTATTATTAATTATTATTAATATACGCAGAAAATTCAAGTGAAGATATTTTGATTAATTTTATGGGGTAGTTTTCATCAAAAAATATTTTTTCAATCAGAGTTTTTTCTCAATATTTTTTTTCCCTACCTATACTTTTACTTTACCGATGAATTTGTTTTTTTGTCTCTTAAAAATTTCACGTAGGTAAATACTTTTTCGCAAAAAAAGCAGGGGACTTGCATTTATAAAATGAAAAAAGAATCATTTTTGTTATCCCTTAGCCAATTTCTAAATAAAAAGGTCCAGTAATAAACATGGGTTCCAATTACTTAGTTTGGAATACACAGGATGTTAAAATGTCTTATAATTTACACGAGTCCCTTTTTAATTAGTAGAACAGATTGTTGTTACTAAGCTTTAGTGGAGTTTTTAGAAAAAAAAAATTCTAAATAAATTGGGCCTCTGGAGTACAAAATATTAAAATAAAAATATTAAAAAAAATTGTAAAAAAGGAAGGGTAGTAATAAGTAACCCTCCTAATGATAGGTATAATTATGAAAGCTTCTTGATTATAATAGTTGTCTTTTTTTAGATTGTTCAAAAGTTAATTTTTCTATTTCAGCAGGTCTTTCGGAAAAATATACATAGGTACTATAGATAAATCTGAATTTTTTACTCACCCCATTTTAAGTAATTTCCAAGAGAAAGCGTATGAAAATTTAAAACCCATTTTAAAAGGTACCAAGGAATCTTCAATTGAATTTTCTGTTACGATTAATTTTAAATTCAAAAGGTGGGTGGATTTCATAAAAAATTATTGTAAGTCAAGTTCAATGAAACAAAAAACTTTCAGTAACATTTTTTCAGAACTCTAAATTTGCACATTTTTTTTATAAAATTCCCTAGTCAATTTTTTAACAACTTTTTTGTTGATGTATTTATAGATTCTTAAAGCTTGCAAATTATATGTAATTTTTTCTTGTTAAAAATTATCAAAAATTACACATTATCAAAAATAGAATAAAAAAATCTACAAAAAATTCCTACTATTGCAGCAGTGAAATAAACGAGCCGTTTTCGAGAAAAACAATTTAAAGAAATATATTTTGCACTCAATAAATAAAGAATCAATTCACTTATCACAATAACAATAATAATTCAATATAGCTAAATCAGTAATTATTAATAAATACAAATTGAACGTTCATGCTGTTTTTTTTTCACAAAAAACATACTTTATTTTTAAATATTATTTTGCTTAAAAACATAAGAAATGCCATCATCATCATCAACAACTACATTAAAGTTGGCACAATGTTTAGTAATACCTAACTATATACAGGGTATGATGGGCCATAGGTATACTTCCCATGGCGCATTCCTTTTTTTTTCGGCGATTTTGCTGAAATTTGGCAGTGTTGTTCGTTATGTGGCAAAATGTTAAGTTAGCACTTACTAAGATGATAATTACGAGTTCCATCGGTGACCCGGTGGTCAGTATCATGAATGAAATTAACAAAAAATAAAAAAGTACGCCACTGACTTATTTACAAATTTTCCATTTTATTCGGATTAAGCAGCTGATATAAAACTTTTTTTATATAATGAAAACAGGGAGCATCGGTCTTAATCCTCCCGTGTCTGTCATGTGTAGGTAAAAGTCGCTCCACTCTGGTAATTTGGCTCCGAGAACAAACTCATTCAGCCACAAACTTTTTTCTTTTCATATTTTTCCGTACCTTAGCCGCTTCAATGCATCTCGAAAATTGTTTTTAATTGTCTGATTTTATTTTATTATTTTTATTAATATAAATATAAATAATAATATAATAATAATATAGATATAAATATTAAATAATATAAATACACGGTGTTTCTAAAATAGCTGGCCAAACTTTAACGACGTGTAAGTATGAATCTAATTAAATATTAAGAAAATGTATACATAAATACATTTTTTTCGAAAATGTTTTTTAATCGAGTTTTAGTGTCGATTTAAAAAACAGGTTTTTATTGTATTTTTCTACAGAGTGGACCGATGATTCTGGGTATAACGGAAGCACCCAATGGCGTAGAATACGGGGTCACAGGACACCCTTTTTTTCTCATAAAAATTTTTTGAAGTGTTTTTTAATTTTTTTTATGTTCTTTTCGGAATGCCAGAATAAATTGCTATAAGAAAGACATACTTAAAAAATTTCGATGGGACGCACTGTTTTCGAGAAAAATTCAAATGTAACTTATTTTTTCACATTTTTTCATTTTTATTATCTTTATTCAATAGTCTAAGATAAATATCATAAATTGAAGGCTTTATTGATAAAGCTTAAAAGAAGAAAGTTCATATAAATATTTTTTCAGAAATGTTTTTAAACTGATACAAGGGTGTTGAATAATATGTTTGTAAAGGACATTTTAACACCCTGTGTATCTGGGTTAAAAAACATTTTCGAAAAATAATTTCTTTGAACTTTCGTTATATTTTAGCTTTATCTACTTACGAGCCCTTCAATTTATGGTACTTATCTGGAACTATTGAATAAAAATTTAAAAAATGTCAAAAACACTACATTTGAGTTTTTATCGAAAACGGTGTGTCCTATCGAAATTTTATAAGTATGGCTTTTTTATAGCAATATAATCTGGAATTCCGAAAAAAACTAAAAAAATTAATAAATAAAAAAACGGCTCATTTTTTTACGAGAAAAATGTGTCTTGATACCCCAGATTCCACGCCACTGGGTGCTTCGGTTGTCCCCAAAATTTATTCAAATACGGATTATTAAATAGGAAACCTGTATACAAAAATTCAGAATTATTGGTCCACTCTGTAAAAAGATACAATAAAAACCAAACACCCTGTATCTTGGTAAAATAAATGTATATACATTTTCTTAATATTTTAGATTCATCTAAGCACGTCCTTATTTTAGAAACACCTTGTGTTAAAAATGATTTTATTTTATCGTTTTTTTTTTTTGACATTCATTTGAAGCGGATTTTATTTTTTATTTCAAAAACGGCGTATGATACAAAAAAAAATCAACAAATAAAAAAGTTACATTTTTAACTGCTCAACTTGAAAAAATGAAAAATTTTTAAACAAGTCAGTGGTGTATATTTTTTTGTTAATATTATTAATGAGACTGCCTCCAGGGACGCCACTGGAACTCATAATTATTATCATCTATTAGTTAGTGCTAACTAAACGTCTTATCGCAATGAACAACACTGCCAAATTTCACCAAAATCGGCAAAATGATCTTTGAGATATTAATAAAAAAAAAGATGTTTTATTCAACTAACATTTCACACCCTGTATCTTGAAAACTGAAACTTTCAAGGAAGGACACTGCTCATATGTTTATCTGAACTTTTCGACTAGAATTTGGTCCAAGTATGCGTCCTTAGAATTATGACCTATCATTAAAGTAACACCCTGTATAAACATTTTGCTTTAATTTTGTTTTTTTACATCGTTTATTTTTTTCATAAAATAGCTAGACATACATGTGTTGTGAAAAACTAGGTCAAACTGTTAGCCAGAGAGTGCTCAAAATAATGGGACTTTAGAAACGTAATTTTGCATATATTTATACAGGGTGTTTAAGTTTAAATTAATAAACTTTCTTTATTAATGACTTTGTTATTGTTTCTCGAGATGTTCAGTTGAAATTATGCGTTCACTTTTTTTTAGCTAACACATTTTTTTTAACAAAAAAAAACTATTTGAGAAATTTTGCTTAATTAAAGAGAATTGAAGTGCGAGTGGAGAATGCTAGGATTACAGTCGAGTTACATAGGCACCCCCAACTTTTTCCTCCGTAAGCCCCTGGCTCGAAGGCACTGTTTTTTAGATCGAGCATTCACTTAAACTGTGGTAGACTGTGGTAAACTATAATGATAAAAAAGCAAACTTTTTGGCACAAGTTTATAATTGGAATACGCTCTTCTTATCCTGTTAATTTGATTGAAAAATTATATTTAGTTTTGGATATAGCAGGTGTTCAAAAAATATAAATTCTTACAAAAGTTCAAATCGCCGTCATTTTGAAACGACTTGACCGATATTTCTCAAACGAATTGCCAGATAACTCCCTCCAGACTAGTCATCTAACTACATTCTACAGAAAGTTCAGTTCCCTAAACTGATAATTACGAACTGCAATCGAGTGACAAGAACACAGGTTTTTGCGAAATTTGAAGAGACACCCTTTTCAATGTTTTTCTTGGAACTCTTTTTTAACTTATGCAATAATAATGCAAAACTTATCATAATAATCCATAACATTTGTTTGAACCTAACTAACAGCTTTATCTGCTTTTCACAACTCCCTGTATAATTCAATAGCCCCTTCAATGAGTTAAAGAAAATCTGAATCATAATTAGTAGCGTGTGTGAGTCGGAAAAAAACCCGAAAATTGTAAATATTTTGAGCCGGAACAAGATTACTTCCCCCCTCCGTTTTAGAGGATGCTGAACACGATGACGTTGTCAGAATTTCTCTTTGGGGTTGCGCAACCCCTCAAAACGGCCAAAAACCACCCCCTAGACCCCTAGAGAGATAAACCGCGCTTCAATCCATTTCCCTGCAAAAAAAACCTTCCCCCCGTTTTCGAGGATGCTGAGCACAATGGAGGTGCTGGACATCGCGTGCGACCCCGACCAACCCCTCCACCGGCCAATATTCACCCCCGAAATGGGTGATTTTTTTTATGTATATGTAGGGCAAACGATGGACTTTTTCGAAAAACTTTTTTAAAATTCAAGTACAGAATCACAATGGCCATAATTTAAAATTATTTTGGAGTATAAAGAGTGTCCCATATGACAGTGACATATCAAAGTTATGTTTTTTTAAATGGAATGCTCCTATGTTATTGCATTTTTAGATTGTCTGAGAAGAGGAAATAAGATTGGCTTTCACAGTTGGTGTTTAAATTCAGAAGTTTTTGAGTTATAAACAAGTGAAAATCGTAATTTTTCGAGTTCAAGGCCCTGTACAACGAAATCGGTTCAAGATAGAGAAAAACGGCTTACATGTCCCTATTTTAACTTTTTATGTACTATCCTATGGTATAGTTTGTACTTTCTTTGATTTTTTTATTTGGCGACGCGTGGAGAAATCTCAGATTTTTTCAAATTTTTTACCACCCTGTATAAACATTTCATCTACATTATAGGATAGTACATGAAAAGTTAAAATAAGGACATGTAAGCCGTTTTTCTCTATCTTTAGCCGTTTTCGTTGTACAGGGCATTGAACTTAAAAAATGACGATTTTCACTTGTTTATAACTCAAAAACTTCTGAATTTAAACACCAACTGTAAAAGTCAATCTTATTTCCTCTTCTCAGACAATCTAAAAATGCAATAACATAGGGGCATTCCATTTAAAAAAACATAACTTTGATATGTCACTGTCATATGGGATACTCTTTATACTCCAAAATAATTTTAAATTATGGCCATTGTGATTCTGTACTTGAATTTTCAAAAAGTTTTTCGAAAAAGTCCATCGTTTGGCCTACATATACAAAAAAAAAATCACCCATTTCGGGGGTGAGTATTGGCCGGTGGAGGGGTTGGTCGGGGTCGCACGCGATGTCCAGCACCTCCATTGTGCTCAGCATCCTCGAAAACGGGGGGAAGGTTTTTTTGCAGGGAAATGGATTGAAGCGCGGTTTATCTCTCTAGGGGGTGGTTTTTGGACGTTTTGAGGGGTTGCGCAACCCCAAAGAGAAATTCTGACAACGTCATCGTGTTCAGCATCCTCTAAAACGGAGGGGGGAAGTAATCTTGTTCCGGCTCAAAATATTTACATGTTCGTCCGACTCACACACGCCACTAAATATGATGGTAGAAGAAGTGTGCATATTATACAGGTGATTCAAAATTCAGTGCAAAGATTTTAAGGGCGTGTATTTACCAGCCAAAAATAAGAAGTTTTTTTCATATAATCTTATGTCCTAACTTGCTTTGTTTTCTAGATACAGGGGGTAAAATTTTGAAAAAAAATCGATTTTTATCAATTTCTCAACAACCTCTCAGCCGATTTAAATAAAATTTTATAGACTTATTTGTTGTCATAAGGGCCTTCCTTTGATGGGAATAACATGAATTTATTAATTCCAGTGGCGTCTCAGGGGGCTACCTGAATTAAATTAAATGAATCTCAATAATCGATGTGAATTTATTAGGTATTTTTTGTTTTAGTAGGGCCTGGCACAAATTTTCATTTTTTCTTGGAAACGAAGCTAGATACGAGTAAAGCTCAGGAGGCAAGAAAGTTACATTATTGACCGCTTAATCTAAAAAAAATATAAATTGTCAAAAGAGCAGTGGCGTACCATAATTTTACCTATAAGTTTCAAGTAGGTAGCCCCCTGAGACGCCACTGGAATTAATAAATTTATGTTATTCCCATCAAAGGAAGTTCCCTATAACGACAAATAAGCCTATCAAATTTGATTTAAATCGGCTGAATGGTTTTTGAGTAATTCATAAAAAATCGATTTTTTTCTTCAAAATTTTACACCCTGTATCTAGAAAACGAAGCAAATTAGGACATGCGATTATATGAAAATTTTTTCTTATTTTTGGCTGGTAAATACGCCCTTAAAATCTTTGCACTGAATTTTGAATCATGCACCTTGTATAATATGCACACTTCTTTTACCATCATATTATTATGATACAGATTTTGCTGCATAATAAAATAAGCACATTAAAAAGGTCTGGACTTAATTTATATGAATCAATCTTTCTTACAGATACTTATCAAGAAACGCAAAACATGGATCGCATTATAGAAGCGAAATTGGAACCGATGTCCACATATTTGGTAAACGAACTGCCATATAGCACATTGATTAAATGTTATGACAGCAGCCCTACATTTAGATCCTTGGCAAAAGAAGCCTTAGCCAAAGTATGCTGGCCACTTATTTTGTCAACTATCAAGGTTCCAGTCTCTCTACTCGAGGATTTTCAGGACATTTTACCTTGGGGAGTCGTAGTTCGCCAGCAGAACCTTTCAAGAGAAACAATAGAAAAATTCAAACATCACATAAAATGGAATAATTCAAGTATCTACTTAAACACATCCTTCCGCATATTGAGGCATTTCGTCGACCAACCAAACTTCAGTTGGGACCATTTTTGTAAATACGTGGAGCTCCCAAAAGAATATATCATAGAAAATACCGAAAAAGTCAACTGGGAGATTATTTGCCATTATCAGGTATTGGACGAAGAGATTCTGACGGAAAATATTGATAAACTTCATTGGAGGAATGTCAGCATAAGACAGAGACTTTCAGAGAAATTTATTATTGATCACGCCGATCACCTGGATTGGCAGGAAATCTGTAGACACCAACGGATAAGTATTAATTTGCTGAGAAAACTCCCGAACAAAATTAACTGGAGTTCGATAGTATGCACCCAGTTTATCAGCGATGAAATCTTGGAGGAGTTTGAGCACCAGATTAATTGGGATTTGCTCATGGATGTGCAGCAATTAAGTGAACAGCAGATTTTAAAATATCAGTACAAAGTGAATTGGAATAAGGTAGCTCGTAATGGAGCTCTATCCTTCGATTTTATCATCAGAAACTTACACCGCCTGGATTGGACTGACATCATCCGGTATCAGTGTCTGCCATATGATTTTATTGAAGATCACATCGATTATTTCGACTGGGATGCCCTTAGCCGGAATTGTCAACTACCTCTTAAGTTCATTGAAGACTATCTAGCGCATTTGGATTTTTTTTTACTTGTGGTAAACCGATCATTTCCAGTTGAATTTCTCGAAAGGGTTTTGATGAAAGATCCCCGGTTTAAGTGCGACGAGGACATTCCGATATTGTGGCTCGCCATTAGTAACTTTGACACTTTAAACGAGGAATTCATCCATAAATACCGGGAAGAATTGGACTGGGAAGTTCTTTGCAAAAGCCTGAGATTCGAAGAAAACTTTATCGCTGACCACCATGAGTATATCCATTGGCCCAGCGTTTGCTCGAGGCAGACGTTATCACCCAGTTTTCTTCTGCAATTCAAGAAATACGTTTGCTGGCCAATTGTACTCGTGAAGCCACACATTACTCTAGACTTCATTCGATACGTTACTGATAATTATATCGATATGGAAAAAGTTTTGGAGTATTACAACACCCTGAAGGCTTTAAAGAAGCTTCACTGGACTCACTGCTCGACATTAAGCGACCACAATCCTGACTCCTTGATATTGCTACAGATGGGCGACCAATTGGAATACTTCAATAACGAAGAAAATGAATCGAATAAGGCATACGTGTGGAAACTCAAGCAGATGTCCACCCACAGCTTCGGAGACATGTTATGCAGTTCGTTTAAATTATGCGCCGGCTGTCTGGGCAGAAACTGCAAATGGGAGTTTTGTACCACATTTGACAAGTACATCGAAACTTACATGAACTATACGTACAATAACATACTGGTAAACGGGAATGGATTGAGTATTCCTTTTCTTCCATAGAAGACCTACACATGGTAGAACGTCGAGACCTGTTTATTTGTTATAGTGTTTTAATTATTTAATAAGATGATCTTTTTATTTATTTATATTTTGTAGTTATTTCAAATTTATGTATTTTTTTATATTTTTTATTTTCATTATAACTAGCGTTTTAGTATTGTATATTTGTATTTTTGTATATTTGTATTTTTGTGTATTTGTATTTTTGTGTACCTATTTGTATTTTTGTATATTTGTATATAGGTATTGTTATATTTAATAATTATTGTAAATTTTGTTCAATAGAGATTGTTAAAAATTATTTTGTGATTTTTTTTTAATTTGCATTAATAATATCATCAAAGATATTAAAAAAAACAAAAAAAAAAAAACAGAAAATGTGTGTCTAGAAATAAAGAGCACAAATTATATGGGACTCAGGAATAACGAAAATACTTCTGAGAATTAAAGAAAAGGTAAGCATAAATTTACTTATACCATTTTAAATAAAAAATAAATAGTTATTTATTTATTTTTTCTATTTTTTTTTCAAATGATGAAACACGTTATTCCTATTCCTAAATAATAAGGTTTTTTTTTTGACTAAAAAATAACGAAATTATTTAATTCCTCGAAAAATGCTAAAAATAGGTAGGTATAGGATGAGTCGCCTTACATAAGTCGCCAAGAGTATCTGTCTGACATTTAAAAAATTTTCATAGCCAAATAGATCCACAGTTTTCATAGTCAACCTGCTTGGTTTTTCTTATGGCCGCCATATTATTTTTTAAGTCATTCTGTATTAAAAAATTAAGTAGATCAAAATGCATCACATTAAAAAAATTCTTCAAAGTTTTATTTTTTTTCTATTTTAATACATTTTTCTTTGATTTTCCCTGATTTTTTTAATATCGAATAACACGAAAAACCTCTATGGCGGCCATAAGACAAATAAAAGTAGACTATGAAAACACTGCAGGAAAGTAGTAGTGGGTCTTGAAATTTTTTAATGTCAAATGGATGACTGTTGATGTTGATGACTTATGCAGACCTAAAAAAAAAAAATTAATTTATTTTCAATAAAAAAAAGTGAAAAAAAATAATGAAAAATTTTTTCAGATTTTTATTAAGCATAAAATTGTGAAACTTTTCTCTAATTTAACCGACCCTGTAATGCCCTATACAGGGTGTTTCATTAATCAGTGCAGAAAATTCAACTGGAGATTTCTTGCTGAATTTTAAGGGGTTTGTCATAAAAAAATTTTTCTTAAAGCCTCCCCTAAGAAGTTACAAATGACTTGAAATAAAAAAAGACGGCTAGGTATTCGAATAATACTACAACCATGAAAGTCTCCATAAGTACATAATTTTATGCACTCTTGTACTCTGCAAGGGTGTGAATCATACTACCCCTAAAAGTTTTTTTCCAGAACTGTTTTCCTAATAATTTTTTTTTTTTTATCTTTAAATTCACACTTAGGAGGGTCAGTCCAATTGGAAAAGAAATTTATCTCTTAAAAATTTAACGAAAACTCAATACTTTTCCACTAAAGAAATAAAATAAGGGCATGTATTCAAGAAAATTGTGCCCATTTTGAGCACTGTCTTAACAAAATATTGTTAATTTAAATTAAATTAATTGTATTTATTGTTAATTATGTTTTTTGTGTTATTTAATGTTTATTTATTTCTATAAATATTTTACTTATTTTACATATTTTTATAAATTTGTATGTAAAATCACACAGTTATAATTTATGTAAGTCCGCTTGTTTTATTTCTTTAGTGGAAAAGTATTGAGTTTCCGTGAAATTTTTTAGAGACAAATTTTTTCCAATTGGAATGGCCCTCTAAAGTGTGAATTTAAAAATAAAATAAAAATATTAGGAAAAAAGTTCTGGAAAAAAAACTTACGGATAGTATGATTCACACCCTTGCAGAAAACAAGGGTGGATAAAATTATGTAATTATGGAGGCTTCATGGTAGTAGTATTCGAATACCTAGCCGTCTTTTTTTTATTTCAAGTCATTTCAGAAAAAAATCGATAAATGTGAGTTTTTTACCCTACTTTTAAGGAGATGTAACTTCTTAGGGGAGGCTTTAAGAATTTTTTTATGACAACACCCCCTTAAAATTCAGCAAGGAATCTCCAGTTGAATTTTCTGCACTGATTAATGAAACAGCCTGTATATATCTCTTACCGTTTACGAGATCCCTTGCAATGATGGGGAGTACAAAAATTTCTCACCTTGTATGGGTTGAGAGCTGACTGAGAATTCAAATTAATTTCTATTGAAAGAAAAATAATTGGCATGTCATTTCATTCACATTTGAAAATTTTAGAGGGAAAAGTTCCCCTCTGAGGTGGTTGGAGATTGAGGAAAGGGGTCTGCGAACATAAGTGACAATTATAATAATTCAAAAACAAGGGTCCCTGGGTTTTAACTGTTTTAAGATTTGGTTCAACAAAACAAAAAGTAACTCATGTTCCTTTAATTGAACTTACGCGGAACTTTCGACTCATACTGCCTGTATGAAATGATTTTACGAAATATCATAAAACAATTTTCACAACAAACTCACAACAATATTTATTTACTTCCATCTTCAATAAATGTTTTGATTGAATGCTTCTGGTCTGGCTTCTGTAGCTCGCACATTATTTATTTGCCATTGTAATTGTTTAGACAATGTGAAATGTGACATATATGTGACGTAAATGCTTTACAGGTTTGCCAGTTCTGATGGAAGTTGTCTCGTCAAACATCAAAGCTCTAGGTCGTTTTTTAGTGATGCCACTGGATTAAAGCCACGGCCTCTGACGTTGAAATTGGCCTTTTTAAATTAAAAATGCAATAACATATAGGAGCATTCCATTAAAAAAAACATAACTTTGATATGCCACTGTCATATGGGAACCTCTCTGTATACTCCAAAATAATTTTAGATTATGGCCATTGTGATTCTGTACCTCCCAGATAGCACCGAGTGTCCTATGGACGTCCGTTGAGTATCCATTATACGTCCATTGGTCCATGGACAACAAATGGACGTCCTACGGACTTCTCCGCACGGACTTCCTATGTACGTCCACAAAAGTACGTCCATTGGACGTCCATCGAGTTATTTTTGACTATTGCGCATGACGTGCTGTCGCAGACAGGAAGAGAATAGCAGCACAAGTGCGCACGCACGCGCTAACCATCCCATCTTCCATTCTTCCGCTATCATACAATCCACATTCCTACATTATACATTAATTCGTCCCAAGGAAAGACCTCCGCCATTCCCATCAAACTCAAGACTGCTAGCGTGAAGATGAAGACATCTGCATTATACAGTGAACAAAAGAAAGAAATTCGATGAATCTTTAATTTTTAGAGTTTGTGAAAAATCCAAAAACGAATATTTTCATTAAGTTTATCAATATTATCATAAACTAATATAATTAACAACTTTTCAATGAAAATTACCAGATTTTACGTAAAACTCAATGATAGAAACACGTAAGTAGGTAAGTACCTAGTCGTTTTCCTGTATCTTTAGCCGTTATCAATAACTTTGTTTTCAAAACAGAAAATTATCGTATATACCCTTATACCTATCACTACATTTATTGGATTTTTCAAAACTCTAAATTTCAAGACTTATCGAATATTTTCTGTCTTTTGTTCCTCACTAAGATATTTATCAGCAAAATGCTTTGTGGACATGCGATAACGGACTCTCTATGGACATCCGATAACGGACTCCCCATGGACGTCCGATAACGGACATCCTATGGACGTCCAGTAACGGACATCCTGCGGATGTCCAAAGTTGTGACAAATGGACACTGAGTGGACGTCCCATGGACGTCCATAGGACAAAAACGGACGTCCATAGGACGTCCGTTGGTACATAGAGGGATGTCCATTGGACGTCCATAGGACTACTTTGTGCTGTTTGGGCTATACTTGAATTTTCAAAAAGTTTTTTGAAAAAGTTCTTCGTTTGGCCTAAAGAGACCACTAAGAATAAGCTGGGACACCTGTATATTACCTTTATTTTATTAGTTGGATTCACCTACTTCGTCGACATTATAAACTTGGAATATTACGGGAATAAATACCGACAGACGGACTAAATAAAGTAACTTAACTGCCTAATTTTAAGTTTTAACTAAACTAAAATATTCAGTATTCATTCACTAATGGCATCACTAGTGGCTCATTGGCATCACTAATGACATCACTAATGGCTTCACTATTCACTAATCACTTCGATGTCAATGGCAACATCACGTCAAACTTCAGGAAAAAACACGACAACTGACAACAATGACCATGTGAACGGTTTGTTTGTATGGAACCAGAACCACTTAGCCCCGCCCTGTGACGTCACACTGACGGCGTCTATTGTTGAGGTAGCGCTTGCGTTCAGACTACCGCTCACTTACTACAACCGTTGCTAAACTGTTGAGTATTTTTGTGAGCGTAAATATTTCACGCTCGGCACAGCAACGTGTATGTTGCGGACATGCGCAAGGTGGAAAGTAAAAGTTGCAAGTAAGAATGCTCCTGCCTGATACAATCAGCGACAAAGAAATGATAATAATTATTTCTATGAACTTGAATCGTATCCAGAAACATGTCACATATACACCGTTCACATATTAAAAAAGAACTAGGTGGCCATGAACTTTTGTTTTTAGGTTTGCAAAAATGAAAACTCCCTAGATCTCGATTGACAATATCAGCTGATCGAGATATTAAAGGTTAAGTATAGACTGACATTTGTCAAATCACTCAAAATGTCTCAGCTGATTAACAGCCATGTTGTCAAATTGAAGTTTTAGTAGTAGGATATCTATCTAGGATGATTTTTTACTCTGATCAATTTTTCTCAAACTGACAAATAAAATTATTAAATTTTTGACATTTTAAATTTCAAAAGAGCAAAATGACGAAAATAATATCTCTAAGATGAATAAATCCGCATTAAGAAAGCATTTCAATGATTAAGATCCAGAAAGTCCAAACTTGAGCAAACATTTAAGTCATTCAGAAGGTGAAATATGTTTGGAATGTAAGTATTGAGTATGTGTATCTGTATCTGCTAAATTGCTGGTAATTACTGTCTCTTATAGTAGTCAGACCGTGGCATTAGCAAGTATTATTAGACAAGACAAATTTGATATTACACCCTTGGGCAGCCCACATAAAACAGGCACTGATTATGAAATTTTTGTGTTTCCGGAAGATTTGCAATAATCTATTTCCAATACAACCCAATCGAAATGACATGGGGGTATTGTAAACTTTACTATACAAGCACGTAAATTAGCAGCTTCCCTCTAAGGATAAAGTAAAGAATGTATGTCTTGAAGAGCTTTCAAAATGTACGTACACCTGACATGTGACAAAATTAATATAATCATTGTGAAAAACTTATTTCGGAGGACTGGACGAAACAAATGGACATGGTGAAAATCTTATTAAAATCAGAGAGCTGAAGATGATTCTGATTCTAAGCAGGATGCAGTAGCGGTTATTGATAATGAGGGATAATTTTGGGCCAGAAGCCAGAAGTCCAGAATCTTTGGCTGGTTTCCGACACACTACTACGATACCGAATAACCGACGAATTGACGAAAAATATTTTTCATTTACGTACCTATATTTTAATATTTTAATAAACGTACTGATATATTTTAATTACCTGCTATGTATTTATTAAAAGTAAATTAATATAATTGATTCAAGTTTTTTATTTTATATTCAAAAAGTACATTTGTGTATTTTCCTAACTTGGCAAAATTACATGATAACCTTTTTCTCAAACTCTTATGAAAAGCTTTAAGATTTTAAGATCTTATAGATCCAGCGACATTGCGTTCTAGTTAAAGATTGCAATATGTGACTAAATGATTCAAAATAAAAAGCCCCCAAAGATGTAAATATAAATATAATAAGAAGAATACCAAAAATATCAAAAATCCATCTGGCAACTATGTCCTGTTCCTTGCCATAAAACTTCAACCTCATAAAAAAGAGACATAACCAAACTCCAGCCAATGATTGACAGCGGTTATACCCAGTGATTTCTATCACCCTACACCATAACCCAATTCTTTTATAATAAGTGAACGGTGTATATCTCTCGATCTCAACAATGCGTTCAGACTATTTCCAACATGTTGCAACAACTAACACTCAACCGTTTTGCGCTGCTATTCAACAGTTGACGTCAGGTGAACGTACCCATTGAGATGAGCAGTGAGCACCAATGAAGAAAAAAGGGCAGGATAGAGTATAACGTTACTTTACCTATCCAATGAATGCGACGGAAGTCAGCCATCTTGGTGATCCAAATTTGACATTGACAGTTAACTTAACCCAAACCATGCCATAAAGCTCGGCCGGTGATTGGCTGTTACGTGACGGACGGTCGGCGGACAGGCGGAAGTGATAATGGGTACGTTCACCTGACGTCAACCGTTGAGTTGTTGAGGTAGCGCTTGCGTTCAGACATACCGCTCACTTACAACCGTTGTTCAACTGTTGAGTATTTTTGTGAGCGTAAATATTTCACGCTCAGCACAGTCAACGTATATGTTGCGAACATATGCGCCAAGTGGGAAGTAAAAGTTGCAAGTAAGAATGCTCCTGATACAATCAGCGACAAATAAATGCTAATAATTACTTCTATGAACTTGAATCGTATCCAGAAACATGTCACATATCTCTCGATGTCAACAATGCGTTCAGATTATTTCCAACATGTTGAAACAACTTACACTCAACCGTTTTGCGCTGCTATTCAACAGTTGACGTCAGGTGAACGTACCCATTCTTTCAGTTGTGTTCTGTCTCTGTCTGGCATCGTCCACCATATTGGTGCTGCATTCCAGTGGTCACCAAGGATATCGCATATACTCTTTCCTGAGCTTTTTCTTCTTTGGTGAGCACACTGATTCTAGCCTAGCCCCCTAGCCCCGATCCAGCAGCCCGAGCCTAGACCGACATCGGCAGCCAGAGGAAGAATTGGGGATCGTCAAATGTCAATTGCCATGTCATTATAGAGTGAGACATGCAGAATTGCAGATGTTCACGTTTAATTTATCTTATTGTCGTATTTTCGATTCGATTCAGAGTAGAAAAATATCAACAATTCACCAAAGAGTCGGCTTCAAAAAATCGAGAAAAAAACCTATTCTTTCGAGAATCGATTCCCAATCGATCTATTCGGTAGTCGGACTGTGAGCTTTTTTCTTCTTTGGACTATATAGTTCAATATATAACATTGGTTTTGAATGAGAATTAAATGCACAATACAGAGGATAGAATGTCATTACGTGAATAAATTTGATGTAGTTGTCGGTGACTCTACAAACTGACGTAAGCGGTTCAATTCATTGTGAGTTATTGCATCATCTGGTAGCTGCTGATGCAGTCTATATTTTGGTGATATTGCCATAATTGTTGCGTGAGCACTAATCGTTATTATATGGTTGGTTTTGTAAATTTAAGCGAGAATTTAATAATAATTATTAGTCTCCATTTAACTTATCTGGACCATGAGGTGATAGCATATCGGATTTGTTTATTTATGAATTGCATTGCCTTTTATTATTGATATCTTCCTTCAAAAAGCGAAGAGGCGAATGACTCTGAAATTTATTTTATTTTACCCTAGTAATTAACTAATCCGAACTAGGTTCATTGCATAATGGCGATTTGTTCAATATGTGTCAAGAAGATCGTTACCGATTTGTTGTCGTGTACAAGTTGTGACAACAAATTTCATGCCAAATGTGGTAACATGAAGACTGCCGATCTGAGATGTATCAACGATGGTGTTATGGAGTGGAAATGTGGTAGTTGCCGGATTGCCTTGAAAAAGCTAAGGAACGAATCCACCTCCTCGCAAGAACCTGAGGGTCCACCAAGTGCTAGTCAAGCGACTGATTCTGGTTCACAGGTTCTTCTTCCTAATGTAATCTCGCAGGATCAGTTTGGTCTTCTGATGAGGGAATTGAAAACAATACAAACCACACAGCGTGATATTGCAAAAGACATGTCTGATTTGCGTGAATCTCACATGAAGTTATCTGATGATATCAATAAGAAATACAGCAGCTTGCACGATGCATATCAGAGACTATCGCGTGATTGTTCTGCGCATAGCGCTGTACTTGATGATCACTTGGCAGCTATCCGCAACCTTGAAGAAAGAGTAACTGCCATGGGACCGAGCACCACTCAACTAAATAACGCTGACATGGTCAATAAAATTGCTGAAGAATTGTACGATAGACAGCAACGCTCCAATAATGTGATTATCTATGGTTTGTCTGAGGTTTCTCGGGCAGACGCCGGTTCTGCTGTGGAAAGGGCAGTTGTGGAAGAGCTCATTACTTGTCTTAATCCAAATATTAGTGTCGGTGATATTGAAGTTGCCAGGTTGGGTCGATATGCAGCTGGAAGGGTCCGACCTATGAAAGTTAAATTAAACGATGCTCGGGATGTCCTGAAAGCTGTAAGAGGTGCTAACCGTCTCAGGGCGACTGAAAGATTCAAGACAGTGTCGATTTAATTTGATAGAACCAAGCAGCAGAGGGAGATGTATCGAGTGGTTAGAAGAGAGATGGAGGAGCGAGTTTCTCGAGGTGAGGAGAACCTGAAGATTCGCTACATTAATGGTGTCCCTCAAATCAAGTCTTTAAACTCAACCCGCCCAACAGAATAAACGAACTTAAATGTTATTTCCAGAATGTCAACGGACTTCGAACTAAAGTAAGTGAATTCTGCTCTGCAATTAGTGTGTGTGAATTTGAAGTTGTCGCCTTGGTTGAGACTAACTTCACTGTCGATATTGCATCATCTGAATACTTTCCAAGTTCCTATCAGGTGTTAAGGTGTGACCGTGATCTGGGTGCGGTCCAGCGTGCGAGTGGCGGTGGTGTTGCGTTGGCGTTGCGCAACTCATCGATTGTTGCTCGATCTCATGTGACGTCATCTTTCAGAGCTGTTGCTCCTGAGGTTGATATCGTTGGCGCTAAATGTACTTTTCAGGGAACTTTGTTAAATATCTTTGTAATCTATATTCCACCGAATGTTACTCTTATGGGCTTTGAGGCTTTCTTGGATGCTTTGGAACGGGTTGTCTCCGCAGTTGATGGCAATATTCTGATCTTTGGCGACTTTAATGTGACTAATTTTGTTGAACAGCCTCTTGAAGACCTCAAGGTCCAGACGGTTTTGAATTTTTTGTCATATTGCGATTTAGTTCAATGCAACGGTGTGCTTAACGGGAATGGAAGGTTGCTGGATTTGGTAATGGGAGGTAAAGATTGTAAAATCAATTTAGTTCATGACAATGCTCCACTGGTGCGTGAAGATGTTCATCACCCAGCATTGTATGTTTGCTGTGAATTTTTTTCTTCTCGATCTGGGACCTCTTCTCAGAACTTCTCTCAGAGTACCTCTTGCGAGGCTTGTAACTTTAAGAAAGCGAACTTCCATGACCTGTATGGCAGATTGAGCTGCATTGATTGGACTTTTCTGGATGTTGTTGATGATGTCGACATGGCCTCTGTGGTATGTTGTATGAAGCAATTCGGAGAGTGTTTGACGAATGTGTTCCAAAATTTAGACGACGCATCAGATCTGACAGGTATCCTCAATGGTTCACAGCTGAGATTATAAGTCAATTAAAGGCAAAGAAGAGAGAGCATAGGTTATTTAAAAAACATGGCGACCGTATGCACTATATGTGGAGTTTAGGAGACTTCGAGCCTCTTTGAAACTGCTAATAAGAAATGCTTATGATGTTTTTTTAGGTAACACGGAGCGCAACTTCCAGGCAGATCCTCGTTCGTTCTGGTCATATGTTCGTCAGAAATCTGGCAAGACTCGTATTCCGAACCGTGTGCACGGTCCAGGGGGGGAGATTTATGACACCCCTCAATCGATAGTGGAAGGCTTCAGTGATTTCTTTGGAAGGATTTTTGTTGAATCCTCTGTTTATGACCCGAGTTTGGATGGCATGTACACTTCTCAATCTTCATGTTATCACCATTTAAATCAATTAAGTGAAGATGAAGTGTTTGCCTCCTTGAAGAGATTGGGTAACGGGATGACATCTGGACCTGATAATATACCGTCTTTTCTTCTTCGAGATTGCGCGTCTGTTTTTGCTGCTCCATTAGCAAAAATTTTTCACTTATCCCTATCCAGCTCAAAGTTTCCAACATGTTGGAAGATTGCAAGGGTTTGCCCTATAATAAAGAGTGGGTCAGCTTCTGAGGTTCTGAACTTCAGACCGATATCTATTTTGAACAACGTTGCGAAGGTCTTTGAGAGGTCTCTGTGTACTCATATTTTCACTTGGGTAAAAAATTCTATATCACCTGATCAGCATGGCTTTTTTAAGAATAGATCCACCGCTTCGAACTTAGTACTGTATACGCAGTTCATCTCCTCTACACTTGACAATGGTGGGCAAGTGGATGCGATGTATACCGACTTTTCCAAGGCGTTTGATCGCTTGGATCATGGTGTGTTGTTGAGAAAGTTGGAGCCTTCCTCCCCCTCGCTTACTCTCACTCAAAAAGTTGAATAATAATAAAAATATAATTCACTTACCTTAACCCAGAAAAGAAGGAGGTGGCTATTGACAGATCTCAATGTGACTAGACAAATTTGTAACATTAGCCACATTGGCCTGTCGAGTGGAACATATCAAATTTCGAATGCCCCACCCAAATACTCTAAATTTCAAAACGAAAATAAATTTTAAATTTGAACAGTGATCGTCTAAATTTCGAAACAAAAAAAAAAATTCCAAAATATCAAAACCAAACCAAACTCAATCAAAAGGTTCGTTGTGTTTATCCAGTCCAGGACAGATAAATGTGGCCTTCCTCTGGAAAATCCAGCATTCACCGAACCAGACTAGACCCGTAGTAACTCCTAACAATTTTAAAAACAATAACAAAAAATTGATAAACCTCACCAAAATATCCCAGAATATATCACCTTATTCTTGATGTTACTCTAATTCCTGAATAAATGATTTAAAAAGAACATGAGGAGGGTTGATTCTCAATACTCTCAAATTGTTAAATTTAATACAAAGATTTATTAAAATCAATTTCATCAGTACAATAGACCGGTAATCACCAATTACAAAAAAAAATAGACAATTATTCACCTTACACAAAAACAATAAATTTAATAATCAAAATCAGTAATCCTGATTCAAACATTCAAGCATAAATATTACCTTATTACCAATGATATCAAACTTACATGACTAAAATTCAAGATAGGTACCTATATCATTTCGATAGCTCAGATAAAATTTCTAAAGCTCATATTCTATTAATCAATTTCTAAACTAACACATAGGTATTATTCTGAATAGAACTCAGAGTTAGATCAGAAGTTATCTATCAAAAATTTAAATTTATCTTAATTAAAAGTTTCAATATAAAAATCGGTATCTACCTACAAAATCTGAAATTCAAAATTTAATTTACAAAATGATCATCTCTAACTCGAAATCCTACACAGACATGATAAATTTAATGAATTATTTTTACACATAACCATTACATTAGTCACTTGTTGACCACAATAAAAGTTCATAACGTATTATCAAAAATCAGATTCACTTTGAAAGTCATAGGTGATGAAATCAATTAAACACTGTACTTGAATTTATTTAATTTTCTTGGTTGTTGGAAAATAGTAAAAGTTTATTCACACTCATAAAGACATACCTTATTATTCAAAACTCCATTCCAAAACTGATGAACTAAGGTTCCTCTAACCTAAGCGCGATGATCAAAGAATAGGCCGGCATGGTTACTGGAACTGCCTTTGTACTGGTGTTAGCACCCCCTGGTTGGTGCTCCAGGTGCCGGATGAGCTGGACTGCTCCCCCTTCAACCTTGTAACGACCAAATATTAAAGTGCTAGGACCTCTGCCTGATGAAACCTCCCATGCCTCCAAACTAAACTCCACCACTCTTCTTTATTTCTCCAAGCTTCTTTAAATATAACCCTTCACAGGTTAGTACCTACATAGGTAGGTACCTACATAAGCCTCCACATGATCGAATCTTTATGTAAACTTTCATATAAATCAGAAGTTTAACAGTTGGAACTCAAAACTCAGAAACTAGAAGTTCGAAATTAAAATTCAGGAATCAAAAGTTAAAACTTAGAAATTCAAAGTTCGAAATCAAAAACTGGAAATCGGAAATTAGTAGTTAAAAATTGAAACTGGAAGTCGGGACCTAACACCCTAGAACCCTAGAAATCTAGAAGTCTAGAATTTGAAGCTCAAAAGTAAGTCAAAAGAAGTAAGTCTGAAGCTAGAAATCGAAACCTAGAAGTAAGTCTGAAGCTAGAAATCGGAACCTAGAAGTCCCTTGTGTAAGACTTCATTTTCCACAGAAATAACTTCACCATATCTATACTCACACAAGGGACTGTTATTAATTCACGAATTGTAGACAAGCTACATGACCTGCCAATTTTAGACCGGAAAATGAACCTGACGCTTCCTCCACCTCTATTTATACTTTCATGAAGGATGACGCTACGCACGCGCCCTAACTACTGTCTAACCGAAACTGTCGACTTATTTTAAATCCAAATCTCACCGTTGACGGTATGCAACACTTAAATCTCACACGCGACGATGTCATATCAATCATCATATACGTCAGCACACTCTAGGTAGCGTAACCAAACTCTCAAGTTCTCCCTCTATTCAAATCTTAATTTCACAATCGTGAATCCGCATATACTCGAGGCCTGTCGTGACTTGGACCGAAATGCGCGTTTTTATATGTTTCTTTATCTGTTTTCTTAACGACCTCTTCCTTTTTTATTTTTTTTTTTATTTATTCAAGTATTTACATTTACGGGCAAGCCCAAATAATGTATTTACAGTTACACAACACTTATATTGAAATTAACTAACAATTAACTTTTCTTACTTATTGACAAATCGAGCATCTTATCATTGATTGCTAAGGAAAGCTTTCAGTGCCCTTAAGGAGCTGAAAAATATGTCCAAGCCAGGATAGCGAGTCATAAAGTCGTTAGTATGGTTGATCATATCTGTTATTGGAGAGAATAGGCCATAATTAGTTTTGTGTGGTGGTGGAGCAAATAGGGCAGCTGATCTTGTGGGGTATATAGGAGTTCGAATAGCAATTTGCGCTAATAATTCCGGACAGCTAAGAAGACCATTGAAGAGCTTGTAGATAAAAATTACATATCGACCAGAACGTCTAGCTTGCAGCGACTGGCAGTGAACGAGCTGGAGCCTTTCTGGGTAGGTATATAAGGATTTGTCAATATTGGATTTGAACAAAAGATAATTGATCATTTTTCGTTGTACCCGTTCCAAACGATCAATGTGACAGTTGTAGTTGGGGTTCCAAACAAGAGAGCCGAATTCCAAGATTGATCTGACCAAAGAGAAGTACAAAATTTTTATAGATGAAATGTCCTTGAAATCTCTTGCTTGGCGCTTAATAAAACCTACCAACCTGTAGCATCGGCCAATAATTGAGGAAATATGTGCCTCGAAGCATAATTTAGAATCAAGAATCATTCCCAGGTCTCTAACCTTGTATTCGCGTTGTAAAAGTTGGCCATCCGTATAATATGAAAACACAAGTGGCGAAATTTTCCTGGAGAATGATATCACGCAACATTTATCTCTGTTCAAGAAGAGTTTATTAGCTATGCACCATTCATTCAATCTGTCCAAGTCGCTTTGCAGCTTCAAAGAATCTGACAGATCATTGACAACCGCGAACACTTTCACATCATCTGCAAATAGTAGGGATTTAGAGTATTTAAAGACAGCTGTTATGTCATTTATGAATAAGGAGAACAATAGTGGACCGCAGTGACTCCCCTGTGGTACACCCGACGTTACCGATATTTCGTACGAAACATAGCTTCCAATTTTCACCACCTGGGTTCTACCATGTAAGAAGGTTTCTAGCCACGATAGCAGATTGCCCGAAATGCCGCAATGGAAGAGTTTCTCAGTGAGCAAAGACAGGTCCACTTTATCGAAGGCTTTACTAAAATCTGTGTAAACAGAGTCGACCTGTAGCCCAGACTCTATAGCATTATAAATATAGGAGGTATAGCACAATAGATTTGTTTCCACGCTGCGTCCGCGATAAAAACCATGTTGTTGGTCAGCAATATGGTTCCTAAAAACATTGAATATTACATCCGAAACCAGAGAATCAAAGACCTTTGCTATAGCACTTACCATACATATAGGTCTATAATTTACAACCTTATTTTTATCACCAGATTTAAATAAAGGAAAAACAAATGACATTTTCCACTTTTTTGGAAAATAGCCCTTGCACAATGAGTGATTATAAATAAGAGAGATAGGCAAGGCTAATGAGGATTTGAAAAGTTTCAAAAAGAAAGCTGAGATTCCATCTGGACCGGGATTATAATTTTCTTTTAGCTTACTCAGCCCATGAAGGACATCAAGCTCTGTGAAGGCGATGTCGCTTAATTGAAAAGTGTTTTCGATATATGAAGGTAAGGTGATCTTATTAGGGGCATTAACAGCAGTAAAGACGGACCTAAAATAATCTGCAAATAAATTGCAAATATCTACTCCATTTTCAGACTTTCTATTATCGAATTCTACCGAACTTGGGATACCTGTGCTGTTTTTTTGCTTACCATTGACATAATGCCAGAAAAGACGAGAATTTGTTTTAATATTGCGTTCTGTGTTTGAGATGAATTTAACGTAATCGTTATTTATTTTTATTTTAGCTTCGGTTCTTTTGGTTTTGTATATCTCATAGTCGAGTTCACTAAGTGACCTTTTGTATTTATTATAAAATTTGTTTTTAGATTTAATGGATCTCTTAGTGTCCGCAGAATACCAGTGTGGAAAATTGCCATTGTTGACAAATAATTTAGGAACAAATGAGTTGAGAGCATGATTTACAATGCTATAAAATTTATCAACATTTGCGTCTACATCAGAATGTGAATCAATAAGGGATTGCCAATCAATGGAATTAAAAAATTCAGTTATCGCTGGCTCATTTGCATTTTTATAGTTAAATTTAATTTGGCCATGGAGAATGAGATCGCTATCATGACTCAGACTAATAACAAATTCCAAAGGAGGGTGATATTTGTCAGGAGGAACCAAACTGAGAGGAGACTTCCGGACACTTGTACTATTAGAACACAGCACTAGATCCAAGATTGAATTTAAATCGTTTTTAATCAGGTTGCATTGATAAAGGTTTAAAAGATTTATGCTATCGCATATTCTGGTATCACTCGACGACGTAGAGATAAATATGCCGTACTCGGCGTCTTCCTCACTTTTATGCCAGGTAGTTCTTGACAAGTTGTAGTCGCCAGCGGCGTAGATGGAGGCGCGTGGGTATCTGTCAACTAAGAATTGCAGTGTAGAAAGATGATCATGATAGGCTAATTCCGGAACACTAGGCGACAGGTAGATAGAACCCATGATGATGTGATCATTGTCAATGAGAACTGATACGTAGATTTCCTCACAGGATGATTCAGGGATATTGATCTGAGTTGAATTGTACATTTTCTTGATGGCGATTAGAACACCACCACCCTGAGTTACAGTCAGTCTGTCTTTCCGATAAACATTATAATTAGAACATATAACTTCATGGTTTGATATACCCGAATGTAGCCAAGATTCAGTTATAAGTAAGACGTCGTAGTCGAAGCTGAGAGAGTTGTTGTAGCTACACAGCACCTTCGTACGTAGACCATTTGTGTTCTGATAAAAGACAGACAGATTTCTTACCTTCATGTTATTTGAGCCAGCCCGCAAACCTAGTTTTTTTTCTTCGTGACGATTTTAGGTACACCACTGAAGAATCTAATAACTTTATCACGACAACCGTCCTGCTCCATCTCTGTCAATTCCACTTTTGTTTAACCCTCAACCAAAGAAATAATATTTTAAGTTTTATCTGGATAACTAATCGAAAATCTAGAGCAGCAAGATGAGAGTGGTCTCATTAGACGCGGAAAATTAATTCGCATAAGATGATATACTTTTCAAACTCTGAAAACCTAGAACCGGGACAGAAAATCGACCAGACATGTTATCTACGTCTTATTTCAATAACAAAAGCAAGAATTTCTTAACGACCGCCAGATGTTCGTTCGTGATCTTTGCTTAATACAGCCTCCTACATCAGCAAAAATGTACAGTCAATCATAACTTTTCTGAACTTTATAAAAATATTCCAAATCGAGAATCAAAATTTTGAAAAAGAAAACGTAGCGTGCAAGGCACGCTGCAAAGTTAAAGTTGTTCAACTTCTCTGATAGTCTTGTGTCGTTTTTCGCGTCTTACTTGTCGGCCCGTCAATTTTATGTTCATTTTCTCGGCCATTCTTCCCATAAACGCACTTATGGCTCAGGGGTGCCACAGGGCTCTAACCTGGGTCCTCTGTTGTTTTTAATTTTTGTCAATGATCTAACGACGACACTTAAATGTAATTGTTTACTCTATGCAGACGACCTGAAATTGTACTGGAGCATTAGCACGTACGAAGACTGCAAATTTCTTCAGGAACAAATTGACGCGGTTGTAAATTGGTCGAAAGATAATAATCTCGAACTGAATGTCAATAAGTGCCAAATCATAACATTTACAAGAAAGGTTAAGCCGATAATGTTTGATTATGAACTCAACTCAATTCCATTGTCTCGTGTCATTGAAGTGAAGGATCTTGGCGTGATCTTTGATACTAGGCGATTATCTTTCAAACCACACATCTTGCAAGTGATAAGGAGTTCATTAAGAATGCTGGGCTTTATCATTAGGAACTGTAGACCTGTTTCAAACATAATAGCCCTAAAAAATCTATTCAATTCATTAGTCCGTTCCAAGCTTGAGTATTGCGGTATTATATGGAATCCACATTATAGAGTTTATGTCCATCTCATTGAGGGGATTCAGAGACGGTTCCTCAAGTGGTTACATTTCAAGACCCATGGTGAATATCCGCCGCAAAATTTCAGTTACAGTGTTCTTCTTGAAGCTTTTGATTATCTTTCGCTTTATACCAGAAGGATCACAAGCGGTCTTATTTTTCTTTATAAATTGGTGAATAATCAGGTAGACTGTATCTCTCTTATGTCTCTTATATCGTTTTATGTACCGCGACTACCTTCGCGAAGCTCGATGACTTTTTATTTGCCAGCTGCCAGAACGAATTTGATGATCAGATCTCCACTGTATGCGTCGATGAGAAATTTTAACTCTATTCCACAGGCTTGCGACATATCCAGCGATGATTTGCGGGAGCTTATCAGCATCACAGAGAATACGCAACAACCATTGCATATTCTCTGTAACCTGATTTTAAGAACATCAACTTTTCCCAGCATGTGGAAGCAGGCTCGCATTACACCCGTATTAAAAAAGGGTGACCCCTGTGACGTTCGAAATTACAGACCCATCTCAATTTTGTGCAATTTCGCAAAAGTTTTTGAATCCTGCGTCTTTGAACGTATATTCTCTGTCGTGAAACATCATCTGTCTCCGAATCAGCATGGTTTTGTTCCCCATCGATCAACAGTCACTAATCTGGCCTGTTTTTCGCAGTTTGTATCTGAGGTGATTGATGATGGAGGTCAGGTCGATGTGATATATACTGACTTCCGGAAGGCTTTTGATCAAATGGATCACTTCGTTCTCTTGAAAAAGCTTTATTTGTTTGGTTTTACCCAGCCCATGATAGACTTGCTTAAATCTTACCTCTTTGACAGAAAGCAATACGTCACCTACAATAACTTCATTTCAGAATCTTTTACACCCACCTCAGGAGTGCCACAGGGCTCTAACTTGGGCCCGCTATTATTCTTACTTTTCATCAATGACATCACCAACGTCATATCATGTAATAACTTGCTTTACGCTGATGACTTGAAACTATTCGTAAATGTTAGGTCCATCTCTGACTGTTCTCTTTTGCAGAATAATGTTGACCGTGTAATGGAGTGGTGTGAACTGAACAGGCTCTCCCTGAATACCTCCAAGTGCAGTGTTATTACCTACTCTCGTAGAAGATCTACCGGGTATTTTGGTTACACCATCGGTGATATACAGCTGGCGAGAGAGGATTCTATCCGGGACCTGGGTGTTCTTTTTGATTGCAGCTTTAACTTTGCCACTCACATCTCTGATATTGTTAGCCGCGCCCTTAAAGCATTCGGCTTCATTTATAGGAACTGTAAAGAGTTCACAAATGTTGGTGCATTGTTAACGCTTTTTTACACTCTGGTTAGATCTAGACTTGAGTATGCGTGTCTTATCTGGTTTCCTGTTCCCCAAGCCCATATTCATGCCCTGGAAAATGTTCAGCGAAAATTTCTGAAGTTCTTATTCTTCCGAGTTGAAGGTGTCTATCCCCAACGAGGATTTGAACACACTCTCCTTCTCAATAGGTTTGGAGTTTTATCGCTGGAAATGAGGCGTATAATTGTTGTAACTCGTTTCCTTTTTAAACTGGTAAATGGTGGAATAGACTGCGAGTTTTTGCTTGGTAAATTGCCGTTCTTGGTTCCCCGTTTAAATTCACGTTACTCAATAACTTTTTACACTCCCTCTGGAAAAAGTGGTGCTCTGACTAGGTCGCCACTCTACCTGATGTGTGCTTATTTTAATAGTATTAGTGATTGTTGCGACTTGAACCATGACAGTTTCAGCATTATGCGTCGCCTTGTTGTTGAGAGATGGTCTGGTAGTTGTCGGTATTAGCGACTTTCTGCCTGTAAATTAATTAGTAGCATATACTATTCTTAATTATTAATTTAATTGTTTACTTAATTATTAATTGACTGTTCTTGATTATTAGATTATCACTTAGCTATATTCATTCAATTGCTCTTAATTGTTGTAAATGTATTATTGATCAGTTTAATTTTGTTATGTTTTTTATTTCATAGCTTTTCATAGTTTTTAGTTATAATTTAATTGTGTAATTCTGTATGAAGAATGGGTTTGTTTTCTTCTTTTTTCTTTTTGTCAAATGTATTTTATATTTTGTTTCATGTAATTGGGCTCTTTGTCTGTTGGAAACAATAAATTATTATTATTATTATTATTATTATTATTATTATTATCACAGCTGAGAGCTTTCCGTGGATAGAATGAGTGGTTTCTTTACTGTATGATGATGTATGATGATTGTGTTTATTTTAATTGAATTTACATTTTTGTTACTTAGGCTATATTTTGGGTATTTATTTGTAACTATGCAATAATGATTTTAATTTTATTTTTCTATTGATACTGTAAATTGATTGTTGTTATTACTTAGATTATAGAATTTGTCCGTAATTTGGATTTTGTATCTGTTGGGCAATAAATCAAATGAAATGAAATGAAATGAAATGGTTATGTTTATAGGTATAGTTTATTTTGTTGTCTAACTTGGTCTTGATATTTTAAATTTTAATTTAATGAATACAAAGATCAATACTATTTATCAATCAATATTATAAGTTGAAAAGTGAATGCTATTATACTACTTAACAAAAATAAACAATAAACTGGATAAACGATTGTTCTGAGCGTGAGCATGTATAACTTAAATTTAAAAAAATCGTCATAACCTTGCAACTAGACGATTGGACAGTTGACACTACTGTTGACAGCTATCGAGCGTTCGGGTTAAAACTGTTCGATGTACTGCGGGCGTACCCGCAAAGTTCTCACTCCTCTGCTGTTCTGTTCTAACTACGGACCTAATACCCGAACGCAGCAACGGTATGCCAATAGACTTATTGTTTTTCTTATAGCCGCCATATTGTTTTTATGTTGTTTGGTACAAAAAAAATCATGGAAATCAAAAATCGTCAATAACATTAAAATTTTAATGTTGCGATTTTAATGCGATGTTAATGCTTTAAGTCGAAATCGGAACCACACATGACGTCATTGCGCAGTAGTGACCAAAATTAGTAAAAGCAATCGGCATACCGTGCGTGTATATGTGTATCGTGGCGTGGTCATCCGTGTGGTTCCTCCAGTGATGTGCCTTTACGCCTAAAGAATGTAAAGAATACGTAAACAATACGTAAAGAATAGGTAAAGAATGGAAACAATGGCAATTGGAAAAGCAATATGTTATGTTCTATGTTTGTTTTGATTTTTTATAACAAATTATAATAATAATAATAATAATAATAATAATAATAATTTATTGTTTCCAACAGACAAAGAGCCCAATTACAGGAAACAAAATATAAAATACATTTGACAAAAAGAAAAAAGAAGAAAACAAACTCATTCTTCATACAGAATTACACGCTTAACAACAAACTATAACAAAAAGCTATGAAAAGCTATGAAAAAAAAGGACAGCAAAATTAAACTGATCAATAATACATTTACAATAATTAAGAGCAATTGAATGAATAGTTTTGTTACTTTTTTATTATTATTAATTTTAATGGAATCCCACTACCACACTACCACACACAATTAGATTACAATGGTTGGCAGAAATCGAAACTCAGGAATATTCTGAGCTCCAGTTCACCGAAATTAAAATAGATAACAATAAAAATTAGGTATTGTAGTGTAACATGGGTCGCCTTTTACGTCCTGGTCAAGGCACCAATTCTGTAGTGTAACATGCCTAAAATCCTGAATACTTGTTGACGGTAAAGAATGGTGATGTAAACTATCTGGACTCTCAAAATGGAGGTGCTGCGTCATGCGCAGTCAAGTCAGTAATGTGGCCCCCAGACTGAATGGTTTTGAAAAAGAAGAACCCCTTTGACGTTTGAAATGTGAACTTGTCTGTCATGAATGACTGTTTGGATTTCCCGCCCTGAAGGTTTGATTTGAATTTAAAGTTCTCCCTCCCTGATTTCAAATAAATGACCACATCACTTACTTACCGTTTGTGGTCGTCGTTTACCTTTGGCTCATGATTTACCTGGGCTCGTGTTTTACCTGTGTTTGTAGTTTTACCTGGGCTCGTGTTTTACCTTTTGGCTCGTGATCGTCTAGCTTTTCACCTGTTTTGGACCATCCGTCGTGTTCGTAGTAACCTTATTTTGGTTCGTTCGTAGCAAACGCTACGAAAATACTTTGAGAGAGTCTTTTGTTGAGAGATAGGAGATTTAATTTAAAAGACAGAGTTTCCCCTTTGAAATGAATTGATTTATTGATTTTTGAATTGATTTGAATGTTTAGTCTGTTTACCCTAGTGATCCCGAAAAGGGTTTTCCTCCTAAGAAAGTTTATAGTCACGAGGAAAAAAAGAAAACCCAGTAAAAAGAACCGACCTCGGACTTGCAAAGTGCCAAGAAATAAAATACAAAAACATACAAGAAAAACACACAACGAAACACATACAATGAAACGACGACATGTTAGAATCAAGCATTCGCTTGGGCGTTGAGGGGTGAGAACTAAATCTCTTGTATTATGGTAACCTATCATTTTAACGTTAGTCTTTGCGAACCGTTTAGTACCTGTAAAGAAAAGACATAACAAAACACACATAAATTTAGACCCTTTGATGCGGAAGCCTCATCGACTTTCTCAAACACCTCCGGGGACTAATAGAAAAGACGTAATAAAACACACATAAATTTAGACCTTGTTGATGCGAGAAGCCTAATCGACTTTCTCAACACCTCCGTGGACTAATACCAAATAAATAAAATCGATTCCAAAGGACATCCAACGTTAAAATGAGACATAACCTATACAACAGATTGAAGCGTCGTTGTCTAACGTTGCGATTCGTGAGTCAAACATACAAAATCATATCGCCGTTTATTTAGGATTTTACATAAAAATACACCATGACAAAACATAAAATACAAGAGACACAACCAGAGCTGGGCACGAGTACTGAAAAGAGTACTCGTAAATAATTCGAGTACGAGTACTTGGAAAATGTACTCGTAAAGTATTTACTCGTAAGTACTTTGGCACAAACAGGTGGACGAGTACGAGTAATACTCGTGAAACCACGAGTAACAAGTACGAGTAGTTTTATTCGAGTCGTGCGCATGATCGATCATGATACCAATAAACAAGGCATGTTACTCATCTCATGTCATGTCAGTGGTCAAGGCGCAACCAGCCTATGACGTCAGGCTTGCTAACCTGCCTGAAACCTGAAACAATAATTACGTTACTTTGAATCGACTACTACTTTAACGTTATTCAAATTCAAAGACGTAAAAGAGTCTTAATTAGTTTTATTTTTTATCAATAATGAATAAATTGTTTTTGATACTTTTGAATTGAAGTTACTAGTAGCAGTAGCGAATAGTGATTGATTGAGATTGAGAGAGATAAAGAGGACTGACTGAAATGAATTTGAATAGTGACACTGGCATTACTAGTGACAGTGCAATTGCGCAGGACTGTGACTCGTTTTCAGATCGGTTCCCTGCTGACGGCATGACGTCATTATTATCCGTAAAAATATCCGTATTTGACGAGTAAAATTTCTCGAGTAGTTGTAATAATTGTACTTATCCATACGAGTAGTAAGTATTTTGGATGGAAAGTACTTGTGAGTAAAAAATTACGAGTAGTTTTTTTACTCGTAACAAAAATACGAGTAAAGTACTCGAGTACATGGCCAGCTCTGGACACAACACATAACATCGCCACCGTTTTGGTGCTAAATTGACATTGATAAACAAATCTGTTATATTCAGGAAGACCACATTTTATCTTTCTATTTCAAGGACTCATACCTCCTGAAAAAGAAACAAGACACACAAAAATGCAAATAAAAAAACACATAAATAGATCAGGCGAGTAAATCAATGGTAGCAAGTAAATAAATAGATCGGGCAAGTAAATCAGTAGCAATAAATAAATAAATATAGGTCAGAGCAAGTAAATCAGTAGTATCAAATAATAAATAAATAGTTTAGAGTCCAGGAAATATGAAATACAAAATGAGGTCAAACATATTATATAGCAGAGGCGTTATCGATCCGTAAAAAGACAGTCCTCGATAACAATTTAGAAAAGAAATCAAATTCATCTGTAAAGTGTGTCGCTCGCATTCCAAACAATAAAATTTCAATTTGAATAAAATGATTAATGATCAAAACCTCACAATGACAATTAAGTTTGACGAAAATGACAAAGAAGTTAAAAATTCACCAGTAAAATGCAATCAAAGACATAATAAAATTATACAGTGTGATCGTTTAAATAGTTTCATAAATAAAATGTAAATAAAATTGTTGAGAGCAGAAAAGAGTTTAAAATACAAAGAAAATGTGACCATGGTAAAATAAATTGCTTGTAGAAAAAATGTGCTTGATCATAATAACAATAATAATAATAATAATCAAAAGGCATGTGCTGGTTCAAGATTTCAATAAATAATAATTACCTAAAATTCAAGAATAAGTTTCTCAAAAAGTAACAAACGGTTAGGTTAATTTGAATAATGCAAATGACAATGGAAATTTAAATCAAGCATGTCTCTAAGGTGGGGATTGGTTCACTGAAAATTCCAATTTATAAAATAGTGGTATGGAGGTCACATGTTTAAACAATTTGAAATTAGACAATAAAATAAAATATTGAAACTAGCGTGTCTCCAAATGTGAGCTGAGTCACACACAGTGGAGAATAAAATGAATAAACAGTGATAATTGCTTTAGTAGTTTAATTATTATTAACAGGACTAATTGATTGACGACAAAGTAAATTCACAAAAGACAACTATGTGTAATAATTATTGTTCTCGTAACATGAGTATCGTGCATGAGTATAGACCATTGACATAAACATGACAGTTGACATTAGTATTATACAGAAGAACAGAACTATACAGAATTGCTATGTCAACACTTCCCCACAATTCTGCTATTGGTACATTACAAAATTACAAATAAAACTGTACTTATGTTTACCATTTACAATTAACACATTACAACATTTAACTTATTCCTAAAATGTTCAAATTTTTCTTTCGACAGAGCCTTAGTAAACATGTCACCTATTTGTTCATTTGTACTTATATATTCCAAACAAAATTTTCCTTCATTGAGATGGTCTCGTATAAAGTGATGTCTAACATCGATACGTTTTGTTCGCTTAGTTTCTAAAGTGCTTGCCATTTTTATACAAGATTGATTATCCTCAAATATCTTAATAGGATACACATTGACATTGATTATTTCGCTCAGTAACTGGCTTACAAAAATGCATTCGGTTGCACACGCTGCCAGTGCTATATATTCAGCTTCAGAGCTGGACAACGAAACAGTTACCTGTTTCTTGGTTTTCCAAAATATTACATTGTTGTGTAACTTAATTACATAGCCACTAACGCTTTTCCTATCATTTATGTTAGCTGCAAAATCAGCATCTACATATGCTGTTAAGATATTATCAACATTAGTACTCTTAACATATTTTATGCCATAATCTTGTGTCCGTTTTGCATATCGGATTACAACTTTCAAATGTTTCCAATGGTCTTCTGTGAAGCAATTTTGAAACTGACTAAAATAAGTAATAGCAAAACTTAAATCTGGTCTGCTTCCTAGCATTAAATACATTAAATATCCAATGAGTTCCCTATACGGAATATTTTTCTGTGCATATTCACTAGATTTTGATGCTTTTAGATTTAATTTCGGTTGAATGGGTACATTTGCAGGTTTACATTCCAACATATTAAAAGTTTTCAAAATTTTTCCGATCAATTCCTTCTGATTAATAAAAAGACCTGATTTATCTCTGACAATATTTAAACCTAAAAATTTAATCCTGTCATTGTTTGATAAATCCTTCATTTTGAAATTCTGCATTAATTTCCCCTTGATTTCATTCACCTTATGTAAATTTCCCGAAACTATTAACAAATCATCTACATGAACTAATAATAATACATCATCATTATAATACAGACATGGGTCTACTTTTGATCTTTTAAAATCAACTTGAATTAACATTTCATGCAATTTATCATACCAGCATTTTGGAGATTGTTTGAGTCCATACAAAGACTTATTGAGTTTACATACCTTATCACTAACATTTCCTTTCAAACCTTCTGGTACATACATAAAAACTGGTTCTTTCAGTTCACCATTTAAAAACGCACATTTGACATCCAGTTGATGAATTTTCAAATCTCTTTCAACTACTAACGACAAAAGAATTCGCAATGATACCATTCTTGCTACAGGTGAGTATATTTCCTCGTTCACTTCAGATTGCTGGTATCCGCGAGCTACTAGACGAGCTTTCTTGATTGTGTTTCCATTGTGTTCTTTTTCTTTAAAAATCCACCTCGAGTCGATTATTTTTACATTGGTTGGAGTCGGTACCAAGTCCCAAGTATTATTCATCTCATGTGCTGCCAATTCTTCTCTGATAGCTTCTTTCCACTCTTTGCCCATTGCTATGGCTTCTGAATAAGTGTCGGGAACTTCCTCAGTCGATATTTCTTCCATAGATAATGCATATAGAATCTGATCTACGTTGAGTTCATAATCCTTGAGATGTTCGGGTATTTTTCTTCTTCTTGCATTTCTTTCTGATGTTTCTGGAACCTCTTCACTTTCTTCAATCACTTCGATTTCATTTTCTGAAGAATTTTCTACAGAATCTTCCACTTCTTCAATTTCTCCTGGTACTTCAATTTCACTAGCGTTATCATCTTCCTTCATTTCTTCCACTATTACTCGTACCGTTTTATTCTGCTCATTTTCTTTATAGCTTGTCACAATATTTTTCATATATTGATCTTCATTGAATATTACACTTCGAGCGGTAATGATTTTGGATTCAGCAGGATCCCATAACCGGTATCCACACTGAGAAAAAATTTTCATTGGCGGAAGTAAATTTGCAATTCCGCCAATTAAATTATTTAATTGATAACGAGCAACTAAATATTTAGTTGCGTCAACTAAATTATTTAGTTCCCGAATTTGAGATATCCAACCAAGAATTAGTTGCCATAAGATACTGTATAAAAGTGATCGCAAATAAAACTTTCTGCTGTGAACTAAATAATAATTCAGTGAACCACAGTAAGCTTTCTTATGTCAATTTAATAAAACTGGGCAGAACTATTATCAGGTTCTCTCAATATTACTTTGAGTTCTCTCAACTAAATGAAACTCTTCTCCGAATCCAATCTTAGTTTGGATTTTTCCTACCTACCTAACCTAAAAATTTGGTAATATTTTATTGAACTTTTCGTTTTGAAATTTTTTATTTAAGTATTGGTTGAGATTTCGGTTCTTGGTGAAATAATAATATTACCAATAACCGAATCCCAAGCAATAAGTAAAAAATTTCTTCCCAATAAAGGTACAAAATGGGCATTGTCACGGCTCTCCTCATCCCGATCAACAATATAACAATAAAAAGTATCTGCACATTTTGCTGTCCATATTAATCATCCACATGTCCATAGTAATGTTAAATATATAAATTACCTTTAATTATTGTTATATATACCTACGCGTAGACCGGGACGAGTCAAAACTGTACCATTTATTGGTTTGGTTTGTCTGAAATCCATTTAAGTACCTATACCAAGCTAACAATGACGGATTTCTGTGATTTGAACTTCACGATTTGTCAGATTTATACAAACAAAGCTGCAAAAGAATATCAAAAATAAAACCGAATTATTTATTTACATTAAATAAGCAAGAAAAGTTTACTTAAGATAAATTATTAGCAACAACCACACGTTTGACGAACGCAGCTACATCATGATGGCGTCTATAATGGCGACTGATGCATGTATTTTTATCTGAGGTTGCACAGTTAGATGAATCTATTACAGTAAATAAATAAATATTTATTGCCATAATTCTGGTATAATTCCTTCAATACAAACCTTCTATTATTGAACCCTCTCAGTACACTACGCAAGAAATTTTTACTTGACACAATCATACCATAGTTGGAATAATGAAAATCTGATATATTTCACGCAATTATGTTTGGAGTATTCTGTTAAACATTTATTCCTACCTCCGGCAAGAAAAACCTATTTGTCTCACAAATTTCTAACTTCTAAGAATCTTTGATTTCTTTAAACAAGATAACTTTATATGTTTAGTTGCTGGGATTAAATTATGTTCCAGTACAGATTCTTAGATTGTTAGCTATGAGCAATATTATTATGCCAATATGAAAAATACTTCGCTACACAAAATGAGCTTCAATTAAATTATTTAATTCAATCAATTGCTCAATTTTAGTGAATTCAACTAAGATTTGGTACTGTAAATGATAAAGTTGTTCTTATAACTAAATAAATTCTCTGGAGGAAATACCTTCAGCCTTTAGTTCTTTCAAGAATAATATTTCTCTCAGTGCATTATCAGCATATCCCATCATATACATTTTTCTGGTTCGAGGATCCAACTTGCTCTTCCTCTGTTCTTTCGGTATATGTGCAAATGCCACACAACCAAAAACTTTCATTTTATGAAGATTAGGTTTTTCACCATACCAAAGTTCGGCTGGAGTTTTCTTATCTTGTATAGTCAAAGTTTCTAATCTGTTGGTGATATATACAGCTGTTCGCACGGCTTCACCCCAAAATTGCTTTGACATATTGGATTCAAAAATAAGGCACCTTGCTCTTTCCATTAGAGTGCGATTATAACGTTCTGCGATTCCGTTTTGTTCAGGGTTGTAGGGTACTGTATACTGAATTCGAATACCCTTCTCATTACAAAAGTTCCTGAATTCCTTCGAAGCATATTCCCCTCCATTGTCACATCTTAGTTTTTCCAGTTTGGTGTTGAATTTAGCTTCCGCCATTGCTACATAGAGCTTGAATTTCCCCAAAACTTCATTTTTACGTTTGATTAGGTAACATACAGCGAAATGTGAATAATTGTCAATAAATGTGACGTAATACTTCATACCGTCTTGCGTACTTGGAGTTATAGGTCCACATACATCTGAGGAGACCACTTCTAGTATTCGTGTGGCTTTTCTATCATCTGGTAGAGAGGTAAATGGAGTTCTGCTCTGTTTACCTTTTATACAAGTTTCACAAAATTTTAATGGATATTTCCAGGAATGTCCCATTCGCCTGTGCCATAAATAATCAGTTGTTGAATTTCCAAGATTGGCTTCTCGAATTTGTAAAAAGAAATTTATTTTGTACAAATTTCCATACAAACAACCTTTAGCTGTGACACTTGAATTTCCTTTAATTTCCACCTGACCGTTCTTGAAGATAACGTGCAAATTATGTTGTTCGAGTTTCTTGACAGACAACAAATTATGAGAAAGATTATCACATACTAATACATTTTCCATGACCACATTGATTCCTTCGTTTGTAGTAACGTGTAGATCACCTTGTTTCCTTGCAGTGATACTTTCACCCACTTTCGCAATACTAATTCTTTGTTGTACATCTCTGACATTGGTAAGAAACTCTTCATAATATGGTTTCACAAGATGGTTCGTAGCTCCACTATCTATAATGAATGAAATTTCATTTCTATCTTCACATGGAACTTGTTGATCCAGAAGACTGACGAACGCTATTTCGTCTTTTTCTGATGCTGCCACATTACATTTGCTTTTATTCTTTCTAGGGCAATTTGCTCTCATGTGGCCCGGTTCATGGCATTGGTGGCATCGGAATGGAAATGCACCTTCATTGTTCCTGTTACCCTGGCTTGGCTTTCCATAATTTTGTTTCCCTTTGTTGACATACTTCTTTTGCCAAAACTTCTTTCTGTAGCCTACGAATGCAGCTTCTTCACTTTCCGTTGCATTCTTACTTTGTCTTGCTTCTTCCATCAGTAATTTGCTTTTTACAAATCCCAAGCTTATTTTACTTTCATCTTGACAAAATAAAATATCAATTGCAGTTGTTACAGCCTGATATGACTCCGGCATTGCAGAGAGTAACTGTGTAACAGCTTCACTATCTTGAACGGATCCACCACAATTCTTCAATTCAGAAATTGTTTGTTCGAATTCACAAAAGAAGTTATTTAGAGGACCTCCTGAGAATTTCATTGTTCTCAGTTTCTTTTGTAATTGGACCTGATTTGCAATTCCCTTCTTTAGATAGATATTTCGTAATGTATCCATAATCTGCTTTGCCGTACTCTTTCCCTTTATGGTTTCCAGCACTTTGTCCGATAAGCATTGCACAATTATGCTTCTTGCCTTTATGTCCTTTTCCTTAAACACCTTCAAAGCTGCTTCCTCATTTGGAGCTTCATTATCAATAGTTAACAGCACATCACTCTGTTCAAGTAGCAACTTGACCCGGAACTCCCAGTTTGAGAACCCATTTCCATCAAATGCTTTCACATTGAAAACAGAAAAATTTCCTTGCGCTGCTGACGCCATTTTATTAACTTATTCTTCCCTTCCTTTTTGTTCCAGATAGGTACACCTATTATTCCAATTTATTATATTCACTTTCCAATTGGAAATAATTATCTGGGCCGCATAACCTGTGAGCTGAGTCACACACAGTGGAGAATAAAATGAATAAACAGTGATAATTGCTTTAGTAGTTTAATTATTATTAACAGGACTAATTGATTGACGACAAAGTAAATTCACAAAAGACAACTATGTGTAATAATAATTATTGTTCTCGTAACATGAGTATCGTGCATGAGTATAGACCATTGACATAAACATGACAGTTGACATTAGTATTATACAGAAGAACAGAACTATACAGAATTGCTATGTCAACACCAAAAACATTGAAATTTAAACTAAACAGTTTGCACGTGCGTATATGAGTACCTACATGGGGGCCCTGCTTTAAAATCCTTTAATTTAAAACGTATCAAATTTAAATAATAATAATGTGGTCAATGCATCAGTATTAAATAAATTAAATTTTGAAAGCTTGAAAGAAACGTGTCCCTAATCTTCATACAGAAATTAGTACATGTGGTGCTGGTATTAGAGAGGCCCCCTTTGTGTTATTTTGAACGTGTAAATGAACAAATTGCAACAAAGTGAAAATACAACAAATAATTAAAACAAGATGATCTGATCTCTAGCGATATCATAAGGCCTAACAAATATTAATAAATTAGAAATATTAGAATAAACGAACAGTTACTTACATAGTCGGGTTATGTTATAAGATTCGATTGTTTTCAAATATAATAAAGATTAAAGAACAGCTGAGCTCCTCTGAACTTCACTCTGTGACTGCTGGAAAATAAGTGAACATGACTCGTGACTACTGAGTGTGACTTGAATTCTCGCTAACTGCTACATGTGGTTTAATGACATTGACAGAACTGACGTTTCTAGCTTTGAAAGCTTGACAAATAAAAATAAAAATTGGGTGCGTTTCTCGGCTCTAAAGTTTACAATTTTTAACATGCGCAGTTGTTATATGGTTTGGGTCCTTTCAACCCAATCAATAAATAAATACCGAAAAAAATATAACTGAAGTATAATACTGAACTGCCTAATTTTAACTATACTATAATATTCAATATTCATTCAATAATGGCATGGCATCATTGGCATCACTAATGACTTCACTAATCACTTCGATGTCAATGGCGATTGGCGGAGGCGGGGGTGAAAACATCACGTCAAACTTCAGGAAAAAACACGACAACTGACAACAATGACCACGTGAAGGGTTTGTTTGTATGGAACCAGAACCACTTAGCCCCTCCCTGTGACGTCACACTGACGGCGTCTATAGCACAACAGCCGCATGCCGCATGTGCAATCTTCATTCAATTACCACAGAGGCAGAAACAGAAATCACAGAATAATAAAATACCAGTATGCAATCACTTCAATCAAAGGTAGTGATGGGCAGAATCGAATACTTTCAAGAATCGAGACCTCAGTACTCGAATACTTATCAGAATCGAATACTTCAGTATTCGAATACTGACGATACGAGTACCAGACCAAAGATCGATTCTGCCGCGCTCGGGACTCCGGAATCGGGCTGTTGCCGATACCGACTACCTACTACTACTACTCGAATGCTTCAGTATTCGAATACTGACGATATGAATGAGTACGAGTACTACGAGAACAAGGATAAGGATCGATTCTGCTGGTCGAAGGTCGAAGCCGCTTGACCTTGATTCTTATTCCTGCTACATAGTGTCCCGCATTGACTTTTCCCGAAGTTGTCTTATTAGTTATAGGTACTTATTATTATTAATATTATTATTAATACGAGGATCGAGACGGAGACGGAATAACTTAACAAATTAACTTTTTTACTATAACTAATGCATATTATGGTATATCGGGATCGCGTTGAATATTAACTACGTACCTTATACCTATAGGTATGACCTTATAATTATGTGAACTTCATTTTATTTTCAGTACACCAAAAAACTGTTAGTTGGATACAATTATTATTATGGGCAGGTACCTACCTACCTGATCTGTATGAAAAATTTAAACAATTTGATCTTTTTGTATAAGTAGGTTATATAGGTAAAATTTATAAGGATAATAGTAATGTTAAATTATTAATTAAAATAATTACTTAAATGACTGCGAAAGGTACCCATATTCAGTACATATTCAAGTCATTAAAAATTATTAAAATTAAAATAATGAATGATGATACGGTAGGTACCTAGGTAGGTAAAACACATTTTATTTTATATTTGGAATGTGAGATTAAAGATAGATTTCATATTTCATCTAGTCTATAAGCGACTGCAGTAGTTTGTAGACAATACAACACAATAATAAAAATAAATAATAAAGGCGGCAATCCGGCAATGTAATAAATATGGACACGATTAGGAGTTCCGATTCCACATCCGAGAATCGAGACGCGAGGCGAGAGAGAGAGAGAGACCCGAGACAGAATTCATCCATTCGAGATCTTGTACTCGTACTCGTATTAAAGTATTCGAATTCTTTTCTGACGTCGAAAATCGCCGATCCCACATCCGAGCCGAGAATCGCTCCACGATCCGAGACATAATAAGCACAAGAAGCGACCATCCGAGATCTAGTATTCGAATGCTAGTACTCGAATGTTTTTCAAGTATTCGAATTCTGTTCTGACGTCGGAATCGGCAAGAATCGATACCACCGAGTACTTGAGAGAATCGAGACATGCGAGTACTTGTGAGAATCGAATACATCTCGATTCTGGTATTCGAATACTCCCAACACTAATCAAAGGTAAAGTGCCAGCCAGTCCAGCCACTAGCCACTCCAGCCAGCCCAAAAGAGAAGACCTAACTTCTGTGGTGCCACGGTGCCAGTTTTTTAGTTTTAATTAACATATTGAGTTTAAATTAAATGACTGATAATTATTATCGTTCGGTTCAACATCAGCAGGTAGAGAAAATGATCATCAAAACGGAAGCCTCAGATGATGATCAGTTTATGGAGTCCGAGAAGGACGACTCCTTGCCACTGATCTCTGCGAAGTTGAAGTGTGAAGATGAACAAAGTGGTTGCGGCCCGTCTTCTGAATTGAATAATTTTGAGGACACTCCTGCGTCACCTTTTCCAATAATACAAGAACCCGAAGATTCGACGACGTCGGCCTTAAAGGAAGAGATTGACATCGAGGACCACAAACCGGGATGGGAAGAGTTGATCGGGAGCCGTGGCAGCATTGGAATTTTTAAGAGTGGACCCGATCGGTGTGAGTCTGTTCAAGAAAGTGAGGTACGTCAGGCACGATCGACTGAAAGTAACAGCGGAGGAGAGTTGAAATATAACTGTGCACATTGTCTTTATAAAACAAACAATAAATCTGGTTTTATCCAGCATTATAATCATAGACACAAGCCCTGTACGCAAATGTATAAATGTCAGGAATGTTCCTATGAAGGAAAAGTTAGGGAAAATTTTATCAGACATTATAAACGTAAACATACAAAGAAAGCTAGTGAAGAAGCTTCTGAAGTGTACAAATGTCGGGATTGCTCACATGAAACAAACAATAAATATTCTTTTATCCGACATTATAATCGTAGACACAAGCCCTGTACACAAATGTATAAATGTCAGGAATGTTCCTATGAAGGAAAATCTATGGAAAATTTCATTGGACATTATAAACGTAAACATGCAAAAGAAGCTGCTGAAGTGTACAAATGTCGGGATTGCTCATATGAAGCAAACAAAAAATATAATTTGACTCGACATCGTAAATATAATCATTCTAAATTTAATAATGAAATGTACAAATGTGGGGAATGCTCCTATAAAACAAGGAGGAAAGCTCACTTGAATCAACATTATAAATGGAAACATTTAAAAGTTACTGAAGTGTACAAATGTCGGGAATGCTCATATGAAACAAACAATAAACATTATTTTATTCGACATCATAAATATAATCATTCTAAATCTAAAGATGAAATGTACAAAAGTGGGGAATGCTCCCATGAAACAAGGAGGAAAGATTATTTGACTCAACATTATAAACATAAACATGCAACAGAAGCTGCAGTGTACAAATGTCACGAATGTTCATTTGTAACAAAATTTACAAGTTATTTGGCCAAACATTATAAATTTCAACATTCAGAAGATGCTGAAGTGTTCAGGTGTCGGAAGTGCTCATATGAAACGAGACATAAAGGTGATTTGACTAGACATTATAAAATAAAACATTCAGAAGATGCAGAAGTGTACAGATGTCGGGAATGCTCATATGAAACAAGATATAAAACAACTTTGGCTCAACATTATAATTATAAACATTCAGAAGATGCTGAAACGTACAACTGTCAGGAATGCTCATTTCAAACAAGATATAAAAGTGCTTTGACTCGACATTATAAATGTAAACATTCCAAAAATGCAGATGTGTACAAAACAAATGTGCTGAATGTCAGTATGTAACAAACATAAAAATAAACCTCGTCGAACATTGTAAGTCCATTCACTCAATCAGAAAAAGCTAACGGGTACCAAAATCCAACAGACTTATGAAGAGTGTTCTTACTTTTACACAAAAATAAACAAACTAACCAATGAACATTAATAAGAAAGAAGACAAACTGAAGTGTTTCAAATGTTTGGGAGTGTCCTTTTTTTATATCAACCGAGAATTGTTTGACAAATCTTTGCACCTCCACTGACACTCCGATGTCCAAGTTCAGGGTTATAGCCCGGACAGAACAAACACAGAAGGTGAGCTCGCATTCTGCATGTGAGAGAGAAAGAAAGAGACCTTAACTCGGTTAAAGTGTGCTGTAGTCTAAAGTGCGTAAAAAAATAAACAATTACTGTTAGTGTAATTTTATTATTCAGTTAGCTTTGTTACCTGCCTATCTATATGTTAAATAAGAATTGATGTAGCTATGGGATTTAATAATACAACCATGTACCATGTTGAGGGATATTTTGTTCTTTCACTTCTCATTCTTATTCTTCTCGTAAAGAATAAATATGCGAAAGAAGTGAATCATTTCCATATTCTTCAATCAACGATTGCCGGTAAGCAGTGATGTAAATTATATCCCTGATTTTTTAAATTAATTTGTAATTTCCGGTTCTGTTAGTTAATCATGAAGGCAACAGATGGCGCCACTTTTTTAACCATTACATGTAAAAGCGGAAATCTGTCCGTATTATTATCTAGTGTATTTGGTTGTATCATGCATGGATTAGGGATGAAAAATTGCGTTTAATGAAGTAACCGTGTAAACTAGTGATGGGATATCGTTAAAATTCAGTAACGTTACTTCTCGTTCCGTTCCAATGAAATAACGTTCCAAAATAACGTTATTTTGTAACGTTACTTTGTTATGAACGAACAATGGCAATGGCACTGGTCTGGTCTGGAAACTTGGATAAGTAAACGACTGAAAATACTGAAATTAAATGATGCAAGATGAAACGACAACGAGTTAATATATTGAGTTATTTTTTTTTATCGATTTATTATTACCTACCAATATGAGTTTCGGGCAAGTTAAGCGTTGAAACATTGGAAATGTGCAAAAAAACTATTTATTTCTTATTTTTCAAGGTGTTTAAATATATTGAGATTAAAATAAAATCAATTAGGTAAATCAAACCACATTCTCATTCTGTATAGCCCATAGAGTCAAGACAACAAAGATCCATCTGTTATGTTGACCGAGTACCTACTACTGGGGTAAAAGAATTTAAAAGATCAATAAACAAAAAAAGGTAACTAACATAGGTACCTATAGGATACACTAATTGATTTTCGATCTCTTCTGAAATCCGCAGCCCTTGTCCTTGTCGGTGGCGCACTCTAGTAATAGATTACCTAAATTCCTGTTTACTATCCCTGTTTAAAATAAAATAATAGAAAAGGTATGCTTTATAGTGAATACTACTCCAAACTAGAACAGCTAAAAGAAATATTATTTAATGTTTTGCTTTGCCCTTATTTCAGAGATGTCTCTCTATGCGCGCTGTTACAATAAAATATACCAAAAATTTGAATCTTCCGCACAAGTCTAACTGAAGTTATAAAAAACAGATGCCCAACCCCCAATAAAATTAAAACTTGGACCCAAATTCAATTCTTTCTTCAGTTATGCTACAACTCATCTCTACTTCGAAAGTTTGGACTTGTGTATTATTGTGTTATATGTGCTTTTCGTTTAGTTTTTGTTATGCTTTTCGTTTAGTTTTTGTTATGCTTTTCGTTTAGTTTTTGTTACGCTTTTCGTTTCGTTTTTGTTTTTCTGTGTTGAAAATTTTTTTTCAAATAAAACATATATACTATACCTTTTCAACGTCAATTTCAGAAAAAGTAACACCAATTTCAGAAAAAGTAAAATCCAATTCAGTAAAAGGGGACTTCAATTTCAGAATAGTTAATTCAGATTCAGAAAAAGTAATTTCAATTTCAGAAAAGTAAACTCAGATTCAGAATAGGTAAAGTCAACTTCAGAAAAAGTAAAAACAACTTGAGAATAAGTAATTCCAATTTAGGAAAAAGTACTAATTTTATTACCTTCAGATAAATGTTTTGTATTTATATTTATAGTACCATCAATTCATATTATTCAAGTGTTTAAACTTTATGTTATAATTACATTAAAGTGGGTAGTGATTTCACAAGTGCTTAATCAAATTTATCACAAGTGTCATGAAGGTATACCGAACTAAAATATTAACAAGATGGTAAGACGTAGGCAAAATTTGAAGGCGATAAAACCTACGAACGCGTATTATACTATACACTAAGTTGAAACAGAAGGTAAGTACCTAATAAATTTGAAGTTTCTAGCAGCAAATGGAGTGCCCCAATGTGTAATGGTATCGACGGAAGGTGTTATGCACCTCAAACGCCCAGGCCTTCAAGGCCCTTTCGGTCTCGGTGTCAATCCCACTGGCCCTCACCGCCCAATCGATCGCATATTACATTTGTCATAAACATTCGAAAATTAATCTGCAAAATAGTGTGGGCTGAGCCAAGATCGAACCCATGATCTTGGGCTCCGTCGCCAGAGTCACCCATGCACCAGGAGCCTTTGTGGGGTGCCCTACAAAACAACTAATACATCACAGTAAATAAACATACATCACACCGAAAAAATTATGAAAATAAACATATTATGTACCTACCTATAGTATAATAAATGCATTTATAAAAGATGATTTATTCACAGGAAGTACTTAAATCTAATCTTCTGAAATTGCTTTACCTATTCTGAATTTGATTTACCTTTCTGAAATTGAAGTTACCTTTTCTGTATTTGATTTAACTTTTTCTGAATTTGATTTAACTTTTTCTGAAATAGAGGTTACTTTTTCTGAAGTTGACATTGAAAAGGTATTATAGTGAGTAGTGACTTTATTTTATCGGACAATTACAAATAATTTTAGTGCTCGTTTCTTAATTGGATCTTTGTGTTATTTTGATAAAGCAATAAGTAAAGTAATAGAATGCTCTTTTTCGTATATAATTCTACAGGGTGGTCCAACTTAAAACGTCAGGACTTTACCAAACGATAAATAACGTTAAAATAATGCCAGTTTCTCTAATACACTTACAGACGGGAAAGCTTCCTTTTCAAGTTTTAGGAAAAAAATAATGTTTTGAGAATATTGTCAAAACGGCTGCTTTAAAAAAATTTAAATTTTGCACGCAGCATGAGCTAAGTATTTTTCATGATTTATACGGCCTATGGTGATAAATTGCAAAAACCAGTGGCGGAGATATGGGTGTGCCATCGCCCCTTTTCAAAAAAAAATTGACGCCACTGACTCTATGGCAAATTTAATAATACTATTCAATGCCCCATGCTTTTTAGAACAAAAAAGTACTGCTTAATTTTTTTCACAAGGCGCACCGTTTTCGAGATAATTCAGGTTTTCTTAGGTAATGCTAGGCTCTTCACATTACAAAACTAATTTAAATTTCACGACGTAGTCTATGACCACAGAATAGATACTATAACGAGACCGCTCTGGAAACATTCTATTTGTTTCGTGAAGCCCGCCGTTTCATTTGTTTACATTCTTTTTTTTATACTGAGTTAGTCAATGACATGTTCCCGACAGTTCCAGTCACATGTCACGTGACACATTGACAGACAGACGTTAATTCTATGGAATTCTGGAGTGGGCTCGCCGAACAATCCGACATTTCCAGAATCCACGAATCGACGGCCGGTGCGCCGGTGCAACGTTCTAGAATGTACCTACTGTTTGGCTGCCCCGTCGGGGGAACTATATAAGAACAGCCTCGCGGCTGCGTGGGACAGTTTTAGTTTGGACGTGGAATGAATCTGAAGACAGAGCAGTAGTAACTAGTGGAAGCTGAACAGAGCAGTAGTGAAGTGAAGTGTGAAGTAAGGGAGCCAGTAGTGACAGTATAGCGAATTATAAAGAAGCTGTGTTTAGTGTGTTTGATTATTTAGAATTAGAATTAGAGGTTATAACTTGGATTAATCAATAAAGTAATTTGCAAGACTTTTAAGTGGTGGATTTATTATTGTGAGACCCGTAACAATACAATCAGAAGCTAAACTCGCCGGCGGCGCCTTTGATCTTTTAGAGACAAGCCTCACCTCTAGCGGCCATTGCTTTAGAGTAGAAACGCAGGCCCACCACAGAATAGGTACAATTCTATTTTGTGGGCCCGCATTCAAAACCAATGAAAGCTCATCTCAAATCATGGCGGATCTCTATGCGCCGAGAGTAGATGCGCGAACTTGGTATTTTTATTGAAGTTTATATTCTGATTGTACCTATTCTGTGCTATGACCAAGTTTTGACGTTTTCACCAATTTAATATCTGCTTGTTATAAGTGTCACTAAATCTCTACAACAAACTATTGGTATATTCTTTTAAACATTACGATGCCTTTCCGATTTTCTAAACAAGAATATGCTGATATGCATTTTATCTATGGATTTTGTGATGGAAATACGGCAGAAGCAGCTCTAGAATACCGCAGACGATTTCCCAACAGACGACAGCCACAACATAATGTTTTTTCAAAGGTACATAATCAATTCGTTGAGAGAGGAATAGGGCCCATCATTAGAAATCCTAATCGTCTAAATGTTGATACCGTAAGAAGAAACAACCGCATACTACGTGAATTTACCAGAGACCCGAGGACAAGTCAAAGAAGAGTGAGTCGAATCACTGGAAATTCTAAAAGCACGCAATTTTGAGAGTGTTAAAACGGGATCATCGACATCCTTTTCATCTCCCACCTGTTCATGGTTTACAACCAGGAGATGAAGAACGCAGGATGGTGTTTTTTAGGTGGCTTCTGGACCAGAATAACGATTTCTTAAGAAATATTCTATGGACAGATGAATCGTGGGATTTACTCGACGTGGGATTGTAAATTTTGACAATCAACATGTGTGGGCTCATGACAATCCTCACGAAATTAGACCACGAAAGTTTCAACACGAATTTAGTGTCAACATTTGGATAGGAATCTACAATGGTAACCTCTTTGGCCCTTATGAACTCCCACAGCGACTGAATTCTGAAAACACATTTTGGTGCAAACGTTCGTAATTGACTGAACACACACTTTGAAGGACGATGGATTGGTCGCGGTGGTCCAGTTGCATGGCCTGCATGGTCTCCAGATTTAACCCCCCTGGATTTCTATCTTTGGGGTCATCTGAAAGATGCAACTCCGGTGCCCCATAGAGAGGAACTCTTGCTTAGGATTCGGAACGTTTGTGCAGATATTAATCACGACATGCTACTTAGTCTAAACAACTCCATCAGAAGACGTTGCCAGTTATCCATTCAACAGAATGGTTGTTATTTCGAACAATTGTTACATTAGTTAGGTGTTGTTTATTCCTGTTATTTAATTATTTAAGTAAAAGTTCTTTGATTAGAATTTGTCTGTTCTTAAAATGGTTACAGCTATTACCTAAGAAAACCTGAAAAGCCTTGTGAAAAAAATTAGGGAGTACTTTTTTGTTCTAAAAATCATGAGGCATTGAATAGTACTCGTATTATTAAATTTGCAATAGAGTCAGTAGCGTCAATTTTTTTTTTTTGAAAAGGGACGATGGCACACCCATATCTCCACCGCTGGTTTTTGCAATTTATCACCATAAGCCGTAAATCATAAAAAATACTTAGCTCATGCTGCGTGCCAAATTTCAATTTTTTTAAAGCAGCCGTTTTGACAATATTTACAAAACATTATTTTTTATCCTACTCCATAAGAAAATTGAACTTTCTCGACTGCATGCCCCCGGAGAAAGTGCCACTTTTCCTGCCTAGGCGGTAAAATTATTTTTATATTTTCACGCTAGAGGGCCACCCAATTGCAATTGAAATGCTATTTCCAGAAGGAACCAATAGCAAGCAAGCTAGCTGCACAGAATAGATTAGTCTAATTCTGTGCTAGCTGTATGTCAATCTGTCAATGTCAATAGACCAGCAAGACCCAGCAAATTAAAAATTAATTATTGAAGATTTGATGATTTAAACTTACTGATGTCAAATTTATCCAAACAAGGAATTTCGTTCAATAATACTTGTAATATTCAAAATCTTCACTATTAATGTTATCCATAAATAAATAAATTACTGATTGTAATTTAACTAATCTACGCTTACTGATACTAATGTATTAAGCAAACATAAATGTAGGTATTCAATAAATTTTCTTTCAAAACAAAATTTTTCAAAAAAAAAAAAATAAAATTATTATTATTATTATTTTGTGTAGGATAAAAAATTATGTGTAAACCACGGCGGTAAAGTGTCTTTTCAGGTCTCAAGAAGTGGCCAGCCTCGGCTGCGCCTCGCCTGGCCATATCTTCTTGAGGCCTGAAAAGTGCCACTTTACCGCCTAGGTATACAATATACTATTTTTCCCAAAACTTCAACGCTGTATCTTGAAAAGGAAGCTTTCCCGGCTATAAGTGTATACGAGAAACTGATGGCATTATTTTAACGTTATCTATCGTTTGATAAAGTCCTGACGTTTTAAGTTGGACCACCCTGTATATCAAAATTATTTTTTTTACAAAAGTTGATAATCCTGCTGCCTCTACCATGCCACGACACACATCCTCTATTTGGAATTTTTTACTCCAAAGGCGAACGCAAATTCAGTAGCAGTTTGCAATATGTGCAAAGTGGAGCTGAGCTACAAATCAACGTCCAGCAATTTAAAAAAACATGTAGAGCGTAGACACCCTACAGTAAAGATAGACAATTTACGTCAAGACAAGACAAAGTACGACAAGTCATCTACAGTTGTGAAATCTATTCAGGATCAGGAACCTTTTCAACCTCAACCCTCGACATCGAGATCGAATTCTGAGATTCCCGATTTTGAAAATCTAGATCGGTGCAACCCGATCTGGAAATGAGAACTAGGGTACAGCCTAAGCCTAAGCAATTACAAACCACCGTTGATTGTTTTATTCCAAAACAAATTGGATTATCTGCTAAAAAAAAAAATTGATGAAAGTTTGATGCTTTTGTTTGTAAAAGATTTCCAACCATTTAGTGTAGTTGAAGACTATGGATTTAGGAAATTTGTTAGTGACCTAAATCCTTCCTATCAACTACCAAGTCGGAAAACCATCACCAATACATTGCTTCCGGCAGCTTATTAGGAAGTTTACAAAAATACAAAAGATGCCATAGATACAACACATGCTGTAACTCTCACTACAGATTGCTGGACATCTTGCAACACTGAAAATTTTATGGCAGTTACTGCACATGTTTTAAATGACGACTTTTCATTAAAATCTGCTTTATTAGATTCCCGCGCATTTGAAGAGAGTCCACACAAGTGTCAATTTGGCGTGTGAACTAAAGAGGGTGATAACGGAATGGGGCTTAGGTAAAAAAGTCTTGATGGTTGTATCAGATAATGCCGCCAATGTACGCAAAGCCATCAAAGATGAATTAAAGTTGCCGCACTTTGGGTGTTTTGCTCACACGTTAAATTTAATTGCAGCTGATGGCTTGAAACAAATTACTGGTCCCATAGAAAAAGTCAAAATAATTGTAGCCCATTTTAAACATATAGTACGACTGCCACAGCTAAGTTTATGGAGCAACAAAGGCAATTACAATTAGAGCCAAAAAAACTGATACAGGCAGTGCCCACTCGATGGAATTCAACTTTTTATATGCTGGAAAGATTCACAGAGCTAGAAGAGTCCTTGAGAACTACAGTTGCTCTGATAGACAAAAATCTACCTATTATTTGCATTGAAGAATGGGAAATTTATCGACAAATTGTGAAAATCCTAAGACCTCTAGAAACAGTCACTAAATTGATGAGCGGAGAAAATTACGTGACTGCTTCATCCGTTATCATCTTGTGCAACGGACTGAAAGATGTTTATTCAAAATTATTGATGACACAGAATTTGACGGAAATGTCAAAGACTTTAGTGAAAAGTATTTTAGATGGAATCATTTCCAGATTTGGTGATTTTGAGAATAATCAATCTCTAATTGTAAGTACCTTCGTGGATCCAAGGTACAAGACTTTGGGTTTCTCCGATGAAGAAATAGGGGAAAGAGCAAAAAAGGCTGTAATTTCATTGCTTGCGAATAAATTTAAAAATAAAGAAGCGATAAATATTTCGCAAGTAAGAGAACAACCAACTGCTGATAACGTGGAAGAAATGTCAGTTTGGGGAAGCTTCGACAAAAAAATGTCTCTTTGTAGCGTGCGCTTTTCCACATCTGTTTCGAATGAATTTTAGACTAGTAGAAGGCGCAAGATAATAGACCTGATCGGAATGTTTACACTCCGCTGGTTTTATATTCTGAGTCATTGTAGCGAGGTCGAATGATGAGTGTCAGTTTCCAGTCTGCCAGATGCCATCAGTCGGAGAGGTGACAGGCCGATGTAGCGGATAACTGAATATGCGCTAATTTATCGATTAGGTAGTGGGAGGTCGGAACCCGACGAGATGAACGTCTCATCTTTCTTTCTGTCTGAAATACTGATGGTGTGAATATGGTTCATTAAAGTGAATTATTGAGTTAATTGTTTCGTGTAGTGGTTTGTTTAAACTCAGGTATGAAGTTGTAGTTTGAGAGTTATTTAGCAAAGCTAATGTTCTATGTTGTCCTCGATTAGGTAGTTTTGAGATTGAAGCAGAAAATGGATTTTAGAGAAGCCCGACTTGGATAACAGAATTCATTTCGGTAAAAATTAAAGATGGCGTTTAGTAAATTCAGATGGTAATTATTTTTAATTTCAGGGCTCTAGTTACGGGGTTTTGGTCCTAGCTCCAGGCTTTTGTTGCAGTTCTAGCTCTAGTTTCAGGCTATGATATTATTTCGGACTTGAGTCTATTTGAGGATCCCGTAGTAACCCAGTTCCAGTTCCTGAGTTCAGTTGTCTATGTAGACGAGTTCGGATGGATGGCGTCCTTTGGAAAAGAGAAGCCAGTTTTTATGGGTCTGGACCAATGATGGAGGTCTGACGTCATCGATGGTGGAAGGAGGAAGCTTTGTTCTCCATCCTGCCCTTTTTGAACCATTGTTTCACTCAGTTTTCAACCGGAACAGCCAGTTTGAATCTAAAGGTACCTACCTTATTGTGTTTATAATAATAACTCTTTAACCTAAAGAGAAGAACATATAAGACCAAATGACGTTATGGGAGTGAATTTTAATCGGATTTTTGTTATCTTTGATTGAATTTAAAGGTACCTAATTGATATTACAATTTTGTATATTGCTAAACTTATTGTTTATACCAAGCCGGTATAATTGTTTTTTATTAGTAAAGTAAATTTTAGTTTTGTAAATCTGTAATTTGGCCAAATTAAGTAAGGTTAGATGTGTAAATTTTGGTGAATGCCTATTGAAGGTTATATTGTGGTCTTTTATAGACTAATTGCATTTTAAAATGAATAATGATATTTCTTTTTGATGTGATGTGTAATGTTTAGTAGATAAGTTGAAAAATCCTAATTTTAAGTATATAATCTCACGATACATTATTATCAATTCCTGGAAATTTATTTTAATTGGAATTTATTCCAATAAACTGTTAATTATTAGTGTGACTTTTATTTTTAGTGTGTTTTGTGTGACCTGAAATTTAAAAAATAATCACAACGTAGGGCAGGTCAAGGTTTTTTTGGAAACTTTTTGGAAACATTATTGATCTAGACGATCACCTGAAAAATCTGTAACTTTCTTTAAGATCCCCACAACCCTCTGTTCCGCTTCGGGTTCAAAGGAATTTGAACGTACCCGAACGGAGCGCGAGGAAATAATGCACCTTCTGTTCGCACACTTTTCTTTTGGCATGTCTATTCAAAATTTAAAAAGGAGCGAATAGGGAGGGCTACATCTTTTCCAACCTACAGGTACCCACTAATCTAGGTCAGTGATTGAAGTACAGAGGTATCTAGATTTACCTCCGCTACCTAGGAACGAGAATCCTGTAGCATGATGGAAAGAAAATTCCTACAACTTTCCCAATCTCGGCGAATTGGTGAAAGAAAAATTTATAACTGTGGCAACATCAGTTCCTTGTGAGAGACTGTTCTCCAAATCAGGTCAAATTTTAAGTGATCGTAGACCCCAACTTAAATCGCAAAAAGTGAAAAAAATTTTGTTTATAAATTGTAATAAAGACCTTTAATTTACCTAAAATTTCACTGTGAATTTCTCGAGTTTAATTTTGTTATTAATTTAGAGGAAACCTGTTTAGTTTTTATTTTACGAAATTTCCAACCATTTGAGTAAAAACCGAAGTCGTAAAACCAAAATCTCAGTGAGAGAGGTAAAAAATGTTTATTTTAAATGCGGTTTTACCTTTCGTTTGAAGGAAATTTTGTTTATTTTCTGGAATTGTTCCTGTTCTTATAATAAGTCAACTTCTAGCTTTCAAAGCAGACTCTCGCTTCAAATAATTTATGGAATGTTAACCTAATACAGTTCCTATATGCGTGGTAGTCTTCTTTGGTAGGCTTTAAGTAGTGTTAGTGTATTTTTTAATAAAAAAATACACTATTGAGGACGACATCACTTCTCGAAAATCACCCAAACTCATCAAATGTCCACCGATCATGACCCTCAGATCACGAAAAAGTAGTTTTCCAAAATTCACCTGCCCACGGAAAACTACTTTTTCGTGATCTGGGGGTCATGATTGGTGGACAATTGATGAGTTTGGGTGATTTTCGAAAAGTGATGTCGTCCTCAATAGTGTATTTTTTTTATTAAAAAATACACTATTAATGAGGTACACTATTATAAATGAGGTACTTATAGAAGAAAAGAATTTTTTTTTTTATATTTTAATTTATTAGCAATCAGAACAAATACATTCTATAGGCTAATATGTTGTCTTGAGAGCATCAGGCTCTATGATGACGTGACAAGATCTCCTCCATTGACGAGATCTTCTACCCTTCTCTCAGGTCGGATGGCCAATGTCTTCTCAATCTTATTCTTTCACCAGGTTGTTCAAGTAGTGGGTGTAACAGTTCGTTAGTGTGGTATTCCATTCTCTCATGATGTTTCGTGTATCTAGCCTTGATGACGTCTTTTACAAAAGGTACCCGAAGATCTTCGTGTATGGTTTGGTTAGATACATACCAAGGCGCATTGGTGATCATGCGCAGGATTTTAGATTGGCTTCGCTGGATAATAGCTATACTGGATTTGCTTGCGCAGCCCCATATCTCTATACCGTATGTCCATATCGGTTTTATGATTGCCTTATATAGTAAGACTTTGTTCTCAAGGGAAAGTTTCGATTTTTTACCAATTAACCAGCACATATCTTTAACTTTTAAGTCAAAATCTGCTTTCTTTTTTTGACAATATGTTCTCTCCATGTGAGTCTGGCATCCATATGAAATCCCAGGTATTTTGTATGATTAGTACGAGGTATTTGGATGTTGTTTAGATATATCTCCGGGCATTGTGCTCTTCTTAGAGTGAAGTCAACGTGTTATTTTGATCTGTTCTCATTGATCTTGATCTTCCATTTTTTTAACCAATCTTGCAGTTGATCTAAAGGGTTCTGGAGTTTATTAGATGCTCTTGTTGGATCTTCATCGGTAATAATAGTCACCGTGTCATCAGCAAATGTTCCAATTATTGTATTTCTGTCAGTCGGCAGGTCAGCTGTGTAAAGCACATAAAGAACTGGGCCCAAAACACTCCCTTGGGAAACTCCTGATTTTATAGGTAAGTATTCTGAAACCTCTTCACCCACTTTAGTTCTAAATACTCTATCGGAAAGGTAGGACTTTAAGATATTGTAGTACTTTAAGGGGAGTATCTGTTTAATTTTGTACAATAATCCGGAATGCCAGTCCTTATCAAAGGCCTGGCTTACGTCTAAGAATACAGAAGTACTGTATAGTTTCTGTTCAAACGATTGGTTAATTACTTGAGTTATTCTATGGGTTTGCTGGATTGTTGAATGAACTTGGCGGGTAAATCAGAGTTTATTCTATGGAGTAAAAGCTTTTCAAGAATCTTGGATATTGTGGGCAGAAGGCTAATTGGGCGATAAGATGATACCTCGTTTGGATTTTTCCCTGGTTTTGGAATTAAAATTATTTCCGCAGTTTTTAGGTTTCTGAGCCAGTAGTTTAGTCTTAGAATTGCATTGTAGATGTATGTAAGCATAGTTATTCCTTTTTTTGGTAGTTCATACAGCATCTTTGGTGTTACTTTATCAAAACCAGGGGTTTTTCGGATATTTAGGAGCCTAATTTCTTCCTGAACTTCTTTTGGGGTTAAAGCTCTAATTCTCGTAATATCTTGTGGAATACTGGAGATGTGCCTCTCGATTTCGTCATTCGTTTCATGGTCGTTAGGTGAGAAGACTTCGGCTAGGTACTCAGCGAACACTTTTGATTTTTCTTGGTCACTTTGGGCCCATTTGCTATTGGGAATTGCTGAATTTCGTATAGGTGGGTTTTGTGCTTTTGGTTTCCTGAGCTTTTTAACTGGTTTCCAGATTGTATTGTCGTAGCGGTTCAAGCTTAGAATGTAGTCGTTGAATGTTTTTTTCCCGTAAATCTCTTAGTTTTGCTTTAAGTTGATTACCAATGCGATTGAGCGCCGCTTTATCAACCGGTGTGTGGGTTCGATGCCATCGAGCTTTTGCTTTCCTTTTCTGGGCAACTAGTTTTTTAATCTCAATGGGTATTACGTTGATTTTCACATCTGTTTTGGTTTTTTGAGTGCTTTGTATAGCCGACTGCTTCAAATGTTCTATTAAGCTTAATAATGCTTCATCAACTTCAGTGGGGCTTTTCAGACTTATCTTTAGGTTTATCTGCTGTTCTACTTTGCGGCGATATATTTCCCAATTGGTTTGATGGTTGTGAAGTCTTGGGGATAATTTCGCTTGGATGACGGATGTACCTATCGTTGCAATTATCGGGGAATGATCTGATGACAAATCATAACTTGGTGTAAGTAATGTCCATATAATTATGTAGATGAAATTCCATTAATGATGAAAAAGTCTAAAAGGTCTGGTGTTTTGTTGGGATCTGTAGGCCAATATGTAGGTGTCCCGGTTGATAAGAATAAGAAGTTTTCCTCTTGCAGCAGATTAGCCAGTTCTCTACCTTTAGTAGTTAGAAGACGGGAACCCCATAGAGTGTGTTTACTGTTATAATCGCCTCCTGCAATGAATTTTGGTCCTAATGTTTGAAAGAATTCTCTGAAGTCCTTGCTTTTCAAGTTGTATCGTGGAGGACAGTATACTGCTGCAACCGATAGTTCGTATGGTAACATAGTGAGGCACATTAAAATAGGATCTGTCAGTAAAATGGGTTTCACTTACCAGAAGAATATCTATGAAGTTATGTTTTAGAAAAGTCTCGACTTCGTTTTTATGTTGCAGAATACCATTGGCATTCCACTGAGCTATTCTGACAAATTGATGAATTTTACTAATCAGCGTTGTGAGCATGTTCAAGGTCATGCTATTTTGTTGAACTAGTTGTTGAAACATATTTTTAAATTCTTCTAGAAATTTACTTAGAGTGGTAGATTCTTCCTCTTCTTTATTTGGTTCGTTGCTGTTTCTTCTTAATACGTTTGCGTAGCTGGTATGATGTTGGAACAGTTCTGATGGTTGTGATCTATTGTTTGAAAGTTGATTGGTTGCTGTAGTTTGCTGAAGTCTGTTGTTGGCGTTGTTAGGTTTTTTTAAAAGCCCATGATAAAATTCACAGCCTTTATAGTTGGCTGGGTGAGCTCCGCCACATAGTGCACATTTTGCAGGCGTGTCTCTGTTTTTCTTACAGCTCTGTGTACTATGGGACTCTCCACATTTTACACATACGTAGGGTTTATTACAGTATGTTTTGGTGTGACCATACTGTTGGCATCTCATACACTGTGAGATACCTTTGCTCTTTCTTGGTGGCTCAATTTGAATAGCTCTATTTTGAAGGTATTTTACCTTATAAATATCCTTATTATTATCTGAAGGTTCTAAGTCTACAAAAAACATGTTTAGTGGCTCTTTTGTTAGTCTACTCCTCCCGTTGAGGATATTTCTCACTGTGTGTCCCTGCTTGTTTAGTTCATCCTTAATTTCGTTTATATCAGTAGTGTGATGTATATGTTTGATGACCACCCTGTATGCTCGTTCCTCTTTTGGTTGATACGTATGGTGTATAATATTTGAATCTCGCATGTGATGTATCAATTTTCTGTAGGTATCTGAAGAATTGCAGTTTAGAAGAAAATAATGACAGCATTTCTATACAGGTATATTTTTATTTTAAAAGCATTTTATGAGAAATTTATAAAAATACGAATTTACAGGTACTACCTATAGGTACATAGGAAATTAAATAAATAATAATTATTATTGAGGTAACTAAATACTAAAAGTGCATTCGTGAAAAACTCACGTTGTCATTGAGCAAGAAATTCTTAAGATACCGAAATATTATATCTAAGACATCAACAATTTCTCGCTGATATATATATAAAAAAAAAACTACTACTGGCCGCTTTCAAAAATAAAGCGTGAAAATCCAGTACGAGTTCGACATAATAAAGACAAAGAGAAACTAATATACCTGATTTAATAGAATAAGTAAATAAAAAGTGATAAACTATTGTATAATCCTAAAATAAATAATAATAATTACAAGGAAAAGAAAATAATAATAAACTTGTGAAGTATAGTTCGTGTAATATAGTAGTGTGTGTTTTTGACTATTCGTTGATAAAAACTATCAAATCACGATTATTTTATATTCAACTCATCACAAGATACTTCAACGTTAATTGATCACAATAATTTCTGAACAATCTGTCAAAAACTGTTGTCTAATGCTGGTGTCAAAAACTACTTTTGGCGCTGCGGTACTTCCTCCCGAACTTCGTATCTTCCAGACAAGGCACCTGAACCAGGTTGAAATAAATATTACCCATGATGTTGGCGGTTTGGGATTTCAGATTGCGTTCGCTCTTTAAGCAATCGAATAGGTAGTCATCGCATTTGCAGTGCGACTTTGTGTAGAGAGATTGGTTCGTCAAGTTGTACCTGTAATTATTAATGAAAATTAGTATTATGTCTATAGGCTAAACAAGTAACTATTGTGGCGCCACCAAGTAGGCAAATTTGACACTTTCATGCGGCAAGTCCTGCGTGCCCGCTATTCATTTTAATATGTATTTGTTATTGCAAACATGACGTCGTTCAGGTATAAAAAAAATCGGGAAGGGTTTGTTGTACACGAGTACCTCAAATGCTTGCGATTACATACGTATTTATTACTCCTGAATCTTTTTTTAGATAGTAAATTAAAGTTAAAAATTTTAGTTAATAATTTAAGGCATATAAGTAATACTAATAAAACAATAACTAAGTACTCCTATAATTTTTTCGAGCTGTATTTCAGACGAAGGGTAACATTTTCTTGCTTTACAGCTGCAAAATATGTTTAAAACTCTTCGACTTATTATACATATGCTCAATAAAAACCCCGAAAACATGAGATGAAATATGAACTTATTATGCGTTGATAAGAAAGGTGATATTTTTTTAATGGACAATTAATATATCACCTGAACAATGGGACAATAATAGGTTTTTTCATTTTTATGAGTGCTATGTGCACCAGGAGTCTCTCTAAATGAGCGCTGTTCCTTGAAGAAAAGTTCCATGTAAACGTATTCTCTAACATCGCTCATGTGAAAACTCATCATGAGATTTCGCCCGTTTCTCAACGATTTAAAACGAAAGCAGTCGAGACTGGGTGCTTGGAAATGACTTTTAATAATTATTGTAGTCATAATGAATTTAAAAATCTATAAGTTCATTAGCAAGGTTATAACTGCCGCACGAAAGTGCGAAAAAAATCCACGAGGAGGCGCGCGCGCCGCAAACATCCGATACTTACTTAGCCTATCATATTACACTGATGGGTGTCTTTTTGAAAACTATCCACCTTGAATAACTCCGTTTTGTTTTAAATTTGGTGTCAAAAAGAAAGATATGGAAAGATGATAAGAAATAATATGGCAAAAATAAAAAATCTCAATTTTTCAGTTTATTCAGGAGGAGTCACAGATATCTTGTATGTCTTGACGAATTCGAGATGGCCGTAAAACTCGCATCTTTTCTCTGATTTAACCGACCATGTATCTATAAGCGTTCAGGAGATAGCAATATAACGAAGGCTTATATGGTGCACCCTGTATATCATCACTACTGGCTTCCTTACTTCAGACTTCAGTTCACTTCCACATTCAAGTTACTACTACTACTAGAGCGTCAACAGTTCCGCTTTTATATCACTGGCCGTGGATTCTGGAAATGTCAGATTTTTCGCGAAACCACTCTAGAATAGAACGCACAACTGTCCGTCAATGTGTCATTCCTGACATGCGTCGAATTGTCGCGAAAGTGTCATTGCCTTGCATGGGATAAACCATTATAAAAAATGTAAACAAACCATTGTGAAACTGGAATTTTAAAGAAACCAAACTGATAGAATTTTTCGAGAATGGTCTCGTTATAATACTATAATACATTCGCACAGAAAATCAGATTAGCTCCTTAATGAGGGGTCACTTGACCCCCTTTCCATTTAAAATTCTTGAGGCGGGGGTTGCTGGGGCTAGGGATTTGTTGCGTCAAGGTTAAATTTGGTGTCAAAAGGTATCCCCCGAAAAACGAAACCTGACCCGTCTCAGGATTTTCCTCAAAACAAAACATTAACGAAGTTAATTCAGGGTGGATAGTTCAACAACAGTTAGTTCAAAGACACCCAGTATATCTATTGTTGTATTATTTTTTTTTATTCAATATTTACTCAATAAAAGTACACAATAAAGGATATGGTCAGATCAATAGACGCCGACAGTGTGACGTCACGGTTCCAAATAAACGAACCGTTCACGTGGCCATTGTTGTCAGTTGTCGTGATTTAGTTGAGGTTTAAAGTTCACGTGGTCCTGAAGTTTGACTTATTGAGGTTGTTTTCAGGAATTGGCCTGCGATTGCCATCAATTGAATTGAACCAAATCATATTTTAGGTTTCCGTGGAGCTCGAGCCGTCTGTCGGTAGTTTAATTTTTATCACTAAAAATTCCGCATTTACTGTAATCAAAAGTTTATAGTGAAATTGGCAGCCCTGCAACTGTCAAATGCTTGTTTATTTGGAACCCGAACCGGTTTCCCCGACTACTGACGTCATCACTGACGGCGTCTATATAGATGTCGACCCAGTTCACATACTAATTTGGTGCTAGGTCCACCTCGAACGAATAGATGTCGCTATAGTCGCGATGTCTTCAACCAAATTTCGGTAAGAATTATTTCCTGTATTATTGTCGTTTGAGGTATTTGGTCGAACCTAGTTTAAATGAACTTTTTGTCTAAAAATCATGCACAGATTAACATTATTAGCATCATTCAAGGTTAACATTCTCTAATGAAACACCCTCTGCGTATCAAATCAATACTAATTACTTTAGTGTTAAGTGACGTAATACTACCTATAATATTCCGGTTAAAAGAGACCTTTAAATTTGCAGTAATTCCCATAGAGCTGAAATTTGGTACAGACGTTGGGAACATTATTACAAATGAAATAACTAAAAGTCACCACCGATCCCCACATCTGGAAAAAAGTTGTTCAAAATCAAAGGTCAAAGAAAAGGGGTTTTCCAATTTTTCCGGTAAAAGGTAAGCTTTAACATAAAAATACACCCAACAGAATGAAAATTTTATGTGAGAATGGGAAATACAGAAGTATACACTAATACAAATATTCAAGTACAAAATACGAAATATAACACAAACACTGACTAATGATTTCAACAGACAACCTATCCAAATATTAGGTGCTTAATATCTCCCAAAGTATAACTAAATTTATCCAGGCGCTCCCGCAGCTGCCGATAAAAATTAACAACTTGATAAACCGGCGATGATTTGCGTAGCACGAATGTGACTAATTGGCAGTTGTCGTGTCGTGACAAAAGGTCTGCACTAGAGGCAACGGCGCCAGAGACGTCCGACTGTGGAATCTCTGATATACCGTATCATCTGTTGTCGTAGTCACGTCCCGCGCACAGAGAGATGCGGTGGTCTGGGCTTAATCGCCGGAACCAAAAGGAGACAACCTCACTAAAAAAAGCTAAATCCTAAGGCGGGGATCCAGGCTGATGGGATGCGTGACTGGATAGAAGACCAGCCCTACTGGATTCAACCTTGGGGCACCAGGGGGCACCCCCCTGTATCAATCCCCCCACCTTTGCATGCGGAGCTCTGCATAGGTGGAACACCCTTCCCTTGCTACTCGTGGGATCAACCATGGTAAGAAACAAAAAACCAAGAAATCGCGGGACATCACCGCAAAACAGACTGCTGACCGAGCGAAGAACGCAAGAAGAATGCCCACTCTCTGGCAAGAAAAGGAGCATCGACACCCTTCATAGGACCAGAACCATTTTGTGGCTTCGAAGATACTTTCTTCAAGGCAGAACTCCAAAAGGAAGAAGGAAAACTGAGAGAAACCCATTGGAGGAACCTCTCGGGGTTGAGACAAGCCAAAGAACTTCTCGGGAATTTTAACCGAGAGAGGTCGAAGATACTCTTCAACCTCAACAAGGAACGCTCAGAACACTGACGGGATTCCTAACGGGACATTGTAAGCTTGGCGTCTGCAAATTCTGCGGAAAAGGAGACGAGACATCACGTCACCCACTGCTCAACTGCGATGCGATAGAACTCAAAAGAAGTTATGTTCTGGGCCACCACCAGATAGAGGCACAGAACTTATCCGACCTTGATCCTCTCAAAATCCTGAACTTTCTCAAGGAAACGGACTTGGAGAGGGTGTTTCACTAAAGGGATTCCACACCAGGCGAAGTACTACAGTAGAGGGGATACAATAGATCTTTTAGGTCGCAGTAACTTGATCACCCTCAAAAATACAAATACAAATACAATACAATATAACGGGCAATCGACAGTCGCGTTCACAAGACGTCTTAGAAACGCCAAAAAATAATAGCCCCGTTTAAGCTCTAATGACTAACAGCCCAAATCTTTCCAACATTAAGTTCTGGGGATAACCCATCGGAGGATACGAGCCATCTGCCCTGAAAGATAAAAATTTCAAAAACTCATGCTGCAGCGATTCAATTCCACGAATATGACGAATTCACGAAAAGAAGGGCACCACACAACCACAGGCATACTCCAGCTTTGAGCGAACCAGTTCCTTGAAGACCAAGTACTCTGTACGATGAAGCTATCAAGGCGTTAAAATGCGGAACGAAACTTAATTCTTTGTCAAAGACAACACCCAAGTCTCTAGCTACATCACAACTAGGCAACTCTCCAAAGATCTCAAGTCACTCTGCAGTCGCTGGCAGTCATATTCTCATCTAATTATCGAGAAGATTTTTATATCATCAGCATACATAAGACATGAGGCGTGAAAGTAGGAGCATATATCATTTATGTAAATATTAAAAAATAAAGGACCCAGATGTGAACCCTGGGGAACACCAGAAGTAGCCAGGTAGTAGGAAGACTTGTGACCTTTATAGTTAACGTAAAGTTTTCGGTTGGAAAGATGAGAAGAAATCAAGGAAAGTAGTGCATCAGACAGGCCAACGTCATCAAGCTTAGATAGCAGCATGGTATGATCCAGCCGATCGAAAGCCTTGGAAAAATCTGCATAAACACAATCCACTTTGGGAACCATCCTCCAAGGCGTCAGACACAAATTGGGTGAAACAGGTTAAGCCAGTTGTTGTAGAGCGACCAGAGATGAACTCATGCTGCTCCGGTACGGGGAGAAAAATGAAATGAGATGTATTTGCAAAGACATGCCTCTCACAGCTTACAAAAATTGTTCATAATAGAGATGGGACGATAATTTTTGACATCACACCGATCGCCTGACTTGAAAACGGGCGTAACACGAACACAAGATGCCATCTGTCGGGGGAAGTGCAATTTTTGAGAGTCAAGTTGAATAAATGTGTAAAATGGGAGAAGGGAGAACATCCAAACAATCTTTCAAGATAAAACCAGGAATTCCATCAGGTCCCGCCGCGATAGTTGGTCTAATACATCTAATTGACTCCTTTAAATCAGACAACGTAAGTCTTCTCAGATGCAAGATATTCGGACAAGTGGACCTAACACGATCCTCATGAGTCATGAACGACGGCACCCGGAGCCGAAAAACACTGACTGAAAAAAGACGCGAATGTATTTAGGTACTATACCCTGAGGATTGGAAAAGGTATCACCGGCCAGACTAACATTTGCAGGTAAATTATTGGTTTTCCTCTTAGAATTCACAAATGACTTGGATTAGACTTCCATCGACCCTGCGTACGTAAGATGCATGTGACTTCTTTAAGGCACGCTTAGTGAGTGAACGCAGCTCGGCGAACTATGATTATATTCGTTGAGATCACCTGTGGAAGTGTATCGTCTCCATTGGACCATTTTCTGTCTCAGATTTCGTTTAATGCCTGACGTAAACCATGACCATGGAGGGAACTTATTTACTGAAGGCGAGGACTTGGGGACATGTTTATTAAATCAAGAATAAATTATATTATAAAATTCGTCCAATGAATCGGCCAAATCACCACGAACAAATACTGAATCCCATGAGGCATCGCGCAACGAGGCATAAAGAGAAGGAAAATCAGCAAGTCGAAAATTGTATGACTGATGCGATCTATCGTATTTTCAAAAGGATCGGATGGGAAGTTTTTATTTAGATCACTCAGCTGTCCGTGTCTGTCAAGACACATTTTACCATTAACTGTTTAAGATATCCAGTTAGAAATGATAATCAAATACTAAAATCTACAGCTTCTTAGACCCGTAAATATGTTTCTAATATCCACTAAAATAGGATTCCTCGTCTCTAATCAAGTATCAAGTAAATATTTTGTTTCTATTATAACGCGATACACCTTATTCGCGAACAGGAACAATTATTTCAGATACGTATTTGTTTGTTTTTACTTCCTAAATTTTTATAATTCATGACACTTTCGCGACAATTCCAGTCACATGCCAGGAATGACACATTGACGGCAAGTGTGAGTTCTACTAAATACCAGAATGGTTCCGCATTCTACAAGAACGTGGCTACGGACACGCCAGAGTTTCTAAAGCGCGCCAGGGAACTATATATGAACCGCCATGGCTGGAGACGAGTCAGTGTAGTAACTTGGACGTGAATGTGAAAGCTGAAGTATCACAGAGGAAGGAAGACACAGAGTAGTCAGTATAGTAGTATTTAGTGACAGTGCAATTGTGAAGTAGAAAACAGAAGTGAAGTATTATAGACAATTGGCGTAATATTTATGTGTGTGGAAACAAGAGGACAGCTGATCACTTAGATTGAGGTTTAAGTTTATAAATTGTATTTGTGTTAAAAGAATAAAGACATTTGCAGATTTTAGTAATAATTTTATAAGTGTGAGACCCATAACTCGTAAAACTATTTTCAAACTTTGCTTTTTCCACTTGCTACGTACGTATGTGACCAAATGTGCCAAAAATATGACATTCAGCTGTTAAAACATTTCCATGTTAAGTTTGCACTTTGAATGGGAACGATCTCCGGTGATCATTCCATTCCCACGAACTCGAGAATAGTCCGCTGTAGGGGGCTACTGTGTCATCAATTATTTATTGTGTTAACAATATGAGAATTGTAAATTGTTGCAAATAAATAAATAACAAAGTTGATTTCTTTAAATTATAATAATTGATGCCATCCATGTGAATGAAAACGTAACAATAATCTCGAAAATGCAATGAAATTAAGATTACTTTTGGATGCTTATGTCTGCTTTATCTAAATAGTTAATGTACCTACTAATTGTTTAAAAATCCGAAGAAAAAAAACCTACCTGTTGGAGTAAGCCCGCACTTTTACAGGACAGAGGTCGTGGGCTCGACAGCATTTATCCACTTCGCTTTCAGTGCCCAGGTCGTGGTAATCGAGAGCTATATCGCCAGTACCGCACCATTTAGTACCTGAGACATGTTTTATTTAAGATTCTTGAAAACTACTTAAAAGTATATAATTTATACAAAATATATATACAGAGTGATTGATTATTGAGAGATATCGTTCATTAGAAATACAGGGTGCCATACACAGTCATATATGGTACACCCCTATTTTCTTCCATATTTTTTTGAGATGCCTATCGTTTTGAAATTTCTTATGTCGCAAATACTCTTTGACAGATAAGTGACATGTAATATCTCCCCTCGATAACAAAATTGACCTGTTTCGGCTTTTTTGCGTACATTTCGCAGTTTCCAAGTTATTATTTAATGTAATACCATACCATAAAGTTGTTGGGTGTGTAGATGAATAATTAAATACTCATTTGAATGTCAGCAGTAATACTCACCGGGTATGATGCCGCTGAGAAGAGTAAAGGGACTATTTGAGAGGATACCTCGGCCCTCAACATGTTTACCAGTGTGGTTCTTGACTGCCTCTTCAGCCTCTTCGGAGGGTCCCTCTTCGAGTTGCTGACATTGGTCCATCAGCTTGAGCATCTCCTGGAAGGAGATTTGGACGGGGCGCGTGGAAGCGCGTAATTCACCGAGCGCACGTACCGCATCATCCGGGCCACTAAAATAAATTTAATGTGATGTACTTTTCAGGATGCATTTTAACTCATATCTAAATGAACTTTCGATGAACAAGGTTATCTCAATTTTATATTTGGCAACATATGCTTTTTTGTTATTTGAATGAATAATATTAAGCATTAAAATAAAAATGACAAGAAAAATGTCGAAGTTATCCAAAATGAAGTATATTTTGACATCAGTAAAGCAGTAAAGTGGCTTTGTTGTCACTTACTTAATTTGTTAGACCTCTCCCCCGTCGAGAAAAAAAAACTGTCATGCACAGTTAGAACTGTGCATGATTTAGTTACCGATATCCACCGACCGCCTCTATGACTTGACCAAGAAAATATCGGTGAGTGGAATCGCAGTTCGATAAATGTCGCCCATCACTACATTTCATTGCAATTCACGCTTGCGCGTCAACCGTGACGACTACGAATAGTCGAAGTGACAAAAATTAGTCGTAACATTATCGATTCACAATAACCTTGCTGGTCTCCAAGGATATTTCAAATGCTTTACAGTTTTAGAGTTTATAACGTTTAGGCTTTGTTTTGAGTCTTATTCACGTTTTGTTTTTGTTATAATTTCTGAATATTACTTGACTCTTATTTTGATTGAAATCAGGGTGGGAAATTTTTTACTCGCATCATTAGGATCTCGTAAACGATAAGAGATACAGAGTAGGGTAAATTGAAGAAAAGTTCACAATTTTATGGTTTTTATAAGAATCAGAAACAAAATTTACGATTTTCTTTTAATTTATTCTGAAAAAACTAAAAAAAAACGAGATTTCTTCTTTTTCGTATATCTTTACTATTATTATTAAGGTAGTTAATGCCCATTACAACAAAAGCACCATAGACCAATGTCAAGAGGCATTGGAAAAATTAAAGAAGACTATGAAAGAATAAGAGGACAAACGAAAAAATTTAAAGAAAAATAGGGTGACGGAGGAAAATGAATAAAAAAAGAACAACAACATCTTTTACAAGAAAAATAAGACTTACTAATGAAAATTTGAGAAGAACAAAAAAATTAACGATTGGAATAAAAGGAAGGATATCTAAAAATACTCAAAGAACAATTCGTCGCCTTTCACGTGAAGGAAAGAAAAAGTAAAAAAAAGTGAGAGTGTTAGGGAGGAGCTCAGAAAGTTCTCGAAGTCAAGCTGAAAGTCGACGTAGACGTGGAAGCAAAACTAGATGTAGAATAATTGTGAAAGTTGGGAGATGGCATCCGGAACCTGAAAACACGACAAAGAAAGAATATGGCAACATTAAACATCAACGGGAAAGGAACGCATCACGCCAAGCTCTCAAATCATGACGGGCAAAGCTCCTGGAGTACGTACTGATGGTAAATTGATCCTGTTTCAAAAACCAAGGGATGTACATCCGGAGAGAAAGCCACGGAGTTGATCCTGGCCTTGACTTATTACAGCACTATAACTAGGGTTTTAAGACATGAAACAAGTGCTCAGAACTCAACTGGACACAAGGACTCATAGAAGAGGAAAATCTACGCAAGAGCTTAAAACAGAAATTGAAAGGCTTGTCGAATACCCCGAACGACCACTCTGCCGACATGGCAAGATAGAGCTTCATCGGAGGGCTAAGAGATCAGGAGAAAATGCAGATGGTCCTTTTGGGCGATCAAAATGAATCCATTCCTGATTTACCCACTCCAAGCACACCGCATCGAAGTAGTTCGCAATTATGCGCAAGGTGACTAGAATCTAGTCCAAAAAGTGGTTCTAGAAGAGACGCTTCTGAGGAGATAATGAAAGCACTAATGACCCAAATTAGGGGGCTAATTGGTAGGTTTGATAACAGAAAGCAGAAACCAGCACCCAGGCACACTTCAGACAGATCTGGATGCTTCCAATGTGGAAAAATAGGACATATACGTCGAGACTGCTGATAGAGATCAAGGTTCTTGAATCGTTCTAGTTCAGGATAATTAGAGGGATGAATAACACTTTATAGGCTTCGGGAAAACTAATTTGAGTTTACACTAAGAGGCACTAAGAGGCGTACGTGTCTGGCGTTCGTTCATGTCGCAGAATACACTATTACATTAGTACGGTAATCTAAAACCAGACTGTTCCTAGATGTAAATTTGATGAGAAGGTGTATCTTTTTTTTTGTGGATACCGGCGCTACAAGATCAATCGTCAATTGTCGTATAGGTACTAAGTAGTAGGTAGTAGTAGTATGGTGGGTTGGGGTGGTACACCGAAAAGGCCACCGAGGGCCCTTTTCGCCTTAGAGTAGTAGTAGGTACTAAAGCACAATAAGCCCATGACGCTGAGGTGTTTCCAGCGATTCTGAATCAGACGGCCCTCGAAAGAAAAAAAAAGTCAGCAGAAGATCTTCCCGATGACAAAAGAGGCTACTCTTAAGACATCTACTGACGAGAAACTGATATGGAAGTTGGCATATGACGATTTATCTTGCGTGAAAAGGATTTTGATAGCCAATATCATGAATGGTTTCATTCTAGGACAGGCTGTCATGAGTCATGGAGAAATCGGATAACATCGGTAACGCACCTTGAAGATGACGAACGAGGGAGTTGTGTTAGAGAAACTTAGTGCAGCATCGCATCAATACCGAGAACGCAGTTCCTATCCGGCCACAGCCACGGAAATTGCCGTTTGCCAGGCAAGGAGAATTAACGAAACTGCTGAAGAACACGCTAGAGGAGAGCATATGGTCATCACCGGTAGCCTTAGTCACGAAGAAAGATGGCCATAGGTTTATATGATGTGACCAAGAAGGCCAGCTATCGATACTGGAAAGTTGGGCTCCCCCCTCCCTATGGCAAGGAATAAACATCATTCTCGGCAGGAAGTGACCTTTATCAATTCACCGTTATGCCATTCGGACTTTGTAACGCAACTGCAGCTTTTGAGCGCCTGATGAAATCCGTTTTGCGATGAGTAACATGGCAGACATTCTTAGTCTACTTCGAACATGGTGATGGTAAAGGTCGTACCTTTAATGAACATGTAAAAAATCTTTGGGAAATGTTTGGCCGACTACGAAATGCTCACCGTGAATCCGAAAAATTTCATGCTGTTGTATAAAAAAATATAAAGTCTATTTTTTATTTAGATGGACTTGTCAAACAGCTGTCAAGTTGGTACCCTGTGCAATCTTTAAACAGTAATTTTCATATTGTCGGATGGTAGCCTGTTTTCTCGAACTTGGCAAAAAATTTACGTTGTGACTAAAGTAACGGCAACATTCCCCGATTCGGGTATAGGCTATGACGTCACCTGCAAAACATGTTTCCTTGTTGTAAGTTCCACTGTTATAAAACGCAAATTAAAAACTTCCAATTACTTTATTTTCTCTGAAAATAGTCCTTTTTTAGTAGTTATTCGTTTTTTGAGGACAAATTTAACTGTTGCTTGGATTGACTATATCCAATGACGTTTTGCGAAAACTAGGTCTACTCCCTGAGTCGGCACTCTAGTCTAGTCACAGCGAAACGCGAAGGAACTGAAAAGTTGAAGTTGTCAAATTAACAAACCAAATTATCAAATTCAAAATTATTAAAATGCTCAGCAGGTAAATTTATTTCAAAAGAAAGAAAAGAAGGAATCATCAAATGCTATAACAGTACCTCAGAGCTAAACTGTATTAACTACCAATCTTTAATTAATTTTTGACCAGAAATATTGCGCTCATAATTTAGTTTAGCTCGGAGTCGACTAGGAACTTATTACAGTTTTACTTTGCATAATTCCGAAACAGTATTACCTAGGAGTTAATACTGATAACCATTCAACAGAGCAGTACTGAATTGATATTAAAATGAATAAAGCCTATTTTCGAAAAAATGGAGTTAATACAGTTTAGCTCTGAGGTACTGATAAACAATAGCGATTGAAAGATGTTTCTCCAGATTAAGCAAAAATACTGTTTAATCAGATTCCTTGAAAAATTCTTAAAAAATGATTAAATAATGTAAGTACCTCTTCTATTTATCAATAATAGATTTTCTTCTATTTTCAACATTTTTACATAAAACTAAGAAGGAATCGGTCTAATCCTACATACATAAGATTTATAAGAGTAAATAGCTAAGGTACTTACACCTACAAGTCTCTAAAATTTTCCAATTTACCTCTAAAAATTGAGTTTATAGTTTTTTTTTTATTGAAATTTTGAAATAAAATGACATTTCAACTAATGGACACAACCTAAATTAATTTAGTAACTATTCCAGTGACTATTTTAGTAACAACTATCACCATAACCAACCTAATCAGTCTTGTTGCCAATCGTTCCCCTAGAATTTTGACTTGGTGGAATCCATTTAAATAAAAAATAAAGTATATGCTGGGTCACGTGGTATCTACTCAATAAATAAAAACAGATCTGGAAAACTCGACACAGTACGTGATTGCTCACAACCGACAGATAAGCACGTACTAGCAAAGGTTTGTCGAGAAGTTCGCAACTACTGCCGAACCGTTACACCGATCTCTGAAAATATCACTTGTTTCTTGTGGTCCAAGGAATGTAGAAATGAATTTCGATCACTGAAGACTGCAGTATGTTCCAGCCCAGTTCTAGCTTACCCTCAATACCAAGGGCTCTTTGTAACAAATTTGTAGTAAGAAATGGCATTGCAGTATTGAGGTGGTTGCTACAACTAAAGGAGCTTCATAGAAATGTAATGGGGGTTGCTGACAATGGGACAACCGTAGAGTTACGTCGAGAACAACTGGAACACTTAAACCTTAAGCCTCTAATAGCAGAGAAGCAAGAGCCGGACCAGAGTATACCAGTATTGGACAGATGTTGAGGAAAAGGGACTGGAACTTTAGGCACCTTGGATTCAAATGATCGCTTAAGACGGTTAATGGGCTCTTGTCAAAAGTTTGGAAGAGTTACAGACGGAAAATAAGAAGTGCAGCAAATTATTTTTTCCAAGAAGAAAAGTGCCAGAAGCTTTGAGGGAAGTCCATGATTGTATTTCATTTTCCAAGAACAGACAGCGGTAGCGAACACATTTTAGTTGAGATGAATTATTTTATTATAAATGACGTATCAAAAGCACTCATCGTAGGGCGCTTCGAGCTTCACCCCGATCAAGATCGCAGTTGCGAAACAAAGGTGTTTAAGGAAATTTACTCCTTAAATTTGCTCCATCCGGAATAGGAGAACCACGCCGCTCTCTCACAGTCAGAGGGTATGGTGAACAATTCAATCGAAAGGTGGAACAACGTCTGACCAAAATTGTCGAAGACCTCAAGAAGGGCTGGACTAAATCGTGTTGCTTATCGTGATACTGGCGGGGAGTCGCCAGCGAGGAATAGAGAAGTCCCAAAGCTAAGATGTATCAGTTGTCACGAAACGCTAGTAGCAACGGCTAACTATACTAACTTTACCAATTCCAGCGTAGGTATGGTAAAAAATTTCTAATTCAGGATGACCGAAAAATTGTAAGTTTTGGTCATTTGGAAATTTTACTGTTTTTTTTTTTAATGGCGATGTAGGTAATCATTCTACGATAACATTTCTTCAGTTTCTTCCTGAAGTAAACTTTTGACCTGATCTTTAGTTATTCTCCCGCTTTTTTCTAATTGCAACTTCTTAACAATGTGTTCTACCTTCTTGTAATCGACTTTTCCACTGTTTTTTCATATTTTCAATTCTAATCCGGTCTACTAACTTGTCTCCGCTTTTTCCTCATATATTCGGTCAGTCTCAGAATGGCAGCCTTGTACATTTCTTCGATCTGCAAAAGACCTCCTTCCACCTTTGCTCCTAGGCACGTAGAGTCTATGAACATCAGCTCTAAGGTGCAGTCCTGATATTGTCAATATGTTCCATCTTCTTCACCGCGGGTTCCTTCCAGTTCAGGATACCAAAACTATGCGTAATCATAGGCACGGCCAGCGCACTATGGCCAAGGTTTTTTGTTGCTTATTGTCAGTTCGATCTTAGCTACGGCGCTTGTTCGCCTATAATTTTTCCCTATTTCCTGTATTATTACCTATTATTAATACTATTTTCGTTTTTTCTCTTCTGGGTCAGACGCCAGTTTTACTTTCTTGGCCTCATGTTGGACATCTGTGAAGACTTGGCTGGCCTAACCTGCTTGTGTATGTCGGTTTATGTGGTCTGATCAAAATAACTTGACTGTTAGTGTATTTTTTAATAAAAAAAATACACTATTGAGGACGACATCACTTTTCGAAAATCACCCAAACTCATCAAATGTCCACCGATCATGACCCCCAGATCACGAAAAAGTGGTTTTCCAAAATTCACCTGCCCACGATATATATATATATATTTATATATATATATATATATATTTCTCCAAAATCGCGAAATTTCGATTTTAAAAACGCTCCTGTAGCTTTATCTTTCAAGATTAGTGAATGAAATTTTGGATCCTTGTAAAGCCTTAGAACGACGTTAGATTTTCGTTGAAAAAAATTCCTAAAGTCGCGTTACTTCTACAGGGTGTCCTTTCAAAATTCCCCATATCCCGTTTTTGTCATCTCATTTCAGGTCGCAGTTTTCAATCTAGGGGACTGAAATTTTTGTGGGAGTAAGATATATATAAGAACTGGTCTGGTATTGTACTTGAGCAAAATCGATCGAGCCGTTTCAAAATGGCGGCCATTTTAATTTTTGGAAAAAGGACTATTTTTTGAACCCCTGTATAAGCTAGATAGAAAAAGAGTTTTATATCAAATTCACAATATTGGAAGTAAATGACTTGAAATTTAATTTCATGCAACAAAATTTGCATTTTTTCTATTAATAAGCCAGTGGCGTGGGTAGGAAAAGGGTAAAAATGGCTAAATTTCTCCAACAATTTATGAGCACATTTTTGAAGTAATTAAACTGAAATTTTTACAGTAGACAACTATACTAATAGACTTCAACCCTTGAGAATTTCAAAAAGTAAATAAGAAAAATGGCGGAGATATTCGATTTTTTTTACATGATGTTTTTTTTAAATTAATTTCTCTAAATTTTTAAAAACGCTCCTGTAGCTTCATCTTTCAAGATTAATGAACGAAATTTTTTACTCTTATAAACCTTAGGGCTGACGTTTGATTTTCGTAAAAAACATTTTCCTAGAGTTGTGTTACTTCTACAGGATGTCCCTCCGAATTTCAGAAAAAAAACCGTCCGTGAGGCACGGTTTCTGGTCGAAGTTTTCAATCTAGAGCGCTGAAATTTTTTTGGTAGTAAGATACCCTCAAGTAGTCGTCTACTGTATTTGAGTAAAATAGGTAAAGACATTCCAAAATGGCGGCCTTTTCAATTTTTGGAAAATGGCTAGATTTTGAACCCCTAAATAGGCAAGATCAAAAACTTTTAAACAAAATTAACAAGATTGGAATAAACTTATTTGAAATTTGAGCTAATGCAATACAATTTGCATCATTTCTATTAATAAGCCAGAGGCGTGGGTAGGAAAAGGGTAAAAATGTCTACATTTCTATAAACATTCATGAGCTTATTTTTGAAGGAATAGAACGGAAATTTTGATAGTAGACAACTATTATACTAATAGCATTTAACCTTCAAAAATTTCAAGAAGCAAATATAAAAATGGCGGAGATATATTCGAATATTTTTAAATGATGTTTATTCCTCTAAAATTTCAAACTTTCGGTTTTCAAAACTCTCCTTTCAGTTTTTTCCGAATTTATTAAAGGTAGTGTAAAAAATAGTATTTTTCAAGTAAAGTTAGCCAGTGGCGGGCATAGGAAAAGGGACAAAATTGTAAAATTTTGCCAATTTTTTTGATTTTTAAATTTAAAAATCCATTCTAAGGCACGTGTTGAAACGAAATGAAATGAAATTATCACAGAAAATTTTTCACATTAAAGCACTACGCTAACATGACATGACTATGGAAAATTTCAGAAAGCCAATAATTTAAAAAGCGGTGAAAATATTCATAATTGAATCGCATAAAAATACACTATTTCTGCGATTGATGCGCAAGAAGGTTTTTTATTTTTCTGAAAGAAATTTTCTGACCATGTGTTATTGTTATTATTAATGCGCTTCTATATATGAAAGAAGTTATAAATAAGGTTTTTGCAAGGTGTAACGAGCTGAACCTGATAGGGATGAACTATTGCGATTCGACGTGTATTTCTGACCGGCCTGGTTCTAAGTGGGATCAAACGGGCCACGTCTTTTGAACACTTCTCATAAAAATTACTGTCAAACAGGTTCAGGTTCGCTACTTTTCTTCGATATCATATCCAAGAGTCTACTATCCACTATTTATACTAAATTAAGTTTCCTAAAATACAGTAGGTACTCAAATTTGTGACTGCAAATACTTATGGTATGAAACAAATGGGTTAATGATTTAAGAAATATTATTATCGACGGGGCTGACCCGTTTTGTTACAGCGTATTAGTGTGTATTTAAGTTTGGAGACAACCTATATCAAAGAGCAAAAGTTTTTCAGGATATTTGCTTGTACAATATTTTATTTGAAGTTTTTGGATTTCACGAGTGCAGTCCACTCCGTGTTTACTACGAGTTTCTCGATCATTTTTGGTGAAGTAATAGTACATGTTTTTTATGGTGAATGCACCGCCAAGTAGCTAAAATCTCTGTGCTACATACAGTGTCGTTTGTTACACCGCACCTAGGTGCAACCAATCAAAATCATCAAATATCCTTTTCTAATAACACTTAATGAACATTTCCAACATAGCCCAAGGAATAACTGATGAAATTATCGAAATCGCTTTAAAAAGGACAATACTGCAACTTGCCTCTCCAGTCTCACCCCTGCGAGCAGTTTTTCCCGAAGAAGAATACAACCATATCCTCTCATTTCGACAACAAGTCTACGTTATTCCACCCACAGACGACTTCCAAATCCTTCATTCTTTCTATAAATTACTTTTCACACTTCTACAGTGGAACTGCGATGGGGTTTTCCCACGCCTCGAATGCATACAATAGCTATTAGTAGACACCAAGGCTGACCTCCTTTGCCTACAGAAAACGAACTTTAAGGAAAACCACACAGGGAATCTGAAGGAATTCGAGGGATATCACTACATCAGAGCCACAGGCCTGAGAGCCAGTGGCGGAACATCCATATTTGCCTCTAGTGACCTGTACTCCACATCGCTACCTCTAATCACCTCCTTAGAAGACATTGCCATAACTATCTGGTGTCCCAAAAAACTCACTGTTTGCAGCATATACATTCCACCCAATTATAGCCTATCTCAGGCTGAACTACTTTCGGTGATAAGTCAACTACCCTTACCCTTTCTTCTAGTTGAAGACTTTAACGCACACAACAAATTATGGGGCTCGGAGAGGACATTTGGCAGAGGGAAAACAATCGAGACTGTACTAAATAACTCCAACATCTGCCTATTAAACGATGGCTCCAGCACATACTATAATATATCTTCAGGCACATTCTCATCAATTGATCTCAGTCTTTGCGACCCTAGACTTCTAACAACTCTTACATGGAACACATCAGACAGTCTCCACGACAGCAATCATTTCCCAATTCTAATATCCAATAATGTAGACAGAACACCCGATCTAGTAACGAAATGGAGGTTAAACCAAGCAAATTGGGTAAATTTTGGCTCTCATGTTGAAACACTGCTCGGTCAACAAGACTATTAAGAAGACATCGATGAGGCCTTACACAACTTCAACGAGTGCATTATCACAGCTGCTGAAATACACATTGGCAAATGCTCTATATCATCCAAGCGCAAAGCTACACCCTGGTGGAACCCCGACTACTGCGAAAATTCCATCAGAGAATGCAAATCTGCCTTAAATAGGAACCGCAGAATTAGAAATCAAACGACATTAATCCTAGCTCAGAGCCAGAGCCAGAAGAATAGTAAAGCAAAGCAAACGATACTCCTGGAGCAAATATGTATCCTCAATAACTTGTGATACCTCATCTAGACAAGTTTGGGTGAAGATTAGACAGATGCAAGGAAAAACAACGGTTAACAAAATTCCTGCTATAACAAACGAAGGAGACCTTATCAATGACAGCCAACAAATTGCCGAACTGCGAGCCTCACACCTTCAAGAGAAAACAGAAAAATCATCGTTCTCCTACAATCCAGTAATTCAAACATCCCCGCTAAACCACCAACCGAACTCAATAACCAAGACCTAAACTCGCTAAATATTCCCTTCTCGATCCAGGAATTGACAACGGCTCTTGCCTCCTGCAAAAACTCAGCTGCGGGCCCGGATAATATCCCTTTCCTCTTCTTAAAGAACATTTCATCCCCTTGCCTTACTAAAATGTTGGAATTATATAATAAAATTTGGACCACAAACAAATTCCCCCTACTTTGGCAAGAATCACTGATATTCCCTTTCAAAAAAACAGATAAACCGCCAAATAACGTTAACTCATACAGGTCAATATCGCTTACATGTACACTATGCAAGCTATTAGAAAAGATGGTCAATGAAAGACTATTGTGATACCTCTAGAAGAATGGAATTTTCGCTGAAACTCAATTCGGTTTTCGACCGCATACGCAGCACGATTGACAACCTCACTGTTCTGCAAATGGACATAGCTAATGCTTTTTCAAGGAACCAAGACGTTATAGCAGCTATCCTCGACATCGAGGGTGCCTTTGATTCTCTACCCCCATCCACCATCGTGAAAAAACTAACAGAACAGGAAAGTTGTCTGGCCACATTCTTTCCTTCATTGAAAACTTCTTAAGAAACATATCTAATAGAATGTTACGTCCACAGTTATTATTACGGCAAGCCGTATTTTGGATTGCATACTACTATTGCCCTCCGTTCCTATCCCTTAATTTCCCCACTGCTACATGGGTTAACGGGGTTGGAGTCGACGCAACGCCTCAGACTCGCAAGAAGAACAAGAAAATGGCCACACAGACCAACGTCGTAACGTCTGCCTGCAATGCAACATATTGGTGTTATTGTGATGTTACAAAGTATTGCGTTTTGTTGAAACCTACATGGGTTGGAGAGTGATGGTGCCATCGACATTTCGTTGTATTTTGTTGTGGTGAACGTACCAGAAGATGATTATAAGAAGAAGCATCATCGGTTGTTTGTTATTGGTTGTGTGCCCGGATCAGAAGACGCCGAGCGTCCATTGATGAAACCTCATTGTCTAGCTACCTAATTAACCTATTAACTACATAGAAGAACGCTGATTAAAAGGAGAGGCCGACTAGATTAATTTAATCTACGGATATCAAGTGCTGTGTGGACACGGCATTTCGGGTCCAGCATTCACTCATTCATTATTGAAGAAGAAGGAAGAATTATTTGCATTATAAAACATCATTTGTTAATAATCATTCAATAAACGAATTTATTAATTGTTCTGGTTTGAATTAGTACACTGGTCCTTCATTGTAATTTGCTGAGCTGAACGTTACATAGAGTGAGAGCTAACGGCAAAATTTCCTCAAAATTCACTCAAGAGAATGGTGTTCGATAAGGCTCCATCTTGAGCCCCACGCTGTCCAACTTAGCCATAAATGACCTCTGCGCAAAGATTAAGCGCTCATTTAAATATACACTGTACGTCGACGACCTTATTTATTTACTGTCATGGAAAAACCATATCCGCCATAACCAACCTAATTCAAGCAGCCATAAACCAACTTAGCCTCTGGTCATCAAAAACTGACCTCCATTTCTCCACAACAAAATCCAAGATCTTAAAGTTTAGCAAATCTTATAATACATCAACTCCTAAAGTGACCCTCAACGGGAAAACCCTCTCTCAGTAAATCAGCACAAAATCCTTGGACTAACCTTCGACAACAGACTCAATTGGAAGCAGCACATTGCTGACGTCAAAACCAACTGTCTGAAAAACTCAGCATAAGTACTGAAATCTTAGCCCACAGCCAATGGGGAGCCGATGAAAACATCCTGCTGAGGGTTATCGCGCACTTATTCGATCCAGAATAGACTACGGCAGTGTCATATACATATCTGCCTCAAAATCCACCCTGAAAAGCCTGAACTCAATACACAACACTGCACTCAGAATTTGCCTCGGAGCTTTCAGATCAAGTCCCAATGAAAGCGTCTATTGTGAAGCCAACGAACCTCCCCTTCGGCTGAGGCGCCAACACCTTCATTTGAGCTACTTCTCCAGGATATCAGCCAACCATCAAAATCCAGTATACACACATTTGACAGCCATGCTACCACCACCTAACCCACCCCCAAGAGTCCTATCAATAACACAAATTCTTCAATCACTCTTTACCACCCTCCTGCATCATGACCTCCTATTCACAAGGCCCATCCTAACACCCTTATTTCCTCCCTGGAAAAAACATCTCCCAAATTTTAACACATCCCTCTGTAACTATCCTAAACACGACACTCCAAAGGAACTTCTCAGAAAAGCATTCCAAGAAATCATCCAAACTTCAAACTTCGATGAAATCATCTACGCCGATGCGTCAAAAAGTGAAAATGGCGCAGGATGTTCAGCGGTAACCCTCAACAGTACACTCTCCACCAAAACCTTACCATGCTTTACAAGTGCGTATACAGGCGAACTCTATGGAATCCTCCAAGCCATTAAATCTATAAACACTGAACGTAAGCACGTAGCCATTTGTAGATTCACTATCCTCCATCAAATCCATCAACCATCTATAAACCCAGCATCCACTATTTTTTTAAAATTTATTTACCAGGTGTATTAAGATACATTTCATGTATATGTACATAAAAACTGCAAGAGGTTTTACAGAAAACCTGTGCGCAGTCCTATAGTTAAAAAAAATAACTTAATAACTATAAAGAAAGGAAAACATGACCCATACATGAATTCAAGAAATACATGACTCATACGAAAGACTAGCCTCCCTGGGAGTAAGCCTGACACTGCTATGGGTAGCCAAAGAAGCCTCGTCCTCACCCACAATCTCTGCACAAGTCCAAATCCACACAGACTTGCAAGCCTACAGCAAAAAGGCCACCAGAACCGCTTGGCAGAATCTCTGGGACAGAGTCACCTCAAGGCTGCACGAAATCCAACCATCACTTAAGCGATTTGAACTCCCATCAATAATGTCAAGAAGGGACAAAATGATAATTCGGCGACGCCAAATAGGCCATACCCGTCTAACCCATGGATATCTGTTTACCTCTAATTGTATAATAGCATACTCACGGTCAAACACACTTACAAATTGCTTAACCCTCTCAAGCAATCGACAAAATCATGGTATTATTGGAAACCCAAAGGAAATTCTCAATTCCCCCAATCAGCTGTGACATATTGATCAACTACATACAAGAAATTAATGTATTTCAAAAGATTAATGTCTCAATAATATAATCAATGATTTACCATAATGTAAATACTATGACCGAACAATAACTGTATCTGTGTCAATGGTCATAGTTGTCGAGAGACGTTAAATTTAAATTTAAAAAAAATATATATTTTATTTATACAATATTTTTATACAATATTTTATATTGTATATTTTAGGACACTAACCATTTTTCGTCCAGGTATCATATTATACCTACAGTGGGTTTTATAAAGGCCCATATTAAGTTAACAGGCAGATTTTTGAAACCGTTTTTGTAATCTCTTTCATGTCAAGTATAACTAAATACTAAATTGCTATGATTTCCACTAAGTCGATAACTTCTTTAGAAAATGCCACAGAAATCTGCTCGTTAACTTAATGAGCCTTTATGATACCCAGTATCCACTTTTAGTAAATTAACTTATACGAATCATTTTACTAATTTTAATAAAGGTTAACATCCTTTAATAATAAAGTGTCTGAGTATGCGAAAGTTCCTCGTAAAAAAAAAACAATATTATTTCGAAACAAATTTACATGCGTAAAACAGAGAATAGCTTTTTATCTCCATCTCCTCTACCAGTTTATGACATGTGGGTCATTCATAGGACCATTGAGAAAACTAACACACTTTCACTATAATATACTACTTAAATGATCGAGACGCGACGGTGCATGGAGTACCCATTTAAATAATTACATACCTGTACTCTATCCACTCATTCTTATTCTAGATCGGCTACTCGCAGAAGAACTGGTTCTCGTATGGATTTCTAATCCAATTATCATCGAAACAATCAATCACTAATTATTGCAGTAAAAACAGGAGCTTATATCGCCAAGGTTTTGTATACCTACGTAGATAGACACGTTAGTAATAATAGTGCCGGAGGGGCCTTGTGAAGTGTAAATTTTTTTTTTGGTTTAAGAGTTTAACAATGACTGTCTTAAAAAAGACATGTCTTAAACAAAGGTTTGTTCTATAGATTGATAAGTATTACCCCTAGACACGGAAACAGAGGGGACGCGTAACGCTCATTTACGAACCGGTAGCAGAGAAAGTGTAACAGAAAATCGATCACCCGCCATATTTCGGTACTGAAAATTTGACATTAACTTAACTGAAAAAGATTTAAACAATTTGTATTCCATTAAAATGGTAGAAATTGCTTTCTTTTATTTATATTTGATGCGGTTATTGCAACCAGAACGAATAGTGGGGTAGATCGTACGTGAAAAACTTCCAAAAATGACATTTTTTTCTTGTTTCAGTCAATTTAGTGGACCACTCTTGTTTTGTTATGTGGCCGAATTGGCGCAAGGCTCGGAAGTGGGGAGGGGGGAGAAAATCAGGTATAAAAACTGGGGGAATTGGTTTTTGCCCCCAGGTTAGCTGGTGACTTCGGTAAAACATATTTCGGGTAAAAGACCGAGATCTCGCGAGAGCGCACAACCTGGTGTGGCGCAAACGCGAATCTGTCCATTACTCATCGAGATATCGCGGTTTTTGTCCTTAGTTTTTTTTCCCGAAACGGGAATCACCGGAAGTAACGAATGGCGGAGTTGGAGGGATAATTCATGGGGAGGCAATGAGTTTACAGGGGCAAAAATTCACTCCTGTAAATTCATGTTTCCCAAGGGTTTCGGCCAATTTTTGTGCGGATCGGTGTATTAGGAGCGAAGGGGGAGAAACCTAAAGTACACGGAATCCAACATAACTCCCATATAGTTTTAAATTTGTGTAACTTTACAGTCTACTTGAAATTTTTATACACGGTGGTTAAAATCTGATAATTTTCATCACCCCGTATTAAAATTTCAACCACAAAGTAGGATACTATATTAAAAGTTAAGATAGGCCGCTTTCTGATATTCTGAGCCGTTTCCGATGTACAAGGATTTCAAAATGAAAAATGGCGATTTGGAATTGTGTGAGTTGTAGATCGTGTCCCTGATCTTGTATATGTCCCAACATACTGACGTCGTCCTCTCTCGATATGAACTCGTTCACCTTTGTCTACTCCAAACTCCATTCCGATTGCCTGAGATACTCCTGGACCACTTTCAGTTGATTTTTAAGGTCTTGTTTGCCGAAAGCATAGAGTTTAAGATCATTCATATATGTAGAGTAGATGATTATAATAGAAGTAATTGCCAAATAAATATATTAATAGAAAATTGATAAGGGCTGTAGGCAAAAGTCTTTTTTTAAAGTGTGGTCTTTATTATAATATCAACGTTTCGACCGAACAATTTGGGTCATCTTCGGGATTCTAAAATGACAAAAAGGAAACAGTTAACGATATAGCAGCTACTTACTAAAGATAACTTACAATAATTTGACCAATTCAATAGGTCTGGAAACATATTTTGGTAATTTGAATGAATAAAAAAATTTAAATTTTCGTCAACTATTTTCTTTGACAGATGTTTTGTCATTGAAAATTTATAATAATTATTACATAATAGTAGGTATTAAGACTAGGAACAATTGAAATAATATAAATATAATAATTACAGAATTTTTGATTGATATTATTGTTTAAAAAATTGTAAATAAAAATAAAATTAAGAATTAGCTAGGTAGTTAATTTTTGTTCATTGTTTTTTGAGAATTTTTGTTATGTATGTCTGTTAATTTTGTTGTCATATAATAATATGGAGTTGTAAATAATGTTAAGGTCGTTTATATCTGATTTGGTGTTAATGGAATTACTATCTTCATTTATATAACACATCTCAAGAAAAATTCTTTTTTGAAAATGTTTTTCTTCTGTGAGTACAGAAATGTCTTCAAAGTTGGCCTCGTGATTGTTTTCTCTTTGGTGTTTGGCTAAAGCACAACGTTGTGGTCTTAATTTTGTATCACTCTTGTGTAATGATATTCGTTGTTTTAAATAGGTGGAACATTGTCCGATGTAAGTACCATTGCAATTTTTACAAGGTATTTTGTAGACGATATCTGATCTTAAAAGGGACGGTAATTTATATTTGAGTTGTGTAAAAAGCGACCTATTAGTAATTATGTTTTTTTTTTGGCAATTTTTATATTTAATTCTTTGAAAACGTTCGAAATCTTTGGAGTGAGATCTGCTATATAAGGTAAAGACATGTGTTTTGGTAAATTATGTTGTTCTAATGTATCTAATTGATGAGAATTATTCGGATTTATTCCAATAATCTCTTCTTGATTTTGTCTTGTTTTGAAACCTCTGTTTTGGTTATTAAGGCTGTTATAAAGAATCATTTTATTTTATCATTTTATAAAAAATTACCACACTTTAAAAAAAGACTTTTGCCTACAGCCCTTATCAATTTTCTATTAATGTAGAGTAGATGTATAATCTTGTGGTTTCGGCATCCAGGTGGGCCCGCATGCCACGAAGTACTAATGAGACAGGCAGCAGTGAGATGCAGAAGAGAAGGGGGCTCAGGGAATCTCCCTGGAGCACACCTTTTCTCAGTGACACCACCTCTGTCTGGACTGGATTCTTCCCAAATATTAGAATCTAATCTACCAGAGTGACGTCAGGTGGTCAATACATTTCACAAGAGGAATCGTTACCGCAAGGCCTTCGAGAAAGTTAATTATAGGCTCCTGTGATGTTAAGTCAAAAGCCTTGCGGTAATCTATCCAGGCCATGGATAAATTGCGTTTCTGCTGCACGGAATCCTGCGTGACACATCTGTCAATAAGCAGATTTTCCCTGCAACCACTCCTGTCCCTCTTACTTCCTCGCTGCTCAAATATCTGCGTGAACACGGTATCAACCGTTTCTAACATTCGCGTGTACAATATCCTTGTAAACAAAACCTTACAGCACGCACCAGGCACGTGATGGGTCGGTAATTTTTGGGGTCATAAGAATCCACGATCTTAGGGATCAGCAGTTTCGCCACCCGACAGACCAATTCGGAATTGGTCGCTCCCCGAACATCCTACTGTTACTTAAATATTCTTGCCAGATGTGGGTGGGTGGACGGAATCTTTTTTCACTAAAAGTTGTTAATTCCATCTGGTCCAGGGGCAGAAAAAATTTCCATGCAGTGCCTCGTAGGGCATTTTGAACTTCTTCCGTGCCTAGCGGCTGTAACGATCTATTTATACGCTTAGTTTTGTGACAAAACTTCCGTAACTGCACCAGGGATGGAGTTTCTACAAACAATGAATTCGTACTCTCATAAATTTCACTCCAGAAAACTCCGACACTCTCAGCTGCTGGTAGCCTCTCCGGGACTGGGCTGGCTTGCTGGAAACACCTAGAAGGATTGCTCTTGAAGCAGTTGTTCTCTGCAATCCTTCCGGTTTTTTTTGCAGTGTCTTCTTAACACACGTCAGTAGTCTCACTCTGTCTACTGCATGATGCTGCTTTATGGTCTGCAACGCACGAGTGTTGAGCGTGTGATGGTTTCGGCGGGGGCCTCTACTGAATTGCCGGATCTTAGTAGTGAATGGCTTTCCTGCCTTTATATGTCCCATCTCATACTGGACCTAGGAAATATGCTGCCTTGTAGCTTTAACTTTGTTTTCTATCTTTTCAAGACAGCAATTGACCTTCACCCTTGCCACGTTGGTACACTCGCTACCTCGGACTGGGAAAACATTGTCATCTCTCGATAGACACACTTGTTGAGCATCAGAAGCTCTGGGAGTTCATCACGAAGAATTTTGTCCGTTGCTGCTTAGCACGTTCGGCTTGTGTGGTCTCCCACCAAACCTGCTCAACAGCGACGCGACCGCGACGCGTCAAGAAGTGCAGGAGAAGGAGTTGTACTCAGACTACTTCCTGATTGTCCATAATCTTCGTTTGATGCTGTCACTGAAAGCGGTCCATCTAAAATTTCGTCAATGAGATTCAGTGTTTGACTTTTAAATCGTCTGGTTTGTTGAGAGTTCATCTGGTTTACTTCTAGCAATGAACTTAATTAGAACATTTTATTTGGGTCCTCGTTTTAACTTTTGTTCTTACGACTGTCACAGAACTCGACAAGGATCTCTATCAGGATCGAGTACATCTGACTTTCGTTTTGTAGCCTTAGTTTTTTTTTAATGATGCCTCCTCTTCTAGCCACTGGCTCTGCAGGCTCAGTCACATCAGGTTCATTGCCTTCCACTGCAATTTCATTTTGCAACTCAAGATTTTCGGAATCGGATTCAATTTCACTCTCAATGTTTTCTGTGCTTCTTGCAACTGGTGATGGTAAAATTAATTGACCGTCAAAGTCCGGAGCATTGGTCTTTACAAATGGCAATAACAATTGCGTGCTGTCGTTTAAATAGTGTGGCCTTTTAGATTTGGCCGATGATCCACTTGGAGCTGATTTACAATTTCCCACAAACGCTGATCTTACATTTTTACATTTTTGTTTAAAGGTGTTTACTGCAACACAAAAGATATGTATGTGTAATAAATTATAGCTATCTATCAAATTTTTTTTTATTGAATGAGAATGTTTAACTTTTCGTCATTAAACGAAAAATACCACAGCACACACAGCTTGAATGTTGCTTCACAACTGACCTGTCGAGTCACTCGGCAACAAGACGCCGACATGTATCTTGGAAGTTTCTTTGCTGAAGCGTTTGTGGGTGTACGATGCATATAAACCATGGGTTCAACACAAAAGATACACGCTGACGATATCAGGTGTATAATTGCGTCTCTGTTACGCAGCTTTGGTGGGACAACCAGCTTAGTTTATGGAGGGTTCGTCTTAAGGGAAATGGCGGTACATGCACTACATGAATTTCCCACTCGGCCGGAGGAAGCATAGGATATGGGATCTTTCCCTCCTTCACTCGAATGGAATCTCTCACGTATCCTATACGTCGAAAGTATGATGCATAATCGCGCAGATTTTGTGCTTTCAGAAAAGTGAGCCACGCGGCTAGCAATCGCGCCATCTATCCCCTTCTTCGCGGTGATCTAACCTCAAAGCAGACCAGTAAGTCATTTTTTAAATCTTCTATCTACTCGAAGAGTCCTTTGTTCGTCGCCAATTTTGTCATCGAGGGTGTCAGTCCGAACGCCACTATCTTACCCTGACCTATATCCGAATGAAGCCTGTTGTGGGGGGGGGGGGGGGGGTGATTTCTTCTGGTGTGTTTGGAACAATAGGAATAGGTTCAAAGCTGGCTGTTAATCAACAAGAAACCATGGATGGTAAAGGAGGAAAGTTGGTCACCTCCTTGGTGCGCCCATATGGGTACCAATCGATTTTTACCTGAACCCAAGCAGTAGTCACGCCCTTAGATAATAAGTCCTCGACACCGGCATATTATTATTATCGTTACTCGTGGTCTTGAGTTTTTATGCTCGGTTTTAGCGTAAATTTTCTCTTACATGAATGGATCATGTGTCCAGTATAAGATCGGGATGACTTTGGTTGTATTTTGTTGCCACATCTCTCTTGATTTATTCCGCCAATCGCTGGTATTTTTGCATCTTTCCGGTGTGTTTTTTTTTGTAATTGGTTGAGTTTGGAACAGATACTTCTATGAGGTGCTTATGTTTTTTTGTGAGTTTATGGATCAAAAGTGATATCTGGTCTGTTAAAAGGTGCCGATTTTATCTGTGATTATTGCTCAGTTCTAGTATAGTTTTTCAATTTGATTTCTTCTTTCCTGTAGTATTTTTTGCTATTTTATCATGTATTATCTTGCCTAAGTTATCGTGCCTGTTTGTATATTGTTTAGGTGCCAATATTGATTTGTTCCATTTGTTTTAAGTGATCTTATTTACGTTTTGTTGTATTTTCCCTATCTTTATTTGGCTATAATACCGTTGATGGGTATATTTAAATATATAAATAAATAAATAAAAATATTGTACAGCCTCCTATCTTCTAGATGCATACATTTTTTTATTAGAAGTTGTATTATAGGAAGATATAATAACGAATTCTTTGAGGGATAACCAAAGTGTCAACTCATTGGAGAGTAAATGATGTCCACTATGTTCTTTTTGAAGTTACTAAGCGGTATTGTCACCTATCCTTAGCTTGCAGAACTGTTTGGGATTCTTGTCCCTCCTCATGGCACTTAGATAAAATAATTTTTCAAATTTTCTGTAGGCAAGAGTACGAAGCTAACTCATCGGTTCTGGAACTTTAATTTACTCAACTTGGATTCCCTTGCAACCTCAGTTTGGGCCTTCAAACAAAAATGGAGATTTTCTTATAAGTATACGCTATAAATATGTTTTGGAGACTTAAGAAATCAAATGCAAAATTTAGCCCAAATTAAAGTTTCTTCTTGACAACAATAGTGACGGAATACCGCCGGTCGCCGGTGAAATCACACGCGGAATATTGCCCCCAGATCCTAACTGCGCAGTGTTCTGCTCGAGTCTACCATTTTCTTTGTTTTTATAAACACTTTAGCGCAAAAAATCGTATTATTTTGCTGTTTTGCTTATAAAAAACCCGAAGGGAAAAATGGTCCCAATAGACGAGTTGTAGAGAATTAAAATACGAAGAAAATGAGAGCTTAAATATTCAATATTCAGAGAGAAAACAAAAAAAAAAAAGAATTTTTCTCAAATTCGTAACGTTGTCATTTCTTGAGATGTGGTTGGTGCAGATTTTTAGCGATATCCTGAAATTTAAATCCTGAAAAATAGGTAAAAATTGCGCGAAAACGGCCGAGCGCGTGATAGGAGGGCAGGACAGCAGATGAGGGGTACAACCGCGCTGTTATGTCTTCCAACTGCCGTTTTACCTCCACTCTCGCGCGCTCGGCGGTTTTCGCTCATGTTTGCAAACAATTTTCACCTATTTTCAGGATTTAAATGGAACACGAAGATTGACGTTTTAGAGCTGAATAGTTTCAAAATCAGTTTCAGTTTCAAAATCAGTCACAAAAAGCGTGCGCTACACCTCAAAAAATGACGATGTTACGAATTTTTGGATTTTTTTTTTTTTTAGTTTTTTTCTGGTTTCCTCTCTTAATAATGAACCGATCGGGTTGTTTCAGTTCTCACTTTCTTTGCATTTTTATTTACTTTTACTTTTACTTTTATTTACTTATTCGAACTCTACAACTACAAACGCCTTAATAAGGTTGTTACAATGTACAATGTAAAGTAATACAAAAGGGAAAAAAACAAAGTAGACAAATAAAAAAAAACACAGATATAAAGATGATCAATCCAAAGGATCATGAGCAGAAAGCTCATATGCACTTATGGTGCAATCCAGAGGAGAGTTAAGAAATAATCAAGAAAAACTTTCATTTTTTCGAACAATCTTGTTCGAAATCTAGACGAAGGACCAGGGTACAGGATACACTGGGAGATAATAGACAGGAATAATAATAATTATTATGGTTTTTAATTATTGTACTCACTGTTTACTTTCGTACCACTGAGCGAACCACTATTACCCGTGCGGGAGATGCGGAAGTCTTCAAATCAACGCGGTTTTGCGAAAGGGGGCAGGGTACTACGTGTACCATAACCATGAAATGCGATCGGCTTTTTTAATAAAACACGATAATGACGAATTTACGAATGCGGGAGCCGCGACGATTTTCACTTCAGACAAATAAACCTCACATTCTAGCACTGTGCGAAACAAAAGTCCAAGCGTCATCAAGCACAGTTAATTATCTCTATCCAGGATATGACTTTCATTCCCGATTTAGACGTAACTTCGGAATTGGCATTTTTGTCAGAAGTGACCTCTCCTACCAACGTGAGGAAGACTTTGAGCCCAATGACTTTGACGTCATGTGGCTTAGGATAATAGACCGACAAACGACGAGATTTATCTGTTGTTTATACCGACCACCCAGCGATACACAGTATAGGACACTTTTTTTGTCCCTCACAAAAACTGTTGAATTCATACAGATAAACTACCCCAAAGCTGAGATATCCATCTTGGGTGATTTCAATGTACATAACATCAACTGGCTTAAATACTCAAACTTCACTGATGAAGAAGGCCGTGAAGCGGAATCGTTTGCGATCAGCTGTGATTTTACTCAGCTCGTTGATGAACCAACACGCATTCCCGATCGCGAGGGAGAATTCGCTAGCCTGTTGGATCTGTTTTTGACCACGAACCCTCAAATGTATACTATCACGGTGAAAGCCCCACTAGGTTCCTCAGATCATAAACTCGTCTCAACATCTTGTGTCCTACAAATTACTAGTGTTAAAGAAACAAGTAAACCTCGTGTAGTCTGGCACTACAGATCTGCTAAAAGGGAAGAGCTCAGGGAATATTATCGAGATTTTCCATGGAGGAGTGTTTGTTTCGGCTCTAATGATCCATCTGTTTGTGCTAGGGAAGTTGCTCAAGTCATCCTAACAGGCATGGAAGCTTACATTCCCTTTTCAAAAAAACAGCCCTCGAACAGCAAACCTTGGTTCAACAAAAGATGCAAGGAAGCTGTCGCCTCCAAACAACTGGCTTTTTGCCAATGGCGAGAGAGCCCCAACGGCATAAACCATCACAATTTCATCCTTGATCGAAACAGATGCAAAGAAATAATAATTGATCAAACCAAGGAAACTCACAACCAAATAATTAGGAACAAACTTCTCTCCTACCCTAACGGTTCGAAATCTTTTTGGTCTGTAACTAAGGCAGTCAGCCAGAACTTCACCAGATCAACGATTCCACCACTTACACGGACAGATGGGACTATCGCATCCACGGCTACTGAGAAGGCGAACTTGTTGGCGGGAGTGTTTTCTTCATACTCTTCCGTTGACTTTCATGGAAGAACTCCGCCAATGATCCCTTCCATGGAGACCAAAATGTCAGACATTGTTTTCCGACAGCGGGTCATAAAGAGCATTATGTTAGCCTTAGACCCAAACAAAGCTTCTGGGCCCGATGACGTACCTGTTATCGTACTAAAAAAATGCGCCACTGAGCTGTCATCTGTTTTCTGCCGACTTTTCAACTTGTCGTATAAAAAGGGAATATTTCCTTCTTGTTGGAAATGTGCACGGATCCAACCTATTCCCAAGAAAGGCAAAAAGACTATACCAAGTAACTATCGACCAGTGGCACTGCTTTCAGTAATATCCAAGATTATGGAGAAAGCTATTAACCAACATCTTTTAAAATACTTGGAAGGAGCTAATATAATCAGCGACCGCCAATACGGATTCCGCAAACAGAGGTCAACTGGTGACCTCCTCACTTACGTCACCGAGCTGTGGAATGGCGCAATCGAGCACCATGGGGAGTCTCGAGGGGTTGCGCTTGATATTTCTAGAGCTTTCGACCGTGTTTGGCATGGTGGACTGTTGGCAAAACTGCAGGCCTATGGCATGCCCGAGAAATTCTGCTTGTGGCTTGCGAGTTATCTCAGAGATCGTTCATTACAGGTGGCAGTCGATGGAGTTCTTTCTGAGACCTTTTCCATCAATGCCGGTGTGCCTCAGGGATCCATTTTATCTCCGACTCTCTTTCTAATATTTATAAACGACTTGCTTGAAACAACAAAAAATCCAATATACAGTTTTGCCGACGACAGTACCCTCATATCTTCTTATACGTTAGATGCGCGAACATCTGCCATCGACGCACAGACTCGCAGGGAGCAAGAAGTTGCCATACTTAACAATGACTTGCAAGACATTCTAACTTGGGGCGATAGAAACCAAGTCCAATTCAATGCTGGAAAAACCCAAGCAGTCATCTTCTCCAAAAAGACCAACGTTTTGGAGCCAGATATGATGATGGCGGGACACTCTCTTACCCTAGCGTCATCTCTTCGTTTACTTGGAGTGAGCCTCGGAGCGAACATGTCTTGGCATGATCATGTTGCAGGTCTGGCGAAGAGTGCTTCTCAAAAACTTGGAACACTCTTCCGCACGAAGAAATTTTATACACCTCAACAGCTTCTCCTCTTATACAAGGCTCAAATCCGACCATCCTTGGAGTACTGCTCACATGTTTGGAGCTCAGCTCCCAAACATACGCTGAGACTACTCGATTCTATTCAGAAAAGAGCCATCCGCTTGATTGGGGACCCAGATTTGACAAAAAATTTAGACACTCTCGAACATCGAAGAAGATTGCTGACCTGAGTCTGTTTTACAGATATTTTAATGGAAGGTGTTCAAAAGACGTGGCCCGCTTGATTCCACCAAGAACAAGACCGGGCAGATATACACGTCGAGCCGCAGACGCTCATCCGTATCAGGTTCAGCTCGTTACACCTCGTACCACCCTATTTCAGACTTCTTTCATGTACAGAACCGCATCACTTTGGAATAGCATTCCAAAGGGCGTGTTTCCTGAAGTATACAACTTACAGAGATTCAAGGCCAACGTGAATGGATATCTCCGCTCATGCACCGCTCCCAGAGCGTCATAGGGATTTCCCTGCAGTGCATGGGCATTTTCAATAAAAAAAAAAACAGCATCTGACGAAGGGTGCCGGATTTGTTTGCTCGTCCTTAACACTGCTCACTGCTCTGTCTCTATTCTCATTCTCACTTCCGACTCCGGACTCTGATTGGTTTTGGTAGTGAATGTTGGAAGATTCATTTTCCACCACTCGCGTTACGCGTATGAATATGTCCTCTTGCCGTAAAAACCATAATTTTATAGGGATGGGCAGCAAGGGTCATGGGTCATGCATAGTAGGTACTAAATTTTAGATTTTACTGGTAATACACTTCAAGATCTTTGATTAAACATTGCGCCACGATTTTTCTATTATTAACAAATGAACAAAAAAATGCGATTTTTTGCACTACTTAAATGGTCAATAAAAAAAAGAAAATGGTAAACTCGAATAGAAATTGTGCAGTTAGGATCTGAGGGCTATTCTCCGTTACAAATTTTGTTAAACTCTGGGGTTTTAGAGCTCTGTTGCTTAGTTTATGGTTACATTAGGTTTGTTCCAACATACGCGAAAACCGTACATTATGTACCGTCCAGATCATGCGAAGAAAGAGAAAAGCGTTCCAACGAACTCGTGACGATTTACTGGACGATCCCGGTTGGCGTTCCAACAGGCGTTCCAAATGCAAAGAGTTAGGGATCATTCGCGGATCGATTTTCGTACGGTCATAACGATACTCGCTTCAAGCTTCGTACGCTCTGGACTGACTTGCGCATTAGTCCGTTTGTTAGATTTTGGGATTTGTTTTAGGTTAGTTCTCTGTTTCTGACATAGATTTTATAGTAGTACCAAATATATCCCATTTCAGATGTTTTTGGATTCAAGTTGGCTGTGATATTTTTTCTTCAAGTTGGATACCCTGGACAGTCGATTTGAGCTAAAAAAGTTCAAATGACTTCCCACTTTACTCATATGCCATTAGGATTAATTTCTTACCTAATAAAAATATGTTTGACGTTTGAAAACAATAATTCAATAATATACGATTGTTGTTATTTTTTAGTAAAAAATATTTAATTATTAGACGTTCAGTAACTTCATTCAAAAAGTTCTGTCAGATTTTCAGCATCTTATTTCATTCCTTTTAAAATTGAAAAGAACTTAAATCTCCTTTGAATACTACATTATTATATTATAATGCCAAAAGTAATTGAAATGTGTGGCACAGTGTCTACCGAAAACCAACACAAAGAGATCGTTATTTACACAAGAACTCCAATCAACACCCAGCCCAAAAACGAGCTCTGTAATACAAACCCCGGTGAATCGTGCTTCCCGAATTTGTGAGACTCAGTCCTACCTCGAAGAAGATGAGCTCTACACCATATGTATGAATGCTTTGCTTCAGGATGACCACGCCGTGTGCTACGAAAAGACGAAAATTTTGTCTACTACGTCACACTATTGCATCCATGCATATACTGTTTTATAACAAATTGAAATCCAGAAAATATGTATAAAGGTGGAGTAACCAATAACCATACCTAAATTAAACCGATTGGATTCAGAAAATTTATAGTTCTACCCAAATATAATTTTTATTCATATATTTTAGGCAGCCTCAGTATCGAACGACAATGACGAGATAAGAATTTGTCATAACTCATCCTCTACCGAGTTAGCAAGACTTTCCTCAACTAGCAAAAAAAATCCTCCAACTCCCTACAATAAATTGAAAATGAAGAAGAACTTATTGGCAACCTACAAAGATCATGAGGCTCATTCCATCTGCTTTCTTCAAAATTTGAATTAAATTAGTTGATAAAGGAATAAAGTGTAAAAAAATGTAAATGTGATTGAGTTTTTTATTATATTATTATTAAATAACTTTTATTTTGAGCGCGGCGGTTTAGGTCACTGACTATAATTATTGAGGCGTTGACGCTGCCACCGTCTGGGTTCAAATCCCAGCTCGGCATGGTTATTTCTCGGTAATTTAACTTATGTATTTATAAATTTAAAATTTGTGTCTGGCCAAATTAGCTAGTTCTGAGAGCCAAATTACTAGATTGGAATGACTAGGTCTTATCTACATGGTTAAGACCAATTAATGCTCCCTCTTAGAAAAAACCTTTGATATTGGAAAATTGAAGTAAGTTGAAAAAATTTGTTGAAATAGCCTTTTATAAATTTCCAGGGCATAATCTTTATCTTCGAATCTAAACCAACTCAATAAAATTTGAGAGTAAAATCAAGAAGTATCGCGAGCAAAAAAATCCGAAATAATATTATGTAGATTTTTATAAATAATGTTGTAACCGCTAGCCTTTAAATTACTTCTCTGGATAACATTTCTTAATTTTCTAGTTGAATATTTCTTGTTCAATAACAATAAAAGCATTGTAGAAGTGTAGAAGTGTAGAAATATAGCTTACCTTATAATATATGAATCTTATTTTAACCGTTAAACAAGAAATTTTAATGACAATGAACATAACTTGTATTTTTATCTTTTATTACTAAACTTAAAACAAACAATAAATTATGATAATTTTTATATTTCGCATTTTTTTGGATAAAAATTAAAGTTTTGAAATACAGAAAACATATTTAAAGGAATCGTTAATAATTTCACATATAGTTGAAAAAAATCGATCAAGAAATAAATCCTCCTAGTCTGATTTTACACAAAAATAAATATTTCCCCGAATATTAGTATAAGTACCTACTTTAGATAATATATTCCTGTTTTGGCAACGCAACCGTAGGTGAAATTTAAAACAAAGTCAAATTTGATTAGAAACATCCATAACCTTAAAAAATTTAGCTTGTCAAAGGTAGTTCAAAACTCAGCTTTTGGAAAGGTACCAACATAATTCGAATTTTCCATAGCCAACTCTGAATTCAAAAACGTCTGAAATGGGATATACCTTAAAATATTAATACCGGTCACTTCCTCTCAAAACCTCCGTCCATTTTTACAGCGCCCTCATGCAGGAACTGGGGACACTAAAGCTGTTTTTAAATTCAAAGTTAGGTAACTTTTCACGGTTTTTGACAGCTGCAGTCAATCATAATTAATTATTATTAATAATTTGTCATTAGTAATTGAACGTTTTAGTTTCAAGTATAATTTCAATTTAAAGTTACTCTCAAAGCATTATATCAGCGGATAATTTTGTTGGGTACCAGTTAAATAGGCATTTATAATGTACCGCTGTATTAAAGTGAACATATAGGTATTATGTCTAGAAAATATGTGCTGTGTGCTGTGTGCGGTTGCTCCGACTATGGATTGTTAAGCATGTCCAGATCTTTACACGGTGTTCCAAGCAGGAATAAAGAATTATGTATAAAGTTAACTTTAGAAGACGCGTAAATAAACTTATTAATATTTTATAACTATGCTGATGGAAATAGGAACAAGCAATAGGTTATAATAACATCGATGAGTGACGAAATTTTGAAAAAGTGTGGAGTGTCGAAGCCGATTTCTCACCATATTATTTTGTACCTACTGATCATTTCAAAGAGGAAAATTTTGTTAATCCAGCAAATAATAGACCTTTAAAACTGCAAGGAAGCACATTATTGGAATTGCGGCAAATAAAAGGCTCACACTTAGGTAGCGATTCAATCTTTTTGAAATATACCTACCTAAAGATATTAATAATATTGTGTGTAATAGTAGTGATTATTGTTAATATAATAAACATATTGAAAACTTTGTTGTTTATTGTTGTATTATAATTCTTCGTCCCAATTTCCTCCGTCTATTCCGTCTAATTAATTTTAAGAGCTTTTCTATTCAGCGTTGATATTTAAAACTCCCGCTATGTTTCACCAAATTTAATTTTTAGTGTCCCCAGTTCATGCTTGGCGGCGCTGCTAAAATGGACGCAACCTGTTGCAATGCTATAGGTATAGGAGTGTCCGGTATTATTATTTTAGCGTATTTGGTAGTACTACTGGATAGAGTCTCGCTACACTAAATTGTGCTTTCAAGTGGTGACAACATTAAAGAGAGATGGCGAAATTAAGGAGCCAAAGCAAATGACAGAGATAGCTATCATTGTAGGCAAAAAGCTGAAATTTAACACGGGCAGCATAGGGAAATGATTGGTTTTTTATTAATAAAAAAATATATAAACGCAATTTATTTATTAAAGGTATTCTAAAAACGAAATATAATATAAAAGAAGATATAGGTGTGCTTACATTTAAAATTGGTCTTTGTTATTAGTTGATAATCAGGAGAATATGATGCAGGTATCACTAAGGTAATTTTTAGACATTGTATAATTTCAAAATTACAGTTTTATAAGCAAAATACCATAAAAATTGATGTTTTTTATGTGATACCTGCATCATATTCTCTTCTGATTATCAACTAATAACAAAGACCAATTTTAAATGTAAGCATACCTATATCTTCTTCCATTTCAAATTGATTGTAGAAGAATTGTTTTTAGTTTGGTGTTTGGTAGAAAGCAACAAAAATGAAAAACAATAACAAACGCAAATGAAAAAGTAAGGTTAGTTTCAAGATGATGATCTCTCAGATGCGTTCACAAAAACCGTTCCAACGCGTGCCTACCTTGGCACGGTTACGAAACCGTGCGATATTAGTGCTTGCGCACAAAATCGATCTAACCGGTTCTGTGACGGTTCCGGGACCGTAGAAAAATAGCGTGCTGGAACAAACCTATACTCTGTACACTGAGAGTTGTCTGTTGTGATAACTAAGGATACATCATCTCGTTATGTTTCTTACTCCTTCTATTGCATTGCATAGTCAATCGAGTTAAAATGGGACGTATTGTCAGAAATACGTTTGAATCGTCAGCAATTCTAAAAAGATGAGCGAGAGTGAGACGGAAGTACCGACTCACGTCTTGATACGCTTAGATTGATACGATATTACGATAAGATTGTCGTCGCTACTATCAGTAGTGTCAGTGTCAGCGTTAAATATACTAATAAGGTTTGTGTTGTGATTTGAAACGTTTTTAATACGAAATTAGCAGAATTACCTGTGTTATTATACGGTGTAATAAACTATGAGTAACTTAATTTCGCGAATGCCTAAAAATCTATTTCCTTGTTTTGCCTGGGAAACGATTGAACTCCCTAGTACGTGGTCTTGTGGTAAAATTGCTGGAATATTTTAATTGCAAATAAGAAAAGGGAGGTGTTATTCTTTCTTTTAAACGGCAACCAGCAGGTAGGTGACATGATATTTCTATCATGATGGTAACAATAATTATTATCATTCTTATTTACTTGCATTATATATATTTGTTATCAAAAAGTTGCAAGGCTCTACTTCGTCAATAACTTGTCGAAATAATATATTTGTAGGATATTCATTATTCCTCTTAACACACGCCACCGACACGAACTGCGATACCACATCTGGTTCGACTTAGAAATAAGTGTACGATTCAAATCGAATTAAATGAAATTGTTTAGTCAGAATCAGTGTGGCATGACAACGGACAACTCTCAGTGGACAGCGTGTATTATAAGTAGCCTGCTTTTCTAAAATAATCAAGAAAAAGCATTCACTATGGTACTTCTTGATATACGAACCAAGATTGTACCTTGTATTCGGGTCGACGTTTTCAATCATGCATTTACTTTCATTTCCAGAACAATTTCGAATCATTTTAATTCACTTGAAGGTTTCGAACTGAGAAGAAAGTAGACCTAATGCTTATTAATCTTTCCTAGCCTAATGCTTAAATCGGTCATTATATACATCCGCGGCTCCTACAGTTTCACTATGGCACCTATATAGGGGTGGAGAACATACCTATAGTAACACCAGGAAGGTATTCATTTGCTTTGCAAATGAAAGGGAAAGCAACAAAACCCCAATAAAAACCGATTTTTAGAGTGCAATGAAAGTACGGACCTGGCAGATGCGATGATTAAATACGTCTAGTTTGGGAAGTAACCACTTGAGGACAATGCCAAGCGCTTCGAAACGTATACAGTCACGTACTCGCAATATATATCCGCTTTTTCATATCGTGAAAAGACCAACAGGAATTGATGTTACGATTTTTGGAATATAAATGCAAAATAAATGCAAAATTTAAAATAAAACCGTGCTACTGTTGATCTCGAAGATATTCCTTGCCCTGAAAGTGAAGAAAAAAAATATAAATTCGACCGTAGTGTCAAAGATCCCTTAGTTGTGACCTTAATATTAGTTTGCAATGGCTGTTTTTAGCTTCTTACCCACCCAGCACCCCTATTTCGCTCCTCGGTCCCGAAAAAATTGATGAAACTTAGGAGCCGCGGATGTATACATATAATTACCATTAAAAAATTTTAATTAGCCTTTCATAAAAAAAAACAGAACATAATAATTACTTATAAGTGTCTACCTAATTACCAGAATAGATAATATGTTACGCAGAAGTAATTGGTAATTAATGGCAACATTAGAGTTATCTAAATAACAACAAACTAATTAACATATTTCGTACAAAAACTATTTTTCAGACGCGCAAAAATGCGTTATAATAAATAAACTAATAACTTGAACACTTTTTTTTTAATAAGACGAGTCGCGTTCGGTGGAACAGCGGTTGCACGTGTTCGCATTTACTTCGTTGGAACTGACACCGTATGGGTTCGAATCCCAGTTTTGCCATGTTGTATGTTTGATTCATACAGCTGCAGAAAGTTTACGCTATGGGTCGTCCTAATTTTATTCATTAATTAACTTATTGATTGTTGAAAAGATGACAATTTTTCAACAGTTTCACGACAGGTAAATTGTGCTAGTTAGTTACCGATTGTATAATTATTGTCAGCTTTCTTCTTGTTCAATAAATGTGAGGATTATCTTGAAATTCAAGAATTTAAAAGGTGCGTGTAAAAATTAAGGACTTCAAAAATTCGCCACATATTAAAAATGATTCTAAATTTTATTATATTTTTTCGAAACACAGAAACATTTCTTTATCGAATGTCATAGAAAAATTAAAGAGCCATGAGGCAAGATTATATAAATGACTTCGTATTGACATTCGATGAAAATAGTATATTACTTAACAAAAGTGAAAAATTGTCTTTCAACTCGAGATATGTATTATAGGTACTATTCTGTACTATACTTGTACTATACTTTAATTACTCCCGATAGAATATAAATAGGAACAAAAGATTTCATGATGCGAGACGCACCCACTCACCTTACTTATTACTATACCCTATACCTAACTTTAGTACCTACCTAACTTTTCACTTCAGAATTTACTGAGTAATCTGAATATTTGAATAAGAAAATTCACTATAAATCTTTCTTTTGACTTCTGGGGTGAAGTATTCTATTGCAATTTTAGTTTGTGCCAATATTTGAGGTATTTTCGATTTCAGTTTCTTTCTCATCACACTCATTTAATATTTGATAATAATAATAATCTTCTGCCTAACCTAAAAGATTGATAAGTACACATATTACACTTCTTCAATCTGCAAATATAGGACATCAGGAAGTCCAAACAGCTGAGACTGCAAGAAGATGTTTGGATATAGCGGACACAACACATCCATTATTCAAACCAATAATATGACGCACTGATCTAATAAAGAGTAAAGCTGTGAATGTCTGAACTACAAGAAGTATATTGGTACAATTCAAGATATTTTAAAGTCATAAATCAGAGGCAAACATAAACCCAGAAGAAGTAGTTTACTTATTCGCAATAGATAGTGCGGGGTAGATTGTGGAGAAAGCAAACACTACTCTCTCAGGTAAGGGTTGCCTATTGATACCTATAGTGTAATATGTTTACTTTCTCGACATTCCTATTCTATGGAAATTTGTAAATGTAAAGGGATTATGATTTTCTCTGATTAATTCTCTGATACGTATTCGATGTTTCAAAATAGCAGTTTTCATCGCGTTCAATAAAACTGTCAATTGACATTATAGTCCTTGCCGATGTTTTTCATTCGAATATTTTAGTTACCAATAAACGTCAATTGTTATCAACAATGTTATAACGTCAAAACATTGTCAATTGTCAATCAATATCAATGACTATAAATCAAAAGCATTATTGAATTAATAATTATGATTTCTCTCAATCAGGAACTATGGTACAATTTATTGAAAATGACAATGACAGTAGGTAATGACAATTTCAGCAGGATTCAGAAGCACTCACTATTCAGCGACGATTGTATGTATATTGTCAACTCATCATCTGACGGCTTTGAAGGGAACCATTGACTTTTTGGTTCCTTGATTTCTTATCAGGGTTCGGAATACTACATAATATATTATTATGTAGTAAATGTTTTTTACACTTTTATTTTCTACGTGTAGTTAATGCAGATGTAGTTTTTACCATAGGTATACACCGTTCACATATTAAAAAAGAACTAGGTGGCCATGAACTTTTGTTTTTAGGTTTGCAAAAATGAAAACTCCCTAGATCTCTATTGACAATATCAGCTGATCGAGATATTAAAGGTTAAGTATACACTGACATTTGTCAAATCACTCAAAGTGTCTCAGCTGATTAACAGCCATGTTGTCAAATTGGAGTTTTAGTAGTAGGATATCTATCTAGGATGATTTTTTACTCTGATCAATTTTTCTCAAACTGACAAATAAAATTATTAAATTTTTGACATTTTAAATTTCAAAAGAGCAAAATGACGAAAATAAAATCTCTAAGATGAATAAATCCGCATTAAGAAAGCATTTCAATGATTAAGATCCAGAAAGTCCAAACTTGAGCAAACATTTAAGTCATTCAGAAGGTGAAATATATTTGGAATGTAAGTATTGAGTATGTGTATCTGTATCTGCTAAATTGCTGGTAATTACTGTCTCTTATAGTAGTCAGACCGTGGCATTAGCAAGTATTATTAGACAAGACAAATTTGATATTACACCCTTGGGCAGCCCACATAAAACAGGCACTGATTATGAAATTTTTGTGTTTCCGGAAGATTTGCAATAATCTATTTCCAATACAACCCAATCGAAATGACATGGGGGTATTGTAAACTTCACTATACAATAAGCACGTAAATTAGCAGCTAATTAAATTAAAGGATAAAGTAAGGAATGTTATGTCTCGAAGAGCTTTCAAAAAAGTACACCCGACATATGTGACAAAATTAATATATACCTACCTAATCATTTTGTGAAAAACTTATTTCGGAGGACTGGACGAAACAAATGGACATGGTGAAAATCTCATTAAAATCAGAGCGCTGAAGATGGTTCTGATTCTAAGCAGGATGCAGTATAGCGGTTATTGATAATGGGGGATAATTTTGGGCCAGAAGCCAGAAGTCCAGAATCTTTGGCTGGTTTCCGACACACTACTACGATACCGAATAACCGACGAATTGACGAAAAATATATTTCATTTACGTACCTATATTTTAATATTTTAATAAACGTACCGATATATTTTAATTACCTGCTATGTATTTATTAAAAGTAAATTAATATAATTGATTCTTGATTCAAGTTTTTTATTTCATATTCAAAAAGTACATTTGTGTATTTTCCTAACTTGGAAAAATTACATGATAACCTTTTTCTCAAACTCTTATGAAAAGCTTAAGATTTCAAGATCTTATTAGATCCAGCGACATTGCGTTCTAGTTAAAGATTGCAATATGTGACTAAATGATTCAAAATAGAAAGCCCCCAATAAGATGCAAATATAAATATAACAAGAATACCAAAAATATCAAAAATCCATCTGGCAACTATGTCCTGTTCCTTGCCATAAAACTTCAACCTCATAAAAAAGAGACATAACCAAACTCCAGCCAATGATTGACAGCGGTTATACCCAGTGATTTCTATCACCCTACACCATAACCCAATTCTTTTATAATAAGTGAACGGTGTATAGTTTATGTAGTAAATTGTTTCAGTGCTGTCAACGGTCAAAATCTGACAATTGACGTAGGGTCTGTCAATATCAAAACATCAACTCTCTCTCAACTATGGGATTTTTATTTTGAGCTTTGATCTTTTGTGATTGTGATGCCTCTTTTGATTGCTTTGAATACTTTACTGTTTTAGGCGTGTGGGGACAGTGGCGTCGCTAATCAGCAGGCCAACTTATATATTGGCGCAGAAGCTGTGTGTCTTTCCTTCCAATTACATTCTTGTATTCTTGAGAATATAAAATATGTGAAAGGCAACCTGAAAAATTAAAATGGTTTGATAATAGCTTCATGACAAAAAAAAACTTGTTATTATCGTATCTTATTTGACAGTCTAAACTGAACTATATTACCCGCAGTATCGTCGAAACAGGTAATTAAAATTACTTCTTGTCTGCCGTGAGCAATATTGCGAGCACGCCATGAAAATAAAAATTAAAAATAACAATAATTATTTAATTAATAAATTCATTATCAAATTAAGCCCCCTCCCCCATCAAGTGCTAGTAGTAGATACCGTATTGTTCCGAATACAAGCCGCAGATGATTTTCAATAAGACAAATTTCATTTGATGATTATTTGGTCTCGAATCCAAACCGCATCTAAGCGAACTCGAAAGTAAGCCGCAGATAACCTACAAATCAAAGGTTTGGTGTTCTGTAGGCATAGGTATTGTCTTGAAAATTGTAAAAAGGCAGGTACCTACCAACGAAAGGTAATATAGGAAATAATTATACCTACAATTCCTGTGATGTATCGATGAATAATAATTTAGGTTGAAATGTTTATCATAAAATATGCCTTATCAGGTGATTGGACATTCTATTGATTTTCTTGTACAGCTACCAGTCTTAAGGTGGAATTAAAGGCATTAACATTACAATCGTATTTCATTCCTTTTCTCCCCTTAATTAGTGCTCAATTTAGTTGTGATTTAATACATCACAAATTGGCGACGAGGATTTGGTTCATAGTTATTATTAATAATAAAGATAAATAATATTGTAAATAGAATAAATTATATCTGGCCGTCTTGATAGTGAATTTTTTGCGCGGAGTCAGTGAAATGGCGGAAAATAAGCAGATTATCGGTCATCTCAGAGAATTTATTTTGAATATTTCTGACTGGTCTACGCATAAAGCGCGATTAAGTAATTATTTTTCGGCAAATGAAATAACGGTTGAGAAAAAGAAACGAGCAATATTACTGAATATCCTAGACGAAGAAGCCTACAAACTGATGTTTAGCCTGTGCAGTCCTGTGAAGCCGGAAGAAGTTGCCTACGAAAATTTAATCGAAAAATTCGATAAACACTTTACTCCACAGCAAGTACCTTTAGCCGAACGGTACAAATTTTATCAGTTGAAGAAGTTGGAATCCGAATCTCCCAGGGAATGGTCAGCAAGAATCCGTAGCCTAGCAACTAAATGCCAATTTGGAACGGAGCTAGATGGCTGTCTTCGAGATAGGTTCATCAGTGGTTTCGAAAAAGGTCGAATCCTAGATCGTCTTCTGGAAGAAAAAGTTACAGTCACCTTTGAGGAGATCGTAGCGATTGCTGAGAACAAGATGGCGGCTCTAAATAATTATCAAGATCAGCAGGTGTCCATCAAGAAGGAGAGTCTACAGCACCTACGTGGAATGAAGAAGTCTACCAAGGCGCAAGGCTGCTCACAGGAGGGAAGCAGTAGCAGGCAGAGTCTTGAAAAATACTGCAAGGTTTGCGGCAAAAACAACCACTTTAAAGATAAGTGTTTTTTCAAAAATAGTATATGTAAAATTTGTAATATTAAGGGACATTTGTCTTCAGTATGTTATAAGAATAATAACAAAAAAACATATAACGATTCTAACCGTCAGGGGCATCCAAAGAAGCATTATTACGTAACTGAAAATAATTCAGAAATATTAAATACTAATAATAATGATGACGAAGATTATGATGATTTAAAATTATTTACAATTAATAGGGAAGATCGTAAAAGTTCTTTTGAGGTGCCTGTGTGGGTTGGAAATATTTCTATAAATTTTCAGATAGATTCCGGAGCTAGCATTTCAGCTATCTCTGAAAAGTTGTACCGGTCAAAACTCAATCATTTGAAATTGCTACCTACAGATAAGTCATTTTACTTCTATAATGGAATACAAGTGAAACCTATTGGTGTTGTTCTAGTGAATGTAACTTACAAAAATGTGTCTAATAATTTAACTTTATATGTAATGAAAAACGGGGGCCCTCCGATCGTAGGACGCGATTTTTTAAATATGTATAATATTGGTTTCACAAAGGTAAATTATTTAAATAATGAAAAGGAAAATTTGAATGGATATGTGGAAGGTCTTATCGCGAGGTATCAGTCTGTTTTTGCATCGGGAATAGGAACCTTTAATAAAGGAACTGTCAGTATTAAATTAAAAGATCATGACGTAACTCCGAAATTTTTTAAAGCACGTCCTATTCCATTTGCAATAAAAGAAAAAGTAGAAAATGAAATTAATAGACTTTTATCCCTAGGTATAATCGAACCTGTCAATTATAGTAGATGGGCGACACCAGTGGTACCAGTCCTAAAAAAAGGAGGAGAGGTCAGACTGTGCGGTGACTTCAAGGTCACGATCAATCCCCTAATCGAAGTAGATCAATACCCACTACCTAGGATTGAGGATTTATTCTGTGCATTGAGTGGCGGTAAGAAGTACACAAAATTAGATTTGTCTGATGCATATCAACAATTATGTGTTGACGAAAGCTCTAAAGAATTGTTAACCATTTCTACTCATAAGGGTCTATTTCGGCTGAATCGTTTGATGTACGGGGTTGCATGTGGACCATCTAAATTTCAAAAGGTAATGGAGTCATTATTAGCAGGGTTGGAAGGAGTTTTAATATTTTTGGATGATGTTCTTATCACGGGGCCTACTGATAAAATACATTATCAAAGACTTGATTCAGTATTAAAAATTTTGTCAGATGCCGGATTAAAATTAAATTTTAAAAAATGTAAATTTTTTCAGCCACACATAGAATATCTAGGTTATATAATAGATAAAAATGGCTTACATGCTTGTAAAAGTAAAACTGAAGCTATTCAAAATACGCCTACTCCAACCACGGTTACTCAATTAAAATCTTTTTTGGGATTAATTAATTATTACGGAAAGTTTGTACATAACTTATCAACAGTGTTGCATCCGTTATATTCGTTATTGAAAAAAGATTCAAAATGGGAGTGGACAGAGAACTGCGAAGCATCTTTTAATAAAATCAAAGCTCTGTTGCAATCACCAGAAATTTTAGTTCATTTTGATCCAAAATTACCACTTAAACTTACGGTTGATGCTTCTTCTGTTGGTATTGGAGCTATTTTAAGTCATATTTTCCCTTCAGGCATAGGAAAACCAATTGCGTATGCTTCACGAACCTTAACATCGGCGGAGCAAAAATATTCGCAGATAGAAAAAGAGGGACTAGCAATAATTTTTGGTGTTCAAAAATTTAGTCAATATCTTTTCTTCAAAAAATTTATACTCGAAACAGATCACCGGCCGCTATTGACAATTTTTTCTCCTAATAGAGGTATACCACAGTTTTCAGCAAATAGGCTGAGACGGTGGGCTGTAATTTTATCTAATTTTAATTACGAAATCCAATACGTTGAGTCTAAAAAAAATTGGGCTGATAGCCTATCTAGGCTGCCGTGTGAGAATAATAAAGTTGACATTAAGGAAGATATTCAGATCAATTATTGTAATTTTCTAGAAGGAAATAAAGAGATTCCAATTAATTTTGAAAATATTCGCAATGAAACAAAAAAAGACGTTATTATTTCCAAAGTTATGGAATACGTAATAAAAGGTTGGCCTGAAAATAATAAAATTTTAGATGAACATGTAAATAAATATTACTCTAAGAGACACGAATTTTTTATTAATGATGACTGTCTTTTTTGGAATCACAGACTTGTCATACCAACGTCTCTTAGGAATGAGATTTTAGCTCAGCTTCATTTAACGCATATGGGTGTAATAAAAATGAAAAGTCTGGCAAGGTCTTATTTTTGGTGGCCCAACTTGGATAAAGAAATTGAGGCAACAGTAAAAAAATGTGATTCATGTATGTCACAAAGTAATAATCCCCCGAAAGTAAATCTTAGTCCTTGGAAATGGCCCAATGCACCTTGGGATAGGTTGCATCTAGATTTTTTTGGCCCATTTCATGGAAAACATTATCTAATAATCTTAGATGCTCACACAAAATGGTTAGAGGTTTTTTCGATGCATTCGATCACTTCAAGTGCGACCATTTCAATTTTAAGAAATCTATTTGCTAGATTTGGCTTGCCAAATGTAATAGTCTCAGATAATGGCCGTAGCTTCACATCTTCTGAATTCTCTAATTTTTTGACTAGTAATCACATTAATCACATCAAAAGTCCACCTTTCCACCCTTCATCAAATGGTGCAGCCGAAAATGCAGTTAAAACTTGTAAAAACGCTCTTAAAAAAGCCCTTGGTGATAATAAATCGCAGGATAAAAATTTGATCCTATGTAGATTTCTGTTTGACTATCGCACAACACCTCACTGTACCACTGGCGTAAGTCCCGCTGAACTTATGTTTGGTAGATGTTTGAGAACTAGATTTAGCGTAATTTTACCTAGTGAAAATGTTAAAGTGGAGGAAAATGTGGAAAATATGCAAAATAAACAAAAAACGTACTTTAGAGGAGACAGGAAGGTCAATTTTCAAATTAACGAAACAGTGCTAACTAAAGACTATCGCGATGTGAATAATATAAAGTGGATAAAGGGAATTGTGAGAAAGAAAGTTGGAAGGTGTACCTATTTAATTGAAGTACCTGAATTGCAAAGAACCTGGAAACGTCATTTAAATCAAATTAAAAAAACCTTACAAGTTTTTGTTAATTATGATATTCCTAGCAGTCCAGATATTTCAAATTCTAACCAAGAAGGTATAGATTTACAAACTAAAACAATTGTTAGCAGTAGTAATAATTCCGATGTCATAATTTCAAATGAAAATAATAGCAATCGTGAAGTGGTTATTCCTGATCACTCTGTACAGGGTAGACCAAAACGTCAAATCAAATCACCAGACAGATACGGTGACAGAGTGAAATATTGAATAAGTTCTTCACGAAATGCCAAGTGTAAATATTTATGTCTTAGATTTTTAGGATCTTTGGATACTTAAAAATAAGAATAATTAGTATGTAATTTTCTTTGTACATATGTATTCCAGTTTTAAGGAGGGAGGTACTGTGATGTATCGATGAATAATAATTTAGGTTGAAATGTTTATCATAAAATATGCCTTATCAGGTGATTGGACATTCTATTGATTTTCTTGTACAGCTACCAGTCTTAAGGTGGAATTAAAGGCATTAACATTACAATCGTATTTCATTCCTTTTCTCCCTTTAATTAGTGCTCAATTTAGTTGTGATTTAATACATCACAATTCCAATATAAAAAATAAACAATACAATAAAAAAGCCAAGATGTTCAAATACCTATCATTATTTCCTAACATAGGTAAATAATTTATAAAAAACAAACAAAACATTAATTCCTATACATATATAAATAAAAGGGCTGCTATTCTTTGTTAAAAAAAAAGGTTAAAACCAGAATTCCTAAAAATAATGGACTTAATAAACTTGTTTTCTGAAAATTCCGAACTGAATATCTATGGTCCCGAAAGTAAGCCGCAGGACTCGAAAACTAGCCGCATGTGAATTTGAGAATACTCAAGTAGCTGAAAAAAGGTGCGGCTTGTATTCGGAGCAATACGGTATGTTAATGGCGAACGATGCGATGACAATAATGACATATATGCCATTTAATTTCACAATTTTAGTTCTAAATGACATCTGACATGTCTTGTTTAAGAGGTTTATGTGTCAACCCAAAACGTGTAGTTTATGTAGTATTTGACTAAAAACTAAATGCTGCGTAGTTTTTTAAAAACTACATGTAGTTTTTCGTGTAGTATTTACATTCATTTACTACTTCCGAACCCTGTTTCTTATACCGAATGACATAAAAAAAGAATATGGGAGCGATAACGGAAACAAAAGTCGACTATGAAAACTTTAAAATCCAGCCGACTTTGAAAATTTTGAAAATATCAAGTCGATATAGTTTATCATTTATCATAATGACTTATATCAATTTTCAATAACAAAAATTATACCGTGTGACAAGTTTCAAAGCAGAACATAGGCGAATAGCATGGGAAATCACATAATTGCAGTTTATTTCTCACCACTTTTATCTACAAGAATGGTAATGGTGTCTATCGAAAGAGAATTCTTTTCTGAGCATGCTGATACCAAATACTTAATAATTAACAGTTTGTTTATGATAAAAGAGTAACTTAAACATTTTCAAAATTAAAAGTGTGAGCGGCCATGACATGCCTAATTCGAATAATTTTGTTACTGTCAAAACAAACATTTTTAATTACCAATATGCGTTTCCCTGAAAAGATCGTCAATGAATAATAATAATAGCTATTCTAATGCCGGACGCGTGTTTATCGCCGTGGTACTATTAACTGGCCGGCCAGATCTCCCGATTTAGCACCTTTCCTTGCTGTGACTTTTCTTGGGATCTTGGGTTACCCTAAAAACAAAATTTACAGAGCTAGTCTTTGCCGAATGTGCACTCGTTAATAACCAACAACTCGGACAAGTTCGAAGCGCAATTTATAAAAGGGTTGGAATATTAATTTCAAAATGAAGAACTATTTGAATATTTGTTGTAGTTATTGTTTTAGTTCAATTATTTTACGTGTTTATTTTTTATAGTCAATTTTTGGTAAAACAAAATGATGGTAAATGAGGATTTTCGTAATTTTTTAACGATGTTCAATCAGAATTAAAATAAATTAAATTGAATTGAATTGAAAATATTTGCTTTGACAGTGAAAAAGTTATCCGAATTTAGCATGTCATGGCTGCTCATCTTTTAATTTTGAAAATGTTTAAAATATTCTGTCATGATATAAAACTGTTAATTAGTAGGTATTTTGGTATCAACATGTTCAGAAAATAATTCTCTTTCGATAGACACCATTACCATTCTTGTAGATAAAAGTGGTGAGAAATAAACTGCTAATATGTGATTTCCCATGCTATTCGCCTATGTTCTGCTTTGAAACTTGTCACTCGGTATGCTCATAAGATGATTTTTTCTATAAGATGAAAAGCAGTTTTTTCCGATTATTTCAGTCACAACTTAAGTTTCAGATTCTTAATAAGCATAAAATTGTGTAAATTTTCTCTAATTTAACCGACTTTGTATCTCTGCTAGTCCTCTAGCTTCTAATGGTGAGGACAAAAAAAGGCCTGTAATGCGTTTTTTAGGCAATTTAAATTTTTTAGATTTTCAAACGTCCCTGTAACCAAATTTCCTAATTCTTGTAGAACTAATGGAGGACTTTTAAATTCCGTTAAAAAATTTCACGTGTGGTTTGTATACAGGGTGTTTTGTAATTGAATGTCAATATTTAAGGGGGTGATTTTTGGATCCATTTTAACAAGAAAACTTCATAAGAACGTATGTCCTAAAAATCTCAACTTTTGAGATACAGGGTGTTAAAGTTTTTAAAAATAAATAATTTTTTCATAATATCTGTAATACCGCTCTGGATATTTTAATGAAATTTAATAGACAGGTATTACTCATCAAGAGGCATTTTTTCATGTACCACATTTCGTTTTATCTCCACTAGTGACATCTTGCAGAATTTTACCTATGCATATTTTTATATTTTTTTATTGTCATTTAACGACAATTTTGTGACCATGTAGAGAAACAGATTTTATTTTTTTAGGCGAAAACCGTGCATCGGACTAAAAGAAATGGGTAATCAAATTTGCTTGTAAATGAATGGGGATTCCAAAAATGATTTCTATTTGAACAGAAATCAGTGGAGTACCATCAATGTCTTCTAAAATATGCAGGTAAAATTCCGCACGATCGTGCACCATCGTCACTATTGGAAATAAAATAAAACGTGGTACATGAAAAAATGCCTCTTGATGCGTAATACCTGTATACGAAATTTCATTAAAATATCCAGAGCGGTATTACAGATATTACGAAAAAATGATTTATTTTAATTAAACTTTACCACCCTGTATCTCAAAATTTAAGACTTTTAGGTTTAGGACATCCGTTCTTATGAAATTTTCTTCTTAAAATGGACCCAAAAATCATCCCCTTAAATATTGACATTCAATTACATAACACCCTGTATACAAGGTGATTTTTCAAACTTCGCAGAGACCCATTTGTCTTCCCGCGATTTAGGTCGCAGTTATGAGCCTAGGGAGCTGAATTTTGTGGCAGTTACATACCTGGTTTCAAAATGGTGGCTATTTGCATTTTCCAAAAAATTGGTATTTTTTGAACCACTGCTTGTGTAAGAAAAACGTATAAAAATACTTATTTATGCGATTGATGAGGAAGAAGCTTTTATTGAGTATGGTAATGTACCTACCATGCAAGTTTTTCAAGATTGATCAAGATTTGAGAAATTGACCTAATATTTTTTTAGTGTATACCTAATACCTATCAAGCAATGGAAAAATAGCAGCCACATGTGTATTTAGAATGTCATCGTTTATATTCAACCAATACAAGTTACTTGCGTTGCATTTTTCATAAAAATGTGACTTTCCTAGTTTGTCAACATGATTTATTTTGTCTCTAATGTTGTTTAACGATTTGTTTATAAATGTTCTTTGAATGAGTTTATGGCAATTGCTTACAAACCGCGAAATAAATAATTAATAATAAGCATTATAGGTATACCTACATAATAATTATTAACGGTCGATAAAATGTACAAGTCGATATTTTTGATATTCATTGCCAATCATTAGGGTACAAAGATGTGTAGGTACGAGTATTTCACTTTAAGCTAAATAAATGCCTTCTTCATTTAAACGCAACTCAATTCTATGAAGTTTGTTCCGTATTGATTTCCCTTCACCTTGCTTTCGTTGACTAATAAAATATTAACATTACAGGGAAATTGATACATATAGGTATAAATAATTTATCAAATAATCAAAACGAGGAAAAAATACAACAGTTAAAGAATTCTTAAAAAGAGGTAATTACCTACTTACCCATCATTTACCCATTACTCGCCATTACCTATTATAATAATTGTGTTAATTTTTTACCATCAAAAAATTTAACTGATCAAAAGACGATCGTAAAACCACCCCAATATATGACGATATTGGAAGATCTCTAAACGGAATTCTTGTTGTTAGAAAATTTTGCAGTGCTCGATAGAATAATCTTTTGATTACAAGGTGCCATTTTTTAGATCTCACGATTACTGACCTTATCTCGAACCCTATGCACGAGAATACCCACAGGACAACAATGAAAGGAGTGAAATAATGTCAGGAGTTTAGCATGATCCCTTTTGGAGAACATCTCATAATTATCATCATTTTGGTACTACAACACTCTGGGTGAGTTTTGGCCGCGTTTACTATTGCCCTCCATTCAACGCTCTCTTGTGCTTCCAATTAGACATCTTTCTCAGGTCGGATGTTATTGCATCTCTGCATTTCTGATCTTCCCCCTCCGGTCTGTCATACTATATTATGATAAGCAACCTTTGGCAATAGCCAAAGGATCCAAATGAGCCACAGGAAGTTATCAGGGAGGACAACTCCTGATAAATGCCCTGCCCAAAGCAGTCGATTCGCTTTTATCAACTCTCGCTGTGTTTCATCCACACATCCACTTTGAATTTTTCTCCCACTCGTGGTCTGATATTTTCGGGAGTTATCATAATTATACCTATTTGGTCTTGTTTTCATTTATGTTTAAGTCCTATTCGCTGTGCAGTTGTTTGAAAGGAGGAGAATATTTATTTAGCATATCTGATGGAATAGGCTACTGTGTCCACATCATCCTCAAACGACAACATAAGCCACTGAGATCACTAATTATCGACCTATCTCTCTACTGTGCATCTTTTCTAAATGTTGTAAGTCAATCTTATACCGGCGCATATACGGCCACGTAAAGAGTTTTATATCGCCATCCCTGCACGGCTTCGTGGAGAGACGTTCCACAACGACTAACTTAGCAACCTTCTCTCAATTCATATCGGAGGCGTTATAGACGGTCAGGATGAGGTGGACGTTGTTTACACTGATTTCCAGAAGACTTTTGATCGCCTAGATCATTATGTCTTACTGAAGAATCTGGACTTTTACGGCTTTGATCCGTCCCTTATGTCCCTGATCAGGTCATATCTTCTTGAGCGGAGGCAGTCTGTGAGATATAGAAATTTCAAGTCATCTACTTTCATACCTACTTCCGGGGTGCCACAGGGCTCTAACTTGGGTCCGCTATTATTTTTATTGTTCATTAACGATCTACCACTAAGGTTGACATGTGAGACCTTGATGTAGGTATGCCGATGATGACCTCAAGATGTATAAAAGAGTTGGTTCCACACGCGACTGTATAGCCCTTCGAAGAGGATATCAATTCTCTTGCTTCATGGTGTGACGAACACAGCTTAAATTTAAATATAGCCAAATGTTGTGTTATGACTTTCTCGAGTAGACGATTCAACTCAAACTCCGATTACTCGGCGCGTGGTATCACTCTGAACAGATCTGACACTGTCAGAGATCTGGGAGTGCTGTCCGACAGTCAATTTAACTTTTCCCGTCATATCCTTGCCTTGACACAGCAGCCAAGGCCTATAAATTGTGGATTTCTTAAAGGTGTTTAGGGGATGCGACGAGTTGAGTGCATGCACTTGTCAATTGTACGTCAAAAGATATACTGCACGTGATTTTTTTGGTCATCCCCAAAGTCGTTATGACTTTAGAAACAACGGACAAATGCCTGAAGGATGACGTAATTATATCACAGCCCGTCGACGTGACTTTTAGACATCGTACGGACCTATCTACGTAATTTGACGTAATAATATGGGTCATAAAGATTCGTAATTAGCATTTATTAAATACATTTTATCGCTGGTTACAAAGAGGTCAGTAGGCTTTTTTCAAAAAACTTAAGACTTTTGAAAACGTTTCAGAATATGGAAAGTGATTCTTATTTCAAGATCAGATTGACATAAGTTTGAAGATATAGAGATAGGATCAGCCCTTTTTTCTTGAATGTAAGGCATTTAAAATGTAGGCAATTAAAGTAAAATTTATTAATAAAAGACGTTTATAAAATACAACAGCCATATTAATAAGGAAAGTTAGTAGCTACTAAGATGCTACTTACATGCTATATTAATTGACTGTTTAGTAGACTATTAACACAACTTAATATAAAGAGACTAACGCCGTGTCCTATAGCTGCATCCAGGGACTGAACCATTGCTAAAAAACACATGAGAAGCAATGGGACTATCCATATAGTAGACTCGTTGCCCGCAAAAGTCGTAAGCTACGTTTTCCTAGCTGCGTATATTGCACTACGTACGACGCACGCATAGCACGCCAAACGCTGCTCTTCTATGGTTTTAATCAGACCGTTTTCCTACAGTGCGTGTTCCGCAGCATTGGACGGTGTGCGCTCGCGCGAAACGTCGGCTGTGCCTCGAGAGCAGTCAATCACGCGACGCAGTGCGTAAGTGATTTGTTTTATTAAGTAATGTAACGAAGTCCGGAAATCCGGCCTCCGTTTTTGCCTTAGTGTCAGGGGTTGTGTCAGGGATTCCCAGTCATTTACATTTTTCATTGTCTTTTGTTATTTTTAAATTAATTAAATCAATCGAATCATAAAGCAAAGTCGTGTCCCGGTTTGTTTCCCGATATTTAAATTTATTATTAGTAGGTATATATACCTACCTACTTGTTTTTTTATAAATAAGCCGTAAAAATAACATTTTTAAATCATCTAATTCAAACACCGAAGCTGAAGACTCCAATCGCCGAGGAGATAACGCTACGCGATAACGGCCGCAATCGCAGGTAAATTGATTAATCCAAGAGAAAAACAATGTTTATCGCTAGCTTGGCTTCGATTCTTTTACAAATTTAATAAAAATTTTTAGATTACGACCGCGGTAGGGATACGGGCATACATATAAGGCCGGAACGCGAAAAATCTCTCTCTCTCTCTCTCTCTCTGCTCTTCTTGGTTTCATCCGACTTAGTACTGTCCGCGAAGTGTTTTAAAAATTATTGTTTCCGCCCCGTTCCGGGAATAGTGACCAGTGGTATTATTTTGTGTATGACGACGCAACCGCCTTAGCCGCGACCGTTAGAAGGAGTTTTCCTCCAGAATAATAAGGTAGGTGCGAATAAAATATTGCGTCGAAGTTTAATTGTGCCCGTTTGTCGTGATTTTATTTACTCCCGTCCCTAACTGAGATTAGCGACGTACCCGATAGATTAGGCTCATTAGGTACCATCAACCCTGTCGTAGAGTAAATAAGTATTTGGTCCCTTACTACGAGTACACTAGGCGGTGTGTGTACCTATAGACGGAGAGCTGGCGGCCGCGAGGTACTATGATCATACCTCCGGCTGGAATTTTGTGAGGTGGTTGGCGGAACCATCAACAGGTGTCATCCGCACGTATTCAACACAAAACCTCTGCAAAAGGCACGCCAGACGACTCAAAGTCGAAGAAAATTTTACTCAAAAAATGTTTCAGCCGTACCTCCGGCTGAAAATTTACGTATTACTTGTTTCAAGGTCATGGATGAAGTATGTAATTCGCCAGACGGCTAGCTCACTGCTAAAGTGGTGACAGACGTCCTCAAACATGTAAGGTTTTTTTTCAAAATTTTTTTTGTTACCTCCGTCTGACATTCTTACATATTCTAACGTCTCAGACACCTTTTTGAACACAAATAATAATTGCCAGACGAAAAGGCCCCTGCGATATCCCTCTGCAAAGCCGCGAAATTACTACCCGCATCAAACTTGTGATTTTTTTTTCACAAATTTTATGCGGGAAGTTATTTGATAGGGACAAGGGCACCATAACGGTGTCAATTGTGTGAACAGGTTCAACAGGGAATCCAGCGAGGGATTCCCCGAGGGAGTAAACCCTTCCAAAAATCTGGCGCCCGAGACATCCGAAGGTGAGTACCGCCAAACCACGAAACCGGATCCTCAGAACGCGAACAATCGTCACAGTAATAATACTAAATATGGCGGACAAAGAATCTCAACCAAGATTTTCTGCAGCTGAACATGAGCTGCTGTTTGAACCGATGGCTAGATTACTCATCATAATACAGTGTGTCCCCGGATGGACCTAACTATACTTATAAACTTCATTCTTTTGCATCTTAGGAAAAAAAGTCATTCTTTAAAATTTTTTTGCTTTATCTAAAATATCTTAAGCCGCTGTCAAAATTTAGAAATAATATACAGGGTGGATACAATTCATTTATTACAGTTTTTACCATGTACCAAAGCTTATACAAAATTTATTCCACATGTTTTGCCCTCCTAATAACGTTACACATTTTATGTATATCAATCCTCCTAATAACGAGCATTGGTTCACGACATGATGAACCAGCATGAACCGACGACAAACCTACACGAACCTATCGGTTCGCCCGCTTTGTTCTGTGCAAATTTACCGACTACCGATGGATACGGCGAACCACACCCATCACGAACCGCGAGCGCATAGCGAGCCACCTATGTCACACGGTGCGTGGTTCGCGGCTCCTCGAGACAGGTTCGCCGAACCACGCACCGTGTAACATAGGTGGCTCGCTATGGGCTCGCGGTTCGTGGTGTATGGTTCGCCGTATCCATCGGGAGTCGGTAAATTTGCACAGAACAAAGCGGGCGAACCGATAGGTTCGTGTAGGTTTGTCGTCGGTTCGTGCTGGTTCGCCATATCCCGAACCAATGATCAGTTTTGCAATTTAATTTATGACAATTGTGTCTTTTATTGCATGCAGGCGGAAATTAAAAGTGATCTTAGTTAGGTATTTGATAGCAAGTCTTCGTGTACTGCTTTTTAATGGTATAATCGTAATTGATTCCGGGCACTTTTGCCGTGGTCCCTGGAAATTTTCTCCGAACAGACATGATCGGTGGTTACGTGTACATTGATAATTGAACGGCTAAGTGCAGAAAGGGAAGTACTTCAAAATATTAGTTCTGAGAAAATCAATCACTGGGTACTGCTCTTAATCTGCAATTAAAACGTAAGTTTTCAATAACCTTTGTTGCATATGCATTTTTGAGATGTAACTTGAAGAAAACATACACATAATCCCCATTAGATTATAAACTAATCTAACCGGTTTAAACCAGATGAAGTACTTTCCTTTCTGCACTTAACATTTTTTTTGTTACCTTTTAGTTAAAAAAATATGCTTTGAATTAAAGAAAACTTTATGAAAACGAACTACAACATTCTTTAGGCATTAAAAAAGAAGGTACCTATCTATTTTTACATTTTTACGTATCAACATACGTTTCATCTTGAGTGTCCGTTGTCGACCAGTTTAATATTTCAGTGTAAAAGTACTGATACTCTTTCGGTATGTACTAGGTAACCTTTCTAATGTCTTGAATTTTTTTTAATATTAATGGATATCTTCGTAAGTTTTGGTTGGTGAAATTGTTACCGAATTCGTTTTCTTAAGACGAAATGTGCGTTGAAAACCCATCAATAAAGTCAGAAGCAACCACCGTTCCTGGATTTGCAGCATCGTAAGTTAGCTGCATAAAACTTGAAATTTTAAAATTTTGTTTGTCCGCGCAACTTATACTGATCCATTCTAACCGCGATACACTAACATTATCACAGAATAATAAACACACAGAAGTCATACTGGGTCATTCCTAGCTAGTCTGTCCCAGTGACAGTTGGCTGCCATATTGGTTTCAAGGGGCAAACTGAAGCAGCTGACTAAGCAATAGACGAAACAATATTAGTGACTTTTTGTCGACGCATTTTTTTATTAATTAAATGTGCCATGTAAATAAATAATTATTATGAAGAAGAGCGAGTTTCACTTCTGTGTGTTACCTTATCTGTGCCATTATTATTTTAAAATCTCGCAAATTTAAAACTATTAAAAGCAGAAAGGAAAGTATTGTTGTAGTACATACTCGTACTTCCCTTTCTGCATCAAACGGGATTTTCTGTAGCCTATAAGAACAACTAAATCGCATCGCATGACTTTCTTTTCTGCGCCAAACGATCGGGCTAGGTCGAAACTATATGAAAGCATGTGTAACTCATTTTTCGATAAAATGTTAGTACTTCCCTTTCTGCACTTAGCCATTCAATTGACTTGACAGTTGGGAGAGCTATTGCCTATTGCTTTCAATAAAACAAACTGGGTTCCATGTTGTCTCGGCGAACCGATTGCGAAAAAATACTAAACGAGCCACGAACCGTGTGACCATCCCTGGTTCGCTAAAGTGCGAGTCTCTGCGAACCACGCACCAGTTCCGTGGTTCGCTGAACCACGCACCGTGTAACTGGGCCTTAAGGTATCCCGTCAAATATCGACGTCAAATGACTTTTATCAACATTTTTGTAATTACTTTTATGTCAAGATTAGATAATTAAAAAAATTCACTTAAACTCGATACCTTCTTCAGAAATGGCCACAGAAATCTGCCTGTTAACTTAATGAGACTTTATAATACCCGCTGTTAGAGATAAAACTTCTGATTAGTTATCTGACTTTCTGTTATTAAAATTTCAATTAATATCACTTTTATTTCAAGTCGGATGTACCTGTTTTTCTACTATTTTTTTTTAAGTTTCATACTAAGTTTAGATCACTTGTTGAAAAATGTGTAACGTTAGGAGGGCAACATGTGGAATAAGTTTTGTACAAACTTTTGTACATGGTAAAAACTGTAATAAATGAATTGTATCCACCCTGTATATTTTTTTGAAATTTTTACAGCGACTTGAGATATTCTAGATAAAGCAAAACTTTTTATAAGGAAAGACTTTTTTTCTTAAGATGCAAAATAAGGAAGTTTATAAGTATAGTTAGGTCCATCCGGGGACACACTGTATATGATGTTAAATTAAAAGATTACAAAAATAAGGGTTTAAAAGAATCAAAATCGAAATAAATTCACTAGGTTTGTCTTTTTTCAACAAAGTTGCAACTTTATAGCAAGGAATTATAAATACTTCTTGTTGTTTACGACGGCGAAGGACCAGGGCTATTAACCCGGAAGGAAACAGGAGTAGATAGATATTCACAATGAATAAATTCGAATAACTAGTTACTGACCTTCGGTCTGCTTCTGTCTCCTGCTGTGATGGTTGGTAATCACTTAATTTTAACGATTATAAGCCGCGGTTGTAAGGCTCGGTTATTTTAAGTTCACTATACGATTTAACGATTAAACCGCGGTTGTAAGGCGCGGTTCACGATACGATTTAATTGATACGTCACGATTTGTCGAATCACGAAAATGTGACTTCCCTCGAGGACTACGATAGTAACCAGTCCAATTGATACGACACGATTTGTCGAATCACAAAATGCTGCCACGAGTTTGGCTGACCAAGTGTTTTCTTCTTCTCTTTTCGCTTTTTTCCTCCGTGTGCAGGTTAAGGGGAAGGAAAAGAGGTAGGGCTTGAATGATCTTCGACCCCACGAGTTTTGCGATGACGAACGAAATGTTGCCGAATGAAATTAGCATATCGCTCGTCGCGATTAGATTTCAATTTCGAACGATGAAATTAACTACAATGACGGAATAATCGTAATGAGATCTAGAAGAACTCCTTTTCTAATAATATTATTACCAAAATAAATACATAATATAGTGCAAGCCATTATGAAAATTCAAAGTGTTCAAAGGTTTGCATGCTTAGGCATCACAGGAGCCATGAACACTACATCAACGACAGCACTGGAGGCCATACTTGATCTGCCTCCTCGTGGCATTCATATTAAGAGCGAGGCACATTTGGGTGCCTACAGGCTGAAACAAAATAAAAACTGGGACAAACCTGGGAAAACCGGGCATTCCAGAATAACTGATACCATCTCAGATCCTATCCTGGAAATGCAATCTGATGGTATGAGTACTACGATATCATTTGTAAAACCATTTAAGTTCCTAATAGACTGGAAAGAATAGCAAGAAATGGAACACCTGTGCCTGAAAAAAGGGCTGGTCTGGTATAGGTACAGACGGCTCAAAGACAGAGACAGGTGCCCGACCTGGAGTGCATGGGGTGGTCCCCAGATGCAGTATCTTCGTACCACTGGAGTACTCATGCCAGCATCTTCCAGGCTGAAATAAATGCAATTAGGCTATGCGTTGGAGAGAATACCAGAAGGAACTATTGAGGTAGGGAAATCTATATCCTCACCTGAAAGCCCTTGCAGCTTATGAAATCAGATCAAAGCTAGTCTGGGAATGCCTGCAAGACCTCATTGACTTAGACGTGTGCAACGCGGTGACACTAGTTTCGGCTCCGGGTCACCATGGGACGGTCACCGTAATGAGGCTGCAGATCAACTAACCAAGAAAGGCGCTGGGATGAACTACACTGGGTCCGAACCAGTGTTTGGCATCCCAAGGAACACTGTACGCGGGGCGGTGGCTCAGTGGGTAAGAACCCAATATAGAGCACACTGGAACCGTATAACAGGAAACAAACATGGTAAGGTGATGATTAAGGAACCCTCTCAAAACCTTGCCAGACAGATACTGCAACTAAACAGAATGCAGATCAGAACGATGGTGGGTCTCCCCACATGATATTGCCACCTAAGAATACACCTACATAAGCTGGGGATATACAGAGAAGAACCAGTTTGTAGACTCTGCAATGAAGAAGATGAGACAGCTTCTCATGTGATATTCGAGTGTCAAGCACACGCACGAACACGCTATGCGGTCCTGGGACCACTCAGCCCTGGGAGCCTGCTAGCGGAAAAGACCTTGGTTAACGGACTGCTGAACCTTGTTAAAGGAACGGAGTTCTTCTAATCAAGGAAAATCTAAATGTGAGAAATGCAATAAGCCCGCTGGCTTCAGTGTTTGGGACCACATAAACCATCTCTCACATTTAGTTAAAATATCAATACCAATACCAAAGGGTTCTAGACGATCAAAGTAGACTTTCTTAAGAAATCTATAGGCCAGAGGGTTGGGGTCTAACACTTTTATATTGTGCAAAGTTAATTTGTTAAAGGTATACTTCGGCATTTTTGATTCCTATCCATTATCTACGTTTGAAGTTTAATTTTTAAGAATTAACAATTAATAATGCGAGAAATCCTGCTTTCATTGCAACTTCATGCTTGCAAAATTCACCTCACTGCTAACGCGATTAACTTGGTAACTGCTAAATATCAGCTTATTATTTAGAAAATTTTAGTAGAGTAGTACCTACTTACTAGTAGCGTACTAAGAGAACTGTTACGGCTGCAAATAAATTACATAATATTATTTTCTATTAAAATATAAGGAAACAATTCGCAACAATAATTATTATTAGCAAACCTTACGTATTTTGCAGCTTAGGTCGGTAGTTTGTAGTTTGGAAGAGTTTAGATTAGATGATTAGCAATATAATTGATTAAGTTAGCTCTTAATGTCTTTATAGTTGGCGGAGATGTTATTAACGCTACACCCTTGGATTAGAACTAAAGCACCAATACTAGACAGTACTCGTAAGAAGAAACAACAAATAAATACCGATTAGGTTGGTTTTGGCTAGCTAGAAAGCTTGCTTGCGTTGCGTCGTTGGAACACGACATAAGACTAATAAGCCAGATGAGAAATAAAAAATGAGTACCTACTTGTGCAAGCAAGATGGAGAAGAAAACATTAAAATAGACTTCTTTATATAAAAATGTTTTATAGTAAGTGAGGCAGAACTTATAGAGTCTGGTTCAAATTTTCAGTTTGTCCGAAAAAACGACGTAAGAACGGCGACGTAATAAACATCACGTCTAAATCACATTTGAGAAACAACGACAATAATCATGTGATTTTTTGGTAGATATAACGTCTGGAACAAAAAATGATTAAAAAATGACGTCATTATTACGTGACTGCTGCCTGGGTATCTTGGTATTGCTAAATGGTTATAGATGATGTTCGCAGATGTTCTCTCTGGATCTTTAAAAACATCTTCTTTATACCTACATTTAACGAAAAAGACAAATGCACCACTGAATTGCTGATAAAATGTCCTTTCAAACGAGGTATCACTAGGTGAGTCATTTTATGTAAGAGTTCTTGAGGGTGCATGGCTGATGAGGGCGAGGGGGTAACTGATATACCTACATGTACATCTAAAATCAACCTTTCAAGAATTCAGGAACTTAATGAAGAACCGAGTTGACTAATCGTATATAATAAGAAATATGATTCGATCTCTAATAACAATCACCTCTAAGTAAAGTAGGTAAGTATACGTATGTAGGTATACCTTTCTCAAGTTTGGTATATCGGTTACAGAGTACGTATACATACTATATGAGTATAGGTACTTATTTACCTACATACTTGGTTTTTATTAATTAAAGGAAAGTCAAGTACGTACTTGTATTTATTAATAATAAGCACTATAATATTGTATATACAGGGTTCTCCGCTCGGTTCTTCTTGAGTAAATGTCCGTGGTGAAGTGGAGGATTCTTTAAATATTACGAACTTGTCGTAATATCGTCACAGATATAATGACCAACATTTTCGTAATTTAACATTTTCCACTTTGACAGATTAACAAAACAAAAAAAAAATAAATAAGATAATTTCCCACAAAAATTTTTTTCTGATTTTTTTTCTTAAATTAAAGTTATCGGGTTAATTTTTTACTGAATCCTTTTAAGTGAAAAATTGTAAATTCTCAAAAAGTTGGTCATTATCAAAGCCCACTACGTGAATATTTCTGATCATAAATAAAATGTAAATTATGCAGGTGATTAAAAAAAATAATTAAAAGGTGATTATCTCAAAAACGGCAAACTTTTGAGGGGGACGATCAGTATAGCCACTTTTTGCAATAATGATATACCTTCAATATTTTAAAATAACAAGCGAGATAGCTTCAAGGGTAAAATAGTTAAGTGTTCATTTACACGATAAACATGACTTATGTGGCGCTCTCTATAAAATACACGAAACGGAACTCAAATTATGATTTTTCATACCGTCGCAAAACTTTTGTTCCCAAATTTTTACGTTCTTGCGCTTATATTTCAATTAATTTATTCCGAAAAATTAATTTCAAAATCTCAACTTGGCCACCCTGTATTATTTTTATTATCAATAACTTATTAGAGCAAGTTTTGTATCAGATCGTAATATTTCGAAACGAAGAATCTTCCACTTCACCACGGACCATTACTTACGCAATATCCTGTATACAAATATTTTATTTAAATTGCAAGTGGAATTACTCCAGACTTATATCAGGTATGTTAATGTCCCTTTTCATGAGGCCCTAATTAGAATTTACTGATGTTATGATTTTGACAAATAATGCGTTCTAGAGTAAGTTAGTAGCTGTTGCTATCCACATAATAATTAGTTGTTATTGCTACCTACCTAATAAATAAAAAGGCGACTGAATAATACTTTTATATAACGAATAATTAAGAACCAGAAAGAACTAAATATTAATTAAAAAATTGCAAAATAACCTCGTATTTTAGAAATTTCGGTAGTAATTTCAAATGTCTATTGCAATAATTTATAATCTAAACTGACCAAGTTCAAATGACCAGAAATTTACTCATCAAGCAATCATGAATCGATCAAAATATTTATTAAACTTCATGATCATCAGCAAATTCTAATATGTTATTCAATTCTTTATGGCGATCAAAAGTCCCCCTGGGCGTTATGTGAATTTGTACACAGGATGACGAAATATCTGCTATATTTTCTGTTTTTTTTTGTTCACCATTGTAATTGCGTTAATAACGCGGAGCTACGGAGACGGTTACGAATTAAAATCGCTTATACCTACGATTTGCGTTTAAAGCTAATAACTTTAAAATGAGATAAAATTATCATGTGGACTTTAAATTGCTTCTTTATTGTTTTCATCACTGTAACATGAGAAAAATTCTTCTATCTGTTAATTTAATCGTCTTCGTAGCTCTATTAATAACGCAGTTAGTATAATGGTTATAACAGAAAAAAAAAACAGAGAAATAGCTGATTTCTCATTACCCTATATACTGCAGCACCCCTTTTTGGGGACACCTACATTTGATTTTTCTGTTTGATTATTTCTCAGGGAGGTTCTTATTTTGAGGATTACTTTGCATCAATTAAGGGAAGAGTTAATTAATAATACTTCGCATTAATATTATATTATGACATAAAAAGAACACAATTACAAATTTGTCATCAACAAATTATAACTTAAATTCTAGAATGAAATCAATAAAGCTCAATTAATACGGTTAAAGACTCACGGTACCATCCAAGGTTGGGGCTCTTGACAGCCACGTTATAATTATTGTTAAACTGAAGAATATATTATGCTGCTTTACAATTCTTGATAACTGACGATGAAGACTGTAGATTCGGTTGTGAAACTGAAGAATATTATGCTGCTTTACAATTCTTGATAACTGACGATGAGGACTGTAGATTCGGCACGAAGTATACCTAATTATATACTGCTTAGTACACTTATCAATTGAAGGGTACAAGGGAAAAAGGGGTCAAGTCACATTTCATCATTTTTGAGTTACAGTGATTTATATAAATGACTTAGCCCGTTATTCCCCAGTGTACTCATTCTTTTAACGCAGATTACTTGGAACCTAGCTTGTTATTCCCCTGTACAAGTTTACCATCAGATTCGACTTGATTTTCTCTACTAGATGGCGGTCTATGTCCAGAAAAAGAAAAAAATGGACTTAACCCCTTTTTCTCCTGTACCCTTCAATTATTATCAATATTAACACTCTGTAGATTTATTATCAAATTAACACTCTGTATATTATTTATTATCAAAATTAACACTCTGTATCTTATTTATTATCAAAATTAACACTCTGTATCTTATTTATTCCGGCAACCTTTTCCAGTTGACCGGACCTTAACACCACCGATACACGCAGGAGACACCGATCTGCCTCTCTTGCAGGAAAGGGTCTACACACCGTCGTCGAGCACCGCTATAGTACCCGACTCTCCTCACAATAGTGGAAATTCGCACTTCCCTTCCACCAGCCAGCTTCGTGGTGGTCCTTTTCTTAGTTTCACCCCTCACCTCACATAATTCACTCTTAGTCTATAGATACAATATTAGTGTCCAAATCATTGGCGTGCTTCAATACATATTCGCTTCACGCCCATGGAAACTTTTGATCACCATTAACAGTTGAATAACATTTTGAATTTTATCAATTTTAACCGAGGACTGATCCGTGCGGGGTCCCTTTAGATCAAGAAGCAAAAGCATATAATATACAGGGTGTTTATACTGTAAGGTTGGCCAAACTTCACAGGCTGATTCTTCAAACTAAAATAAACCAAAATTTCCCATTAACGTGTGTCCGGAAATGCACCGTTTTTGAGAAAGTAGAAGAAATATTATTTTTTCAAATTTTTTGACGATATCTCAGGAATCGTATGAGATACAATGTTCAGCTCTTATACACACTATGTGCTCACTGATCCCCTTATTTTCGCCGTAATATTAAGGTTTTAAAAAATTCAGTGGCGTATATTTAGGGCATTTTGAGGGTTTCGATCCCCTAATTTCTGCGCCACTGAAATAAATACGATTTTAAGTAGCGTCTTTGAATCGCCCATATTTTCTATACCAAAAAGGTAATCTTGGTTAACGGCTCTAAAATGAACCGTTTCCGAGAAAAATGTCATTTTATGAGGGAAAACATCACTTTTTCTAACGATTTTTCAACAGCATTTTGGAAAAATGACAGTAAGTGAAAACTTATTCCTGTAATTATTAATGTTTTCTCTCATAAAATGGCATTGTTCTCGGAAACGGTTCACTTTAGAGCCGTTAACCAGGAGTACCTTTTTTGGTGTAGAAAACATAGACGGTTCAAAGACTCTGCTTAAAATTTAATTTATTCCAGTTTGCGTAGAAATTAGGGGATCGAAACCGTCAAAATACTCTAAGTCTACGCCACTGATTTTTTTTAAACCTTTAAATAAGGGGATCAGTGAGCAAATAGTGTGTATAAGAGCTGAACATTATATCTCATACGGTTCCCGAGATATCGTCAAAAAACACTGGAAACATAATTTATAGCTTCGACACTCTGTATCTCAAAAACGGTCCATTTCCGGACACAGGTTAATGGGAAGTTTTTTGTTTATTTTAGTCTGAAGAATCAGCCTGATGGGGTATTTGGCCAACCTCACAGTAAACACCCTCTATATGGTTTTCCAGTGAGTGTTGTCACAGATCCTGACTATAAACGATTTGATTTTATGAGATTTAATTCGTACAATTATAATAATTGATTTATACAGGTTGTTTTGTAATTGAATGTCAATATTTAAGGGGGTGATTTTTGGGTCCATTTTAACAAGAAAACTTCATAAGAACGTATGTCCTAAAAGTCTTAACTTTTGAGATACAGGGTGGTAAAATTTTATTAAAATAAATAATTTTTTCGTAATTTCTGTAATACCGCTCTGGATATTTTAATGAAATTTAATAGACAGGTATTACTCATCAAGAGGCATTTTTTCATGTACCACGTTTCATTTTATTTCCACTAGTCACATCTTGCAGAATTTTACCTAATGCATATTTTTATATTTTTTTATTGTCATTTAACGACAATCTTGTGACCATGTAGGGAACCAGATTTTATTTTTTTAGGCGGAAACCGTGCATGGGACTGCAAAAAAATAGGTAATCAAATTTGCGTGGAAATGAATGGGGATTCCAAAAATGATTTCTATTTGAACACAAATCAGTGGAGTACCATCAATGTCTGCTAAAATATGCCGGTAAAATTCTGCACGATCGTGCACCATCGTCACTAATGGAAATAAAATAAAACTTGGTACATGAAAAAATGCTCCTTGATGCGTAATACCTGTATACGAAATTTCATTAAAATATCCAGAGCGGTATTACAGATATTACGAAAAAATGATTTATTTTAATAAAACTTTACCACACTGTATCTCAAAAGTTAAGACTCTTAGGACATACGTTCTTATGAAGTTTTCTTCTTAAAATGTACCCAAAAATCACCCCCTTAAATATTGACATTCAATTACATAACACCCTGTATAATAATTATATTATTTATTATTAAAAAAAATATAATTATTATTATAATACAATAATTGATTCGATTCGTACAATTATAATAATAAATTAGTAATTAGTACGAATTAAATCGCATTAAATCAAATCGAAGGCATCTCACCGGACAACACTCGCTGGACAAACCATAGCCACTAGTTTACTAAAAATGAGAAGACACAAAAAATACTCACTAAACTTCAAGAAGTTCACAGCTGAGCAACAATTTCTTGGGTCCTAATTCTGCTACCGCGATGGTCTGGTCGTAATAATATACCATCCGAATTGAATCGTCTCGCACCCTTTTCCCACTGTAGCTCTTGAGGGCCGCCCTCTGATCCCGGTTATTCCCAAAAGCGCCCCACGAGGGAAAATTGAATGACAGCGAGGGTTTCCCTTGAATTCCTAACACACACACTACGAAAAACACAACATACATGAACACTTCATTTGTCAACTTCATTGTCGTCGACCGGATGTTATTATTGTAATTAATGTCATAAATTTTTTTCGAAAAAATCACATCTTGGAGATCGCAGCGCGCATTTCTGCGAGCGGTTCGATTCGAATGAGTTTGAGCGGAGCGCGTAAAGTAAAAGTAAGTGCAGTTTGGTCGAACCGAGCGGAGCGTAAACTGCTGAAAGAAATACTGAAATACTGAAACAATAAGGAATGAGGTGCCGGCGCAGAGTAGGTAGGCACTTACCTATGCCGCTGTCGCTAGAGCTAGACGGACCGCTTCGTTTGTAGGTCAGTTGAAGAAACCTTTACTTATTCAATATGTGGATAATTACTACTTTTTTAATCATTACTAAGCGATGATTCTGTATTTTTAGATTACCTATACATTTCAAGGTACTATTTCTTTCATGCAGGGGTATTAGTGCATTCATCTATCTCTTTACATAAATTTAATTGTTCATTGTTCCCTTGAATATTTTTCCTTTAACTACTAAATTATTTTTTTCGATAATTAATGTGTGTAATAAGTTTATAATAGATCTACATACCTCCTACCAACCAACGACTATTATAAACGTTATCTGAATAATTAAAAAAAATATTTTTATTTTTATAAAGTGCTTTAATGTTACTATATAATACCTAACAAGCTATCCTAATCCTAAATAGAAAAAATGAATAAATAAAAATAATTATACGGAATTCCTTCAATAAAGTTCATCATGATTGTCTTCTACATTCATATGGCGGTGTTCATTTCAAAACTTTCCGCCCTAATAACTTTTGATATGAATCAAATTTTGTTTTGAAAATAAATGAGAATGGCAAAAAATCTTGCATTTTATGTCCCCTTTGGAAACCCAGTTTGATTTTTCTTCATAGTGTTTGGTTTTCGAGAAATTTATTTTTTTTTTCTAGAGGCTGTGCGCCAACCATTTTAAATGCCCTAAAATTCGGGCGCATCAAAAATATAAAATTTCCAATTTCTAAAATATCGAATAACTCAACAACTTATGACATACAAAAAAATACAAGACACCTTTAAAAGAAAGGTGAGGAAATTGAGGAAATCCCTCAAGCTTCCTTTCTTTTGATAAGTATTTTTTTGATATACAGGGTTATTCACGGTATACGCCATGGAAGATTATGGCCGTGTTTCTGGATTTTAGGATCTTTTTATTTTTGGAGTGGATACAGACCCGGCAGAGGTACGTTTTAAAATTATATTCATAATGTACAGGATGTCCCAAAAGCATGAAACATATCAAAGTTATGTTTTTTTAAATGAAATGCTCCTATGTTATTGCATTTTTAGATTGTCTGAGAAGAGAAAATCAGATTGGTTTTTACAGTTGGTGTTTAAATTCAAAAGTTTTTGAGTTATAAACAAGTGAAAATCGTCATTTTTCAAGTTCAAGGCCCTGTACAACGAAAACGGTTCATTATAGAGAAAAAAGGCTTACATGTTCCTATTTTAACTTTTCATGTACTATCCTATGGTATAAAAACATTTGTACTTTCTTTGATTTTTTTATTTGTCGACGCGTGGAGAAATCTCAGAATTTTCCAAATTTTTTATCACCCTGTATAAACATTTCATCCACATCATAGGATAGTACATGAAAAGTTAAAATAGGGACATGTAAGCCGTTTTTCTCTATCTTAAGCCGTTTTCCTTGTACAGGGCCTTGAACTTGAAAAATGATGATTTTCACTTGTTTATAACTCACAAACTTCTGAATTTAAACACCAACTGTAAAAGCCAATCTTCTTTTTTCTTCCCAGGCAATCTAAAAATGCAATAACATAGGAGCATTCCATTTAAAAAAACATAACTTTGATATGTTTCATGCTTTTGGGACACCCTGTACATTATGAATATAATTTTAAAACGTACCTCTGCCGGGTCTCTATCCATTCCAAAAATAAAAAGATCAAAAAATCCAGAGACACGGCCATAAACTTCCGTGGCGTATACCGTGAATAACCCTGTATATCTGTTTCAGTTAAAACCCGTTTTCCGTTAGAACTATAGTTTTCCCTAGTTAAAACTCGTTTTCACTAAATGGCTTTGTTCAAACTAGGAATACCTAGTCAAAACTAGAATTTACCACTGATATATTTGATTTTCAGATAAAACTAGTTGTCACTCCGAGCTTTAGTTAAAACTAACACTAGAGAAACTATAATGATAAAATTTAAAAAAGGAACATTGTTAAAGAACATTGAATTGAACATTGAAAAAGGATGAGGATCTACTTGTTATTGCAAGACAAACTATCGTGGTATTGTGAGTTACAAAGGTACCGATTTTTCTTGCAGAGACACCTTTTTGACATACATCCTTTCTTGCATACGCAGCGGATAAACGGCCTGTTCCTATGGCTGCTAGCTTCTTTAGCAACAGTTGTCAAAGGTAAATTAGGATGCCACTACTTCTCGACTCACATTTGTTAAAACTTTGAGATCTTTATATGCTGATGAGCGTATAGGAAAAGGGACAAATCTGAAATGGAAGATGGTGCACTCCGTTGAAAAATAAGTTTTCTTTGCATCAACCGGCTTAGTGTAAAATGGAAACGTTAGAGAAAATGTATTACTCTAAAGTATTCTAGTATCTGTATTATTAGATACCTCTAAGTAGTGTTTTTAGATGTGACGAAATTTCCAACCATTTGAGTAAAAACGGAAATCGTAAAACCAAAATCTCGGTGAGAGAGAGGAAAAAAATGTTCATTTTAAATGCGGTTTTACCTTTCGTTTGAAGGAAATTTTGTTTATTTTCTGGAATTGTTCCTGTTTTTATAATAAGTCAACCTCTAGCTTCCAAAGCAGACGGTCGCTTGAAATAATTGATGGAATGTTAAACTAATACAGTTCCTATGCGTGGTAGTCTTCTTTGGCAGGCTTAGGTATTATTAATAATAATAATAATAATAATAATAAATAATCTTTATTGGTCAATGTAGTACACAATATTAGTGTTTTTGACAAGTCAAGTCTGATTTAAAATAATATCACAGGAATGGATCATTAACACATATACATCATGTTCCTCACAATCATCATTCCTTATCGTCCGTAAGCAGGACAAACTTGAAAAAAATTAAATCTCATACAACATCAGAATAATATGAAAATAATATGAAAACTTAAATCCTTAAACACATAATAAAATATTACAGAGAGAATTCGAACAATCTCGCACTAACGAAACGACAAGTTCTAAAACAAAAAGAAAAAAACAAACAAAGAAACACACCGTCAAAATATGCATTTTCAATTGGTAATCAATTTAACCTTATAAACGCAACATCGAGGACAGCAGTCACCCCACACCTCAGTGCATTGCTAGCTGTTCACTATTATTCCTCTATTTTAGTATCTAAGTATGTTTCCACTGTGTAAAAGCAGTGTTTAAGCAGGGTTTTTTTGACGCTGTGTTTGAATTTATTCAGTGGTAGATTTTTAATTTCGTTTGGTAATTTATTATATAGAGGTATATCAGGGCTATTCCTTCTAGCTCTGGCAAGTCTATATCTTGGGAGCCTCAAGTCCCCAGCACTCCTAGTGCTGTGGTCATGGATGTCATCATTCGTCATAAATCTTTTTAAGTTACTCCGAATGTAGACTAGACTATGCAAAATATATAGGCAAGGGAGCGGCAAGATTCTTAGTCTTTTAAATAGAGGTTGGCAGTGCTCTCTAGATGAGGCATTTGTCAATATTCTTATTGTTCTTTTTTGTGCACGGAATATCTTAATTGCATCCCTGGACCTACCCCATAATACCACTCCATAGCTAAGATGAGACTCGAACAGTGAGAAGTAGCACGATCTGAGGACATCCCAACCAACAGAATATGATAGTTGTCTAATGACAAATGTAGCAGTAGACAATCTTTTTCTTAGTTGTTCGATATGCGCTGACCAATTCAACTGACCATCCAGCGTGATCCCCAGCAGCCTGGCACTCCCGCCCTCCAGAACGTCGCGATGGATAGAGAAGATCAATCTTTGTGTTTTTGTTTCGTTCATTGCCAAGTTATTCGATGCAAACCATTTTTCGGCAGACTTCTCGGATTCAGCGGAATAACATCTCAGTCGCTCAATATCTCTGTCTGAGTCGATCATTGTATAGTCATCGGCGAATGCTATGTCACCCCCGCGCTCCCGGTCGACAAGAAGATCATTTATATAAACTAGGAATAGGAGTGGCCCCAAGACAGAGCCCTGGGGTACCCCATGTGAGACAGGCAGTTTATTCGAATTTATATTACTGCTGTACACCTGCTGACTCCGACCTCCGAGGTAAGACCGTATTAATTCCAGGGCTCTACCCCTGATGCCATATAACCCTAACTTATCTAGCAGTAATGAGTGGGAAACACAATCAAACGCCTTGGTTAGGTCACATAATATGATGGCAACATGTTCGCCCCTCTCCAGCCCATCAACGACGTCTCCCAGGAGCGCAGTAACGGCACCGACCGCCGATCGACCAGCCCGGAAACCGAACTGTCTTGGACTCAACAGAGCGTTTTTGTCTAAGTACTTTAGAAGTCTGTTCCTTAAAATGATTTCTATTACTTTCCCTATTACGGGTATGATACAGATAGGTCGATAATTATTTATGTCATCAGTGTCACCCTTTTTATAGACTGGAATAACTTTACCTGTCTTAAAGGACCTGGGGAATGTGCCCTCTTCGAAGCATTTATTAATAAGGAATGTTAGAGGTGTCAGAATGACGTCCAGTGTCCTCTTTAAAAGAGCATTGTTCATATCGTATATATCAGTACATTTAGAATCGCTGAGCGCTGAGATCGCGTCCACCACGTCACCCGTGGTCACCGCCACGAGAAAGAAAGAACCGACCGGTGATCGGATCTCTCTAGTATAATTCGTTGCATTACCCTGATTATTTGGCAGTCCTTTAATCAACTTATCAGCGATCGTGGTAAAAAAATTATTAAATTCATTGGATGTGAAGTCATTTTTGACTCCAGCATGTCTATGTCTGTTCCTTTCATATTTAATTATCCTCCAGCTGTCCTTATAGTTTTATTATTTGAATTTTTCAAGAAATTTTCATGGGCAGTTTTTTTGGCATTTATAATTTGATGTCTGTACTCTTTTTTCAGTATTTTATATTTTGACCAGTCATCTACGTTTCCCGTGCAATCGTAATAGATACCTCTAAGTAGTGTTTTTAGATGTGACGAAATTTCCAACCATTTGAGTAAAAACGGAAGTCGTAATACCAAAATCTCGGTGAGAGAGAGGGAAAAAATGTTCATTTTAAATGCGGTTTTGCCTTTCGTTTGAAGGAAATTTTGTTTATTTTCTGGAATTGTTCCTGTTTTTATAATTAGTCAACCTCTAGCTTTCAAAGCAGACGGTCGCTTGAAATAATTGATGGAATGTTAAACTAATACAGTTCCTATGCGTGGTAGTCTTCTTTGGCAGGCTTAGGTATCATTAGATACCTCTAAGTAGTGTTTTTAGATGTTACAAAATTTCCAACCATTTGAGTAAAAACGGAAGTCAACCAAAATCTCAGTGAGAGAGAGGAAAGAAAATGTTCAATTTCAATGCGGTTTTGCCTTTCGTTTGAAGGAAATTTTGTTTATTTTCTGGAATTGTTCCTGTTTTTATAATTAGTCAACCTCTAGCTTTCAAAGCAGACGGTCGCTTGAAATAATTGATGGAATGTTAAACTAATACAGTTCCTATGCGTGGTAGTCTTCTTTGGCAGGGTTAGGTATCATTAGATACCTCTAAGTAGTGTTTTTAGATGTTACAAAATTTCCAACCATTTGAGTAAAAACGGAAGTCAACCAAAATCTCAGTGAGAGAGAGGAAAGAAAATGTTCAATTTCAATGCGGTTTTGCCTTTCGTTTGAAGGAAATTTTGTTTATTTTCTGGAATTGTTCCGGTTTTTATAATAAGTCAACCTCTAGCTTTCAAAGCAGACGGTCGCTTGAAATAATTGATGGAATGTTAAACTAATACAGTTACTATGCGTGGTAGTCTTCTTTGGCAGGCTTAGGTATTATTAGATACCTCTAAGTAGTGTTTTTAGATGTGACGAAATTTCCAACCATTTGAGTAAAAACGGAAGTCGTAATACCAAAATCTCAGTGAGAGAGAGGAAAAAAATGTTCATTTTAAATGCGGTTTTACCTTTCGTTTGAAGGAAATTTTGTTTATTTTCTGGAATTGTTCCTGTTTTTATAATTAGTCAACCTCTAGCTTTCAAAGCAGACGGTCGCTTGAAATAATTGATGGAATGTTAAAATAATACAGTTACTATGCGTGGTAGTCTTCTTTGGCAGGCTTAGGTATTATTAGAGACCTCTAAGTAGTGTTTTTAGATGTGACGAAATTTCCAACCATTTGAGTAAAAACGGAAGTCGTAATACCAAAATCTCAGTGAGAGAGAGGAAAAAAATGTTCATTTTAAATGCGGTTTTACCTTTCGTTTGAAGGAAATTTTGTTTATTTTCTGGAATTGTTCCTGTTTTTAAAATAAATCAACCTCCAGCTTTCAAAGCAGACGGTCGCTTGAAATATTTGATGGAATGTTAAACTAATACAGTTCCTATGCGTGGTAGTCTTCTTTGGCAGGCTTAGGTATTATTAGATACCTCTAAGTAGTGTTTTTAGATGTGACGAAATTTCCAACCATTTGAGTAAAAACGGAAGTCGTAATACCAAAATCTCAGTGAGAGAGAGGAAAAAAATGTTCATTTTAAATGCGGTTTTACCTTTCGTTTGAAGGAAATTTTGTTTATTTTCTGGAATTGTTCCTGTTTTTATAATTAGTCAACCTCTAGCTTTCAAAGCAGACGGTCGCTTGAAATAATTGATGGAATGTTAAAATAATACAGTTACTATGCGTGGTAGTCTTCTTTGGCAGGCTTAGGTATTATTAGAGACCTCTAAGTAGTGTTTTTAGATGTGACGAAATTTCCAACCATTTGAGTAAAAACGGAAGTCGTAATACCAAAATCTCAGTGAGAGAGAGGAAAAAAATGTTCATTTTAAATGCGGTTTTACCTTTCGTTTGAAGGAAATTTTGTTTATTTTCTGGAATTGTTCCTGTTTTTATAATTAGTCAACCTCTAGCTTTCAAAGCAGACGGTCGCTTGAAATATTTGATGGAATGTTAAACTAATACAGTTCCTATGCGTGGTAGTCTTCTTTGGCAGGCTTAGGTATTATTAGATACCTCTAAGTAGTGTTTTTAGATGTGACGAAATTTCCAACCATTTGAGTAAAAACGGAAGTCGTAATACCAAAATCTCAGTGAGAGAGAGGAAAAAAATGTTCATTTTAAATGCGGTTTTACCTTTCGTTTGAAGGAAATTTTGTTTATTTTCTGGAATTGTTCCTGTTTTTAAAATAAATCAACCTCCAGCTTTCAAAGCAGACGGTCGCTTGAAATATTTGATGGAATGTTAAACTAATACAGTTACTATGCGTGGTAGTCTTCTTTGGCAGGCTTAGGTATTATTAGATACCTCTAAGTAGTGTTTTTAGATGTGACGAAATTTCCAACCATTTGAGTAAAAACGGAAGTCGTAATACCAAAATCTCAGTGAGAGAGAGGAAAAAAATGTTCATTTTAAATGCGGTTTTACCTTTCGTTTGAAGGAAATTTTGTTTATTTTCTGGAATTGTTCCTGTTTTTATAATTAGTCAACCTCTAGCTTTCAAAGCAGACGGTCGCTTGAAATAATTGATGGAATGTTAAAATAATACAGTTACTATGCGTGGTAGTCTTCTTTGGCAGGCTTAGGTATTATTAGAGACCTCTAAGTAGTGTTTTTAGATGTGACGAAATTTCCAACCATTTGAGTAAAAACGGAAGTCGTAATACCAAAATCTCAGTGAGAGAGAGGAAAAAAATGTTCATTTTAAATGCGGTTTTACCTTTCGTTTGAAGGAAATTTTGTTTATTTTCTGGAATTGTTCCTGTTTTTATAATAAATCAACCTCTAGCTTTCAAAGCAGACGGTCGCTTGAAATAATTGATGGAATGTTAAAATAATACAGTTACTATGCGTGGTAGTCTTCTTTGGCAGGGTTAGGTATCATTAGATACCTCTAAGTAGTGTTTTTAGATGTGACGAAATTTCCAACCATTTGAGTAAAAACGGAAGTCGTAATACCAAAATCTCAGTGAGAGAGAGGAAAAAAATGTTCATTTTAAATGCGGTTTTACCTTTCGTTTGAAGGAAATTTTGTTTATTTTCTGGAATTGTTCCTGTTTTTAAAATAAATCAACCTCCAGCTTTCAAAGCAGACGGTCGCTTGAAATATTTGATGGAATGTTAAACTAATACAGTTCCTATGCGTGGTAGTCTTCTTTGGCAGGCTTAGGTATTATTAGATACCTCTAAGTAGTGTTTTTAGATGTGACGAAATTTCCAACCATTTGAGTAAAAACGGAAGTCGTAATACCAAAATCTCAGTGAGAGAGAGGAAAAAAATGTTCATTTTAAATGCGGTTTTACCTTTCGTTTGAAGGAAATTTTGTTTATTTTCTGGAATTGTTCCTGTTTTTATAATTAGTCAACCTCTAGCTTTCAAAGCAGACGGTCGCTTGAAATAATTGATGGAATGTTAAAATAATACAGTTACTATGCGTGGTAGTCTTCTTTGGCAGGCTTAGGTATTATTAGAGACCTCTAAGTAGTGTTTTTAGATGTGACGAAATTTCCAACCATTTGAGTAAAAACGGAAGTCGTAATACCAAAATCTCAGTGAGAGAGAGGAAAAAAATGTTCATTTTAAATGCGGTTTTACCTTTCGTTTGAAGGAAATTTTGTTTATTTTCTGGAATTGTTCCTGTTTTTATAATAAATCAACCTCTAGCTTTCAAAGCAGACGGTCGCTTGAAATAATTGATGGAATGTTAAACTAATACAGTTCCTATGCGTGGTAGTCTTCTTTGGCAGGCTTAGGTATCATTAGATACCTCTAAGTAGTGTTTTTAGATGTGACGAAATTTCCAACCATTTGAGTAAAAACGGAAGTCGTAATACCAAAATCTCAGTGAGAGAGAGGAAAAAAATGTTCATTTTAAATGCGGTTTTACCTTTCGTTTGAAGGAAATTTTGTTTATTTTCTGGAATTGTTCCTGTTTTTAAAATAAATCAACCTCCAGCTTTCAAAGCAGACGGTCGCTTGAAATATTTGATGGAATGTTAAACTAATACAGTTCCTATGCGTGGTAGTCTTCTTTGGCAGGCTTAGGTATTATTAGATACCTCTAAGTAGTGTTTTTAGATGTGACGAAATTTCCAACCATTTGAGTAAAAACGGAAGTCGTAATACCAAAATCTCAGTGAGAGAGAGGAAAAAAATGTTCATTTTAAATGCGGTTTTACCTTTCGTTTGAAGGAAATTTTGTTTATTTTCTGGAATTGTTCCTGTTTTTATAATTAGTCAACCTCTAGCTTTCAAAGCAGACGGTCGCTTGAAATAATTGATGGAATGTTAAAATAATACAGTTACTATGCGTGGTAGTCTTCTTTGGCAGGCTTAGGTATTATTAGAGACCTCTAAGTAGTGTTTTTAGATGTGACGAAATTTCCAAACATTTGAGTAAAAACGGAAGTCGTAATACCAAAATCTCAGTGAGAGAGAGGAAAAAAATGTTCATTTTAAATGCGGTTTTACCTTTCGTTTGAAGGAAATTTTGTTTATTTTCTGGAATTGTTCCTGTTTTTATAATTAGTCAACCTCTAGCTTTCAAAGCAGACGGTCGCTTGAAATAATTGATGGAATGTTAAAATAATACAGTTACTATGCGTGGTAGTCTTCTTTGGCAGGCTTAGGTATTATTAGATACCTCTAAGTAGTGTTTTTAGATGTGACGAAATTTCCAACCATTTGAGTAAAAACGGAAGTCGTAATACCAAAATCTCAGTGAGAGAGAGGAAAAAAATGTTCATTTTAAATGCGGTTTTACCTTTCGTTTGAAGGAAATTTTGTTTATTTTCTGGAATTGTTCCTGTTTTTATAATTAGTCAACCTCTAGCTTTCAAAGCAGACGGTCGCTTGAAATAATTGATGGAATGTTAAAATAATACAGTTACTATGCGTGGTAGTCTTCTTTGGCAGGCTTAGGTATTATTAGATACCTCTAAGTAGTGTTTTTAGATGTGACGAAATTTCCAAACATTTGAGTAAAAACGGAAGTCGTAATACCAAAATCTCAGTGAGAGAGAGGAAAAAAATGTTCATTTTAAATGCGGTTTTACCTTTCGTTTGAAGGAAATTTTGTTTATTTTCTGGAATTGTTCCTGTTTTTATAATTAGTCAACCTCCATCTTTCAAAGCAGACGGTCGCTTGAAATAATCGATGGAATGTTAAACTAATACAGTTCCTATGCGTGGTAGTCTTCTTTGGCAGGCTTAGGTATCATTAGAGACCTCTAAGTAGTGTTTTTAGATGTGACGAAATTTCCAACCATTTGAGTAAAAACGGAAGTCGTAAAACCAAAATCTCAGTGAGAGAGAGGAAAGAAAATGTTCAATTTCAATGCGGTTTTGCCTTTCGTTTGAAGGAAATTTTGTTTATTTTCTGGAATTGTTCCGGTTTTTATAATTAGTCAACCTCTAGCTTTCAAAGCAGACGGTCGCTTGAAATAATTGATGGAATGTTAAACTAATACAGTTACCATGCGTGGTAGTCTTCTTTGGCAGGCTTAGGTATTATTAGAGACCTCTAAGTAGTGTTTTTAGATGTGACGAAATTTCCAACCATTTGAGTAAAAACGGAAGTCGTAATACCAAAATCTCAGTGAGAGAGAGGAAGAAAATGTTCATTTTAAATGCGGTTTTACCTTTCGTTTGAAGGAAATTTTGTTTATTTTCTGGAATTGTTCCTGTTTTTATAATTAGTCAACCTCCAGCTTTCAAAGCAGACGGTCGCTTGAAATATTTGATGGAATGTTAAACTAATACAGTTCCTATGCGTGGTAGTCTTCTTTGGCAGGCTTAGGTATTATTAGAGACCTCTAAGTAGTGTTTTTAGATGTGACGAAATTTCCAACCATTTGAGTAAAAACGGAAGTCGGAATACCAAAATCTCAGTGAGAGAGAGGAAGAAAATGTTCATTTTAAATGCGGTTTTACCTTTCGTCTGAAGGAAATTTTGTTTATTTTCTGGAATTGTTCCTGTTTTTATAATTAGTCAACCTCTAGCTTTCAAAGCAGACGGTCGCTTGAAATAATTGATGGAATGTTAAACTAATACAGTTCCTATGCGTGGTAGTCTTCTTTGGCAGGCTTAGGTATTATTAGATACCTCTAAGTAGTGTTTTTAGATGTGACGAAATTTCCAACCATTTGAGTAAAAACGGAAGTCGTAATACCAAAATCTCAGTGAGAGAGAGGAAAAAAAATGTTCATTTTAAATGCGGTTTTACCTTTCGTTTGAAGGAAATTTTGTTTATTTTCTGGAATTGTTCCTGTTTTTAAAATAAATCAACCTCCAGCTTTCAAAGCAGACGGTCGCTTGAAATATTTGATGGAATGTTAAACTAATACAGTTCCTATGCGTGGTAGTCTTCTTTGGCAGGCTTAGGTATTATTAGATACCTCTAAGTAGTGTTTTTAGATGTGACGAAATTTCCAACCATTTGAGTAAAAACGGAAGTCGTAATACCAAAATCTCAGTGAGAGAGAGGAAAAAAATGTTCATTTTAAATGCGGTTTTACCTTTCGTTTGAAGGAAATTTTGTTTATTTTCTGGAATTGTTCCTGTTTTTAAAATAAATCAACCTCCAGCTTTCAAAGCAGACGGTCGCTTGAAATATTTGATGGAATGTTAAACTAATACAGTTCCTATGCGTGGTAGTCTTCTTTGGCAGGCTTAGGTATTATTAGATACCTCTAAGTAGTGTTTTTAGATGTGACGAAATTTCCAACCATTTGAGTAAAAAACGGAAGTCGGAATACCAAAATCTCAGTGAGAGAGAGGAAGAAAATGTTCATTTTAAATGCGGTTTTACCTTTCGTCTGAAGGAAATTTTGTTTATTTTCTGGAATTGTTCCGGTTTTTATAATTAGTCAACCTCTAGCTTTCAAAGCAGACGGTCGCTTGAAATAATTGATGGAATGTTAAACTAATACAGTTCCTATGCGTGGTAGTCTTCTTTGGCAGGCTTAGGTATTATTAGATACCTCTAAGTAGTGTTTTTAGATGTGACGAAATTTCCAACCATTTGAGTAAAAACGGAAGTCGTAATACCAAAATCTCAGTGAGAGAGAGGAAAAAAATGTTCATTTTAAATGCGGTTTTACCTTTCGTTTGAAGGAAATTTTGTTTATTTTCTGGAATTGTTCCTGTTTTTAAAATAAATCAACCTCCAGCTTTCAAAGCAGACGGTCGCTTGAAATATTTGATGGAATGTTAAACTAATACAGTTCCTATGCTTGGTAGTCTTCTTTGGCAGGCTTAGGTATTATTAGATACCTCTAAGTAGTGTTTTTAGATGTGACGAAATTTCCAACCATTTGAGTAAAAACGGAAGTCGTAATACCAAAATCTCAGTGAGAGAGAGGAAAAAAATGTTCATTTTAAATGCGGTTTTACCTTTCGTTTGAAGGAAATTTTGTTTATTTTCTGGAATTGTTCCTGTTTTTATAATAAATCAACCTCTAGCTTTCAAAGCAGACGGTCGCTTGAAATAATTGATGGAATGTTAAAATAATACAGTTCCTATGCGTGGTAGTCTTCTTTGGCAGGCTTAGGTATTATTAGAGACCTCTAAGTAGTGTTTTTAGATGTGACGAAATTTCCAACCATTTGAGTAAAAACGGAAGTCGTAATACCAAAATCTCAGCGAGAGAGAGGAAAAAAATGTTCATTTTAAATGCGGTTTTACCTTTCGTTTGAAGGAAAATTTTGTTTATTTTCTGGAATTGTTCCTGTTTTTATAATTAGTCAACCTCCAGCTTTCAAAGCAGACGGTCGCTTGAAATAATCGATGGAATGTTAAACTAATACAGTTCCTATGCGTGGTAGTCTTCTTTGGCAGGCTTAGGTATCATTAGAGACCTCTAAGTAGTGTTTTTAGATGTGACGAAATTTCCAACCATTTGAGTAAAAACGGAAGTCGTAAAACCAAAATCTCAGTGAGAGAGAGGAAAGAAAATGTTCAATTTCAATGCGGTTTTACCTTTCGTTTGAAGGAAATTTTGTTTATTTTCTGGAATTGTTCCGGTTTTTATAATTAGTCAACCTCTAGCTTTCAAAGCAGACGGTCGCTTGAAATAATTGATGGAATGTTAAACTAATACAGTTACCATGCGTGGTAGTCTTCTTTGGCAGGCTTAGGTATTATTAGAGACCTCTAAGTAGTGTTTTTAGATGTGACGAAATTTCCAACCATTTGAGTAAAAACGGAAGTCGTAATACCAAAATCTCAGTGAGAGAGAGGAAAAAAATGTTCATTTTAAATGCGGTTTTACCTTTCGTTTGAAGGAAATTTTGTTTATTTTCTGGAATTGTTCCTGTTTTTATAATTAGTCAACCTCTAGCTTTCAAAGCAGACGGTCGCTTGAAATAATTGATGGAATGTTAAAATAATACAGTTACTATGCGTGGTAGTCTTCTTTGGCAGGCTTAGGTATTATTAGAGACCTCTAAGTAGTGTTTTTAGATGTGACGAAATTTCCAAACATTTGAGTAAAAACGGAAGTCGTAATACCAAAATCTCAGTGAGAGAGAGGAAAAAAATGTTCATTTTAAATGCGGTTTTACCTTTCGTTTGAAGGAAATTTTGTTTATTTTCTGGAATTGTTCCTGTTTTTATAATTAGTCAACCTCTAGCTTTCAAAGCAGACGGTCGCTTGAAATAATTGATGGAATGTTAAAATAATACAGTTACTATGCGTGGTAGTCTTCTTTGGCAGGCTTAGGTATTATTAGATACCTCTAAGTAGTGTTTTTAGATGTGACGAAATTTCCAAACATTTGAGTAAAAACGGAAGTCGTAATACCAAAATCTCAGTGAGAGAGAGGAAAAAAATGTTCATTTTAAATGCGGTTTTACCTTTCGTTTGAAGGAAATTTTGTTTATTTTCTGGAATTGTTCCTGTTTTTATAATTAGTCAACCTCCATCTTTCAAAGCAGACGGTCGCTTGAAATAATCGATGGAATGTTAAACTAATACAGTTCCTATGCGTGGTAGTCTTCTTTGGCAGGCTTAGGTATTATTAGATACCTCTAAGTAGTGTTTTTAGATGTGACGAAATTTCCAACCATTTGAGTAAAAACGGAAGTCGTAATACCAAAATCTCAGTGAGAGAGAGGAAAAAAATGTTCATTTTAAATGCGGTTTTACCTTTCGTTTGAAGGAAATTTTGTTTATTTTCTGGAATTGTTCCTGTTTTTAAAATAAATCAACCTCCAGCTTTCAAAGCAGACGGTCGCTTGAAATATTTGATGGAATGTTAAACTAATACAGTTCCTATGCTTGGTAGTCTTCTTTGGCAGGCTTAGGTATTATTAGATACCTCTAAGTAGTGTTTTTAGATGTGACGAAATTTCCAACCATTTGAGTAAAAACGGAAGTCGTAATACCAAAATCTCAGTGAGAGAGAGGAAAAAAATGTTCATTTTAAATGCGGTTTTACCTTTCGTTTGAAGGAAATTTTGTTTATTTTCTGGAATTGTTCCTGTTTTTAAAATAAATCAACCTCCAGCTTTCAAAGCAGACGGTCGCTTGAAATATTTGATGGAATGTTAAACTAATACAGTTCCTATGCGTGGTAGTCTTCTTTGGCAGGCTTAGGTATTATTAGATACCTCTAAGTAGTGTTTTTAGATGTGACGAAATTTCCAACCATTTGAGTAAAAACGGAAGTCGTAATACCAAAATCTCAGTGAGAGAGAGGAAAAAAATGTTCATTTTAAATGCGGTTTTACCTTTCGTTTGAAGGAAAATTTTGTTTATTTTCTGGAATTGTTCCTGTTTTTATAATTAGTCAACCTCCAGCTTTCAAAGCAGACGGTCGCTTGAAATAATCGATGGAATGTTAAACTAATACAGTTCCTATGCGTGGTAGTCTTCTTTGGCAGGCTTAGGTATCATTAGAGACCTCTAAGTAGTGTTTTTAGATGTGACGAAATTTCCAACCATTTGAGTAAAAACGGAAGTCGTAAAACCAAAATCTCAGTGAGAGAGAGGAAAGAAAATGTTCAATTTCAATGCGGTTTTGCCTTTCGTTTGAAGGAAATTTTGTTTATTTTCTGGAATTGTTCCGGTTTTTATAATTAGTCAACCTCTAGCTTTCAAACCAGACGGTCGCTTGAAATAATTGATGGAATGTTAAACTAATACAGTTACCATGCGTGGTAGTCTTCTTTGGCAGGCTTAGGTATTATTAGAGACCTCTAAGTAGTGTTTTTAGATGTGACGAAATTTCCAACCATTTGAGTAAAAACGGAAGTCGTAATACCAAAATCTCAGTGAGAGAGAGGAAGAAAATGTTCATTTTAAATGCGGTTTTACCTTTCGTTTGAAGGAAATTTTGTTTATTTTCTGGAATTGTTCCTGTTTTTATAATTAGTCAACCTCCAGCTTTCAAAGCAGACGGTCGCTTGAAATATTTGATGGAATGTTAAACTAATACAGTTCCTATGCGTGGTAGTCTTCTTTGGCAGGCTTAGGTATTATTAGAGACCTCTAAGTAGTGTTTTTAGATGTGACGAAATTTCCAACCATTTGAGTAAAAACGGAAGTCGGAATACCAAAATCTCAGTGAGAGAGAGGAAGAAAATGTTCATTTTAAATGCGGTTTTACCTTTCGTCTGAAGGAAATTTTGTTTATTTTCTGGAATTGTTCCGGTTTTTATAATTAGTCAACCTCTAGCTTTCAAAGCAGACGGTCGCTTGAAATAATTGATGGAATGTTAAACTAATACAGTTCCTATGCGTGGTAGTCTTCTTTGGCAGGCTTAGGTATTATTAGATACCTCTAAGTAGTGTTTTTAGATGTGACGAAATTTCCAACCATTTGAGTAAAAACGGAAGTCGTAATACCAAAATCTCAGTGAGAGAGAGGAAAAAAATGTTCATTTTAAATGCGGTTTTACCTTTCGTTTGAAGGAAATTTTGTTTATTTTCTGGAATTGTTCCTGTTTTTAAAATAAATCAACCTCCAGCTTTCAAAGCAGACGGTCGCTTGAAATATTTGATGGAATGTTAAACTAATACAGTTCCTATGCTTGGTAGTCTTCTTTGGCAGGCTTAGGTATTATTAGATACCTCTAAGTAGTGTTTTTAGATGTGACGAAATTTCCAACCATTTGAGTAAAAACGGAAGTCGTAATACCAAAATCTCAGTGAGAGAGAGGAAAAAAATGTTCATTTTAAATGCGGTTTTACCTTTCGTTTGAAGGAAATTTTGTTTATTTTCTGGAATTGTTCCTGTTTTTAAAATAAATCAACCTCCAGCTTTCAAAGCAGACGGTCGCTTGAAATATTTGATGGAATGTTAAACTAATACAGTTCCTATGCGTGGTAGTCTTCTTTGGCAGGCTTAGGTATTATTAGATACCTCTAAGTAGTGTTTTTAGATGTGACGAAATTTCCAACCATTTGAGTAAAAACGGAAGTCGTAATACCAAAATCTCAGTGAGAGAGAGGAAAAAAATGTTCATTTTAAATGCGGTTTTACCTTTCGTTTGAAGGAAATTTTGTTTATTTTCTGGAATTGTTCCTGTTTTTATAATAAATCAACCTCTAGCTTTCAAAGCAGACGGTCGCTTGAAATAATTGATGGAATGTTAAAATAATACAGTTCCTATGCGTGGTAGTCTTCTTTGGCAGGCTTAGGTATTATTAGAGACCTCTAAGTAGTGTTTTTAGATGTGACGAAATTTCCAACCATTTGAGTAAAAACGGAAGTCGTAATACCAAAATCTCAGCGAGAGAGAGGAAAAAAATGTTCATTTTAAATGCGGTTTTACCTTTCGTTTGAAGGAAAATTTTGTTTATTTTCTGGAATTGTTCCTGTTTTTATAATTAGTCAACCTCCAGCTTTCAAAGCAGACGGTCGCTTGAAATAATCGATGGAATGTTAAACTAATACAGTTCCTATGCGTGGTAGTCTTCTTTGGCAGGCTTAGGTATCATTAGAGACCTCTAAGTAGTGTTTTTAGATGTGACGAAATTTCCAACCATTTGAGTAAAAACGGAAGTCGTAAAACCAAAATCTCAGTGAGAGAGAGGAAAGAAAATGTTCAATTTCAATGCGGTTTTGCCTTTCGTTTGAAGGAAATTTTGTTTATTTTCTGGAATTGTTCCGGTTTTTATAATTAGTCAACCTCTAGCTTTCAAAGCAGACGGTCGCTTGAAATAATTGATGGAATGTTAAACTAATACAGTTACCATGCGTGGTAGTCTTCTTTGGCAGGCTTAGGTATTATTAGAGACCTCTAAGTAGTGTTTTTAGATGTGACGAAATTTCCAACCATTTGAGTAAAAACGGAAGTCGTAATACCAAAATCTCAGTGAGAGAGAGGAAAAAAATGTTCATTTTAAATGCGGTTTTACCTTTCGTTTGAAGGAAATTTTGTTTATTTTCTGGAATTGTTCCTGTTTTTATAATTAGTCAACCTCTAGCTTTCAAAGCAGACGGTCGCTTGAAATAATTGATGGAATGTTAAACTAATACAGTTACTATGCGTGGTAGTCTTCTTTGGCAGGCTTAGGTATTATTAGAGACCTCTAAGTAGTGTTTTTAGATGTGACGAAATTTCCAACCATTTGAGTAAAAACGGAAGTCGGAATACCAAAATCTCAGTGAGAGAGAGGAAGAAAATGTTCATTTTAAATGCGGTTTTACCTTTCGTTTGAAGGAAATTTTGTTTATTTTCTGGAATTGTTCCTGTTTTTATAATTAGTCAACCTCCAGCTTTCAAAGCAGACGGTCGCTTGAAATATTTGATGGAATGTTAAACTAATACAGTTCCTATGCGTGGTAGTCTTCTTTGGCAGGCTTAGGTATTATTAGAGACCTCTAAGTAGTGTTTTTAGATGTGACGAAATTTCCAACCATTTGAGTAAAAACGGAAGTCGTAATACCAAAATCTCAGTGAGAGAGAGGAAAAAAATGTTCATTTTAAATGCGGTTTTACCTTTCGTTTGAAGGAAATTTTGTTTATTTTCTGGAATTGTTCCGGTTTTTATAATTAGTCAACCTCTAGCTTTCAAAGCAGACGGTCGCTTGAAATAATTGATGGAATGTTAAACTAATACAGTTCCTATGCGTGGTAGTCTTCTTTGGCAGGCTTAGGTATTATTAGAGACCTCTAAGTAGTGTTTTTAGATGTGACGAAATTTCCAACCATTTGAGTAAAAACGGAAGTCGTAATACCAAAATCTCAGTGAGAGAGAGGAAAAAAATGTTCATTTTAAATGCGGTTTTACCTTTCGTTTGAAGGAAATTTTGTTTATTTTCTGGAATTGTTCCGGTTTTTATAATTAGTCAACCTCTAGCTTTCAAACCAGACGGTCGCTTGAAATAATTGATGGAATGTTAAACTAATACAGTTCCTATGCGTGGTAGTCTTCTTTGGCAGGCTTAGGTAATATAAGAGACCTCTAAGTAGTGTTTTTAGATGTGACGAAATTTCCAACCATTTGAGTAAAAACGGAAGTCGTAATACCAAAATCTCAGTGAGAGAGAGGAAAAAAATGTTCATTTTAAATGCGGTTTTACCTTTCGTTTGAAGGAAATTTTGTTTATTTTCTGGAATTGTTCCTGTTTTTATAATTAGTCAACCTCCAGCTTTCAAAGCAGACGGTCGCTTGAAATATTTGATGGAATGTTAAACTAATACAGTTCCTATGCGTGGTAGTCTTCTTTGGCAGGCTTAGGTATTATTAGAGACCTCTAAGTAGTGTTTTTAGATGTGACGAAATTTCCAACCATTTGAGTAAAAACGGAAATCGTAATACCAAAATCTCAGTGAGAGAGAGGAAAAAAATGTTCATTTTAAATGCGGTTTTACCTTTCGTTTGAAGGAAATTTTGTTTATTTTCTGGAATTGTTCCTGTTTTTATAATTAGTCAACCTCCAGCTTTCAAAGCAGACGGTCGCTTGAAATATTTGATGGAATGTTAAACTAATACAGTTCCTATGCGTGGTAGTCTTCTTTGGCAGGCTTAGGTATTATTAGATACCACTAAGTAGTGTTTTTAGATGTGACGAAATTTCCAACCATTTGAGTAAAAACGGAAGTCGTAATACCAAAATCTCAGTGAGAGAGAGGAAGAAAATGTTCATTTTAAATGCGGTTTTACCTTTCGTTTGAAGGAAATTTTGTTTATTTTCTGGAATTGTTCCTGTTTTTATAATTAGTCAACCTCCAGCTTTCAAAGCAGACGGTCGCTTGAAATAATTGATGGAATGTTAAAATAATACAGTTGCTATGCGTGGTAGTCTTCTTTGGCAGGCTTAGGTATTATTAGAGACCTCTAAGTAGTGTTTTTAGATGTGACGAAATTTCCAACCATTTGAGTAAAAACGGAAGTCGTAATACCAAAATCTCAGTGAGAGAGAGGAAGAAAATGTTCATTTTAAATGCGGTTTTACCTTTCGTTTGAAGGAAATTTTGTTTATTTTCTGGAATTGTTCCTGTTTTTATAATTAGTCAACCTCCAGCTTTCAAAGCAGACGGTCGCTTGAAATAATCGATGGAATGTTAAAATAATACAGTTGCTATGCGTGGTAGTCTTCTTTGGCAGGCTTAGGTATCATTAGATACCTCTAAGTAGTGTTTTTAGATGTGACAAAATTTCCAACCATTTGAGTAAAAACGGAAGTCGTAAAACCAAAATCTCAGTGAGAGAGAGGAAAAAAATGTTCATTTTAAATGCGGTTTTACCTTTCGTTTGAAGGAAATTTTGTTTATTTTCTGGAATTGTTCCTGTTTTTATAATTAGTCAACCTCTAGCTTTCAAAGCAGACGGTCGCTTGAAATATTTGATGGAATGTTAAACTAATACAGTTCCTATGCGTGGTAGTCTTCTTTGGCAGGCTTAGGTATTATTAGAGACCTCTAAGTAGTGTTTTTAGATGTGACGAAATTTCCAACCATTTGAGTAAAAACGGAAGTCGTAATACCAAAATCTCAGTGAGAGAGAGGAAAAAAATGTTCATTTTAAATGCGGTTTTACCTTTCGTTTGAAGGAAATTTTGTTTATTTTCTGGAATTGTTCCGGTTTTTATAATTAGTCAACCTCCAGCTTTCAAAGTAGACGGTCGCTTGAAATAATCGATGGAATGTTAAACTAATACAGTTCCTATGCGTGGTAGTCTTCTTTGGCAGGCTTAGGTATCATTAGATACCTCTAAGTAGTGTTTTTAGATGTGACAAAATTTCCAACCATTTGAGTAAAAACGGAAGTCGTAAAACCAAAATCTCAGTGAGAGAGAGGAAAGAAAATGTTCAATTTCAATGCGGTTTTGCCTTTCGTTTGAAGGAAATTTTGTTTATTTTCTGGAATTGTTCCGGTTTTTATAATTAGTCAACCTCTAGCTTTCAAAGCAGACGGTCGCTTGAAATAATCGATGGAATGTTAAACTAATACAGTTCCTATGCGTGGTAGTCTTCTTTGGCAGGCTTAGGTATCATTAGATACCTCTAAGTAGTGTTTTTAGATGTGACGAAATTTCCAACCATTTGAGTAAAAACGGAAGTCGTAAAACCAAAATCTCAGTGAGAGAGAGGAAAGAAAATGTTCAATTTCAATGCGGTTTTGCCTTTCGTTTGAAGGAAATTTTGTTTATTTTCTGGAATTGTTCCGGTTTTTATAATTAGTCAACCTCCAGCTTTCAAAGCAGACGGTCGCTTGAAATAATTGATGGAATGTTAAACTAATACAGTTCCTATGCGTGGTAGTCTTCTTTGGCAGGCTTAGGTATCATTAGATACCTCTAAGTAGTGTTTTTAGATGTGACGAAATTTCCAACCATTTGAGTAAAAACGGAAGTCGTAAAACCAAAATCTCAGTGAGAGAGAGGAAAGAAAATGTTCAATTTCAATGCGGTTTTGCCTTTCGTTTGAAGGAAATTTTGTTTATTTTCTGGAATTGTTCCTGTTTTTATAATTAGTCAACCTCTAGCTTTCAAACCAGACGGTCGCTTGAAATATTTGATGGAATGTTAAACTAATACAGTTCCTATGCGTGGTAGTCTTCTTTGGCAGGCTTAGGTATTATTAGATACCTCTAAGTAGTGTTTTTAGATGTGACGAAATTTCCAACCATTTGAGTAAAAACGGAAGTCGTAATACCAAAATCTCAGGGAGAGAGAGGAAAAAAATGTTCATTTTAAATGCGGTTTTACCTTTCGTTTGAAGGAAATTTTGTTTATTTTCTGGAATTGTTCCTGTTTTTATAATAAGTCAACCTCCAGCTTTCAAAGCAGACGGTCGCTTGAAATAATTGATGGAATGTTAAACTAATACAGTTCCTATGCGTGGTAGTCTTCTTTGGCAGGCTTAGGTATTATTAGATACCTCTAAGTAGTGTTTTTAGATGTGACGAAATTTCCAACCATTTGAGTAAAAACGGAAGTCGTAATACCAAAATCTCAGGGAGAGAGAGGAAAAAAATGTTCATTTTAAATGCGGTTTTACCTTTCGTTTGAAGGAAATTTTGTTTATTTTCTGGAATTGTTCCTGTTTTTATAATAAGTCAACCTCCAGCTTTCAAAGCAGACGGTCGCTTGAAATATTTGATGGAATGTTAAACTAATACAGTTCCTATGCGTGGTAGTCTTCTTTGGCAGGCTTAGGTAATATAAGAGACCTCTAAGTAGTGTTTTTAGATGTGACGAAATTTCCAACCATTTGAGTAAAAACGGAAGTCGTAATACCAAAATCTCAGTGAGAGAGAGGAAAAAAATGTTCATTTTAAATGCGGTTTTACCTTTCGTTTGAAGGAAATTTTGTTTATTTTCTGGAATTGTTCCTGTTTTTATAATTAGTCAACCTCCAGCTTTCAAAGCAGACGGTCGCTTGAAATAATTGATGGAATGTTAAACTAATACAGTTCCTATGCGTGGTAGTCTTCTTTGGCAGGCTTAGGTATTATTAGATACCTCTAAGTAGTGTTTTTAGATGTGACGAAATTTCCAACCATTTGAGTAAAAACGGAAGTCGTAATACCAAAATCTCAGTGAGAGAGAGGAAAAAAATGTTCATTTTAAATGCGGTTTTACCTTTCGTTTGAAGGAAATTTTGTTTATTTTCTGGAATTGTTCCTGTTTTTATAATTAGTCAACCTCCAGCTTTCAAAGCAGACGGTCGCTTGAAATATTTGATGGAATGTTAAACTAATACAGTTCCTATGCATGGTAGTCTTCTTTGGCAGACTTAGGTAATATAAGAGACCTCTAAGTAGTGTTTTTAGATGTGACGAAATTTCCAACCATTTGAGTAAAAACGGAAGTCGTAATACCAAAATCTCAGTGAGAGAGAGGAAGAAAATGTTCGCTTTAAATGCGGTGTTACTTTTCGTTTGAAGGAAATTTTGTTTATTTTCTGGAATTGTTCCGGTTTTTATAATTAGTCAACCTCTAGCTTTCAAACCAGACGGTCGCTTGAAATAATTGATGGAATGTTAAACTAATACAGTTCCTATGCGTGGTAGTCTTCTTTGGCAGGCTTAGGTATTATTAGATACCACTAAGTAGTATTTTTAGATGTGACGAAATTTCCAACCATTTGAGTAAAAACGGAAGTCGTAATACCAAAATCTCAGTGAGAGAGAGGAAAAAAATGTTCATTTTAAATGCGGTTTTACCTTTCGTTTGAAGGAAATTTTGTTTATTTTCTGGAATTGTTCCTGTTTTTATAATTAGTCAACCTCCAGCTTTCAAAGCAGACGGTCGCTTGAAATATTTGATGGAATGTTAAACTAATACAGTTCCTATGCGTGGTAGTCTTCTTTGGCAGGCTTAGGTATTATTAGATACCTCTAAGTAGTGTTTTTAGATGTGACGAAATTTCCAACCATTTGAGTAAAAACGGAAGTCGTAATACCAAAATCTCAGTGAGAGAGAGGAAAAAAATGTTCATTTTAAATGCGGTTTTACCTTTCGTTTGAAGGAAATTTTGTTTATTTTCTGGAATTGTTCCTGTTTTTAAAATAAATCAACCTCCAGCTTTCAAAGCAGACGGTCGCTTGAAATATTTGATGGAATGTTAAACTAATACAGTTCCTATGCGTGGTAGTCTTCTTTGGCAGGCTTAGGTATTATTAGATACCACTAAGTAGTGTTTTTAGATGTGACGAAATTTCCAACCATTTGAGTAAAAACGGAAGTCGTAATACCAAAATCTCAGTGAGAGAGAGGAAAAAAATGTTCATTTTAAATGCGGTTTTACCTTTCGTTTAAAGGAAATTTTGTTTATTTTCTGGAATTGTTCCTGTTTTTAAAATAAATCAACCTCCAGCTTTCAAAGCAGACGGTCGCTTGAAATAATCGATGGAATGTTAAACTAATACAGTTCCTATGCGTGGTAGTCTTCTTTGGCAGGCTTAGGTATCATTAGAGACCTCTAAGTAGTGTTTTTAGATGTGACGAAATTTTCAACCATTTGAGTAAAAACGGAAGTCGTAATACCAAAATCTCAGTGAGAGAGAGGAAAAAAATGTTCATTTTAAATGCAGTTTTACCTTTCGTTTGAAGGAAATTTTGTTTATTTTCTGGAATTGTTCCGATTTTTATAATTAGTCAACCTCTAGCTTTCAAACCAGACGGTCGCTTGAAATAATTGATGGAATGTTAAACTAATACAGTTCCTATGCGTGGTAGTCTTCTTTGGCAGGCTTAGGTATTATTAGATACCTCTAAGTAGTGTTTTTAGATGTGACGAAATTTCCAACCATTTGAGTAAAAACGGAAGTCGTAATACCAAAATCTCAGTGAGAGAGAGGAAAAAAATGTTCATTTTAAATGCGGTTTTACCTTTCGTTTGAAGGAAATTTTGTTTATTTTCTGGAATTGTTCCGATTTTTATAATTAGTCAACCTCTAGCTTTCAAACCAGACGGTCGCTTGAAATAATTGATGGAATGTTAAACTAATACAGTTCCTATGCGTGGTAGTCTTCTTTGGCAGGCTTAGGTATTATTAGATACCTCTAAGTAGTGTTTTTAGATGTGACGAAATTTCCAACCATTTGAGTAAAAACGGAAGTCGTAATACCAAAATCTCAGTGAGAGAGAGGGAAAAAATGTTCATTTTAAATGCGGTTTTACCTTTCGTTTGAAGGAAATTTTGTTTATTTTCTGGAATTGTTCCGATTTTTATAATTAGTCAACCTCTAGCTTTCAAACCAGACGGTCGCTTGAAATAATTGATGGAATGTTAAACTAATACAGTTCCTATGCGTGGTAGTCTTCTTTGGCAGGCTTAGGTATTATTAGATACCTCTAAGTAGTGTTTTTAGATGTGACGATATTTCCAACCATTTGAGTAACAACGGAAGTCGTAAAACGAAAATCTCAGTGAGAGAGAGGGCAAAAATGTTCATTTTAAATGCGGTTTTACCTTTCGTTTGAAGGAAATTTTGTTTATTTTCTGGAATTGTTCCTGTTTTTATAATTAGTCAACCTCTAGCTTTCAAAGCAGACGGTCGCTTGAAATAATTGATGGAATGTTAAACTAATACAGTTCCTATGCGTGGTAGTCTTCTTTGGCAGGCTTAGGTATTATTAGATACCTCTAAGTAGTGTTTTTAGATGTGACGAAATTTCCAACCATTTGAGTAAAAACGGAAGTCGTAATACCAAAATCTCGGTGAGAGAGAGGGCAAAAATGTTCATTTTAAATGCGGTTTTACCTTTCGTTTGAAGGAAATTTTGTTTATTTTCTGGAATTGTTCCTGTTTTTATAATTAGTCAACCTCCAGCTTTCAAAGCAGACGGTCGCTTGAAATAATTGATGGAATGTTAAACTAATACAGTTCCTATGCGTGGTAGTCTTCTTTGGCAGGCTTAGGTATTATTAGATACCTCTAAGTAGTGTTTTTAGATGTGACGAAATTTCCAACCATTTGAGTAAAAACGGAAGTCGTAATACCAAAATCTCAGTGAGAGAGAGGAAAAAAATGTTCATTTTAAATGCGGTTTTACCTTTCGTTTGAAGGAAATTTTGTTTATTTTCTGGAATTGTTCCGGTTTTTATAATTAGTCAACCTCTAGCTTTCAAAGCAGACGGTCGCTTGAAATAATTGATGGAATGTTAAACTAATACAGTTCCTATGCGTGGTAGTCTTCTTTGGCAGGCTTAGGTATTATTAGATACCTCTAAGTAGTGTTTTTAGATGTGACGAAATTTCCAACCATTTGAGTAAAAACGGAAGTCGTAATACCAAAATCTCAGTGAGAGAGAGGGAAAAAATGTTCATTTTAAATGCGGTTTTACCTTTCGTTTGAAGGAAATTTTGTTTATTTTCTGGAATTGTTCCGATTTTTATAATTAGTCAACCTCTAGCTTTCAAACCAGACGGTCGCTTGAAATAATTGATGGAATGTTAAACTAATACAGTTCCTATGCGTGGTAGTCTTCTTTGGCAGGCTTAGGTATTATTAGATACCTCTAAGTAGTGTTTTTAGATGTGACGAAATTTCCAACCATTTGAGTAAAACGGAAGTAGTAATACCAAAATCTCGGTGAGAGAGAGGGAAAAAAATGTTCATTTTAAATGCGGTTTTACCTTTCGTTTGAAGGAAATTTTGTTTATTTTCTGGAATTGTTCCTGTTTTTATAATTAGTCAACCTCCAGCTTTCAAAGCAGACGGTCGCTTGAAATAATTGATGGAATGTTAAACTAATACAGTTCCTATGCGTGGTAGTCTTCTTTGGCAGGCTTAGGTATTATTAGATACCTCTAAGTAGTGTTTTTAGATGTGACGAAATTTCCAACCATTTGAGTAAAAACGGAAGTCGTAATACCAAAATCTCAGTGAGAGAGAGGAAAAAAATGTTCATTTTAAATGCGGTTTTACCTTTCGTTTGAAGGAAATTTTGTTTATTTTCTGGAATTGTTCCTGTTTTTATAATTAGTCAACCTCCAGCTTTCAAAGCAGACGGTCGCTTGAAATATTTGATGGAATGTTAAACTAATACAGTTCCTATGCATGGTAGTCTTCTTTGGCAGACTTAGGTAATATAAGAGACCTCTAAGTAGTGTTTTTAGATGTGACGAAATTTCCAACCATTTGAGTAAAAACGGAAGTCGTAATACCAAAATCTCAGTGAGAGAGAGGAAGAAAATGTTCGCTTTAAATGCGGTTTTACCTTTCGTTTGAAGGAAATTTTGTTTATTTTCTGGAATTGTTCCGATTTTTATAATTAGTCAACCTCTAGCTTTCAAACCAGACGGTCGCTTGAAATAATTGATGGAATGTTAAACTAATACAGTTCCTATGCGTGGTAGTCTTCTTTGGCAGGCTTAGGTATTATTAGATACCTCTAAGTAGTGTTTTTAGATGTGACGAAATTTCCAACCATTTGAGTAAAAACGGAAGTCGTAATACCAAAATCTCGGTGAGAGAGAGGGAAAAAATGTTCATTTTAAATGCGGTTTTACCTTTCGTTTGAAGGAAATTTTGTTTATTTTCTGGAATTGTTCCTGTTTTTATAATTAGTCAACCTCTAGCTTTCAAAGCAGACGGTCGCTTGAAATAATTGATGGAATGTTAAACTAATACAGTTCCTATGCGTGGTAGTCTTCTTTGGCAGGCTTAGGTATTATTAGATACCTCTAAGTAGTGTTTTTAGATGTGACGAAATTTCCAACCATTTGAGTAAAAACGGAAGTCGTAATACCAAAATCTCAGTGAGAGAGAGGGAAAAAATGTTCATTTTAAATGCGGTTTTACCTTTCGTTTGAAGGAAATTTTGTTTATTTTCTGGAATTGTTCCGATTTTTATAATTAGTCAACCTCTAGCTTTCAAACCAGACGGTCGCTTGAAATAATTGATGGAATGTTAAACTAATACAGTTCCTATGCGTGGTAGTCTTCTTTGGCAGGCTTAGGTAATATAAGAGACCTCTAAGTAGTGTTTTTAGATGTGACGAAATTTCCAACCATTTGAGTAAAAACGGAAGTCGTAATACCAAAATCTCAGTGAGAGAGAGGAAAAAAATGTTCATTTTAAATGCGGTTTTACCTTTCGTTTGAAGGAAATTTTGTTTATTTTCTGGAATTGTTCCTGTTTTTAAAATAAATCAACCTCCAGCTTTCAAAGCAGACGGTCGCTTGAAATATTTGATGGAATGTTAAACTAATACAGTTCCTATGCGTGGTAGTCTTCTTTGGCAGGCTTAGGTATTATTAGAGACCTCTAAGTAGTGTTTTTAGATGTGATGAAATTTCCAACCATTTGAGTAAAAACGGAAGTCGTAATACCAAAATCTCAGTGAGAGAGAGGAAAAAAATGTTCATTTTAAATGCGGTTTTACCTTTCGTTTGAAGGAAATTTTGTTTATTTTCTGGAATTGTTCCTGTTTTTAAAATAAATCAACCTCCAGCTTTCAAAGCAGACGGTCGCTTGAAATAATCGATGGAATGTTAAACTAATACAGTTCCTATGCGTGGTAGTCTTCTTTGGCAGGCTTAGGTATCATTAGATACCTCTAAGTAGTGTTTTTAGATGTGACGAAATTTCCAACCATTTGAGTAAAAACGGAAGTCGTAAAACCAAAATCTCAGTGAGAGAGAGGAAAGAAAATGTTCAATTTCAATGCGGTTTTGCCTTTCGTTTGAAGGAAATTTTGTTTATTTTCTGGAATTGTTCCGGTTTTTATAATTAGTCAACCTCTAGCTTTCAAAGCAGACGGTCGCTTGAAATAATTGATGGAATGTTAAAATAATACAGTTACTATGCGTGGTAGTCTTCTTTGGCAGGCTTAGGTATTATTAGATACCTCTAAGTAGTGTTTTTAGATGTGACGAAATTTCCAACCATTTGAGTAAAAACGGAAGTCGTAATACCAAAATCTCAGTGAGAGAGAGGAAAAAAATGTTCATTTTAAATGCGGTTTCACCTTTCGTTTGAAGGAAATTTTGTTTATTTTCTGGAATTGTTCCTGTTTTTATAATTAGTCAACCTCTAGCTTTCAAAGCAGACGGTCGCTTGAAATAATTGATGGAATGTTAAAATAATACAGTTACTATGCGTGGTAGTCTTCTTTGGCAGGCTTAGGTATTATTAGATACCTCTAAGTAGTGTTTTTAGATGTGACGAAATTTCCAACCATTTGAGTAAAAACGGAAGTCGTAATACCAAAATCTCAGTGAGAGAGAGGAAAAAAATGTTCATTTTAAATGCGGTTTCATCTTTCGTTTGAAGGAAATTTTGTTTATTTTCTGGAATTGTTCCTGTTTTTATAATTAGTCAACCTCCAGCTTTCAAAGCAGACGGTCGCTTGAAATAATCGATGGAATGTTAAACTAATACAGTTCCTATGCGTGGTAGTCTTCTTTGGCAGGCTTAGGTATCATTAGATACCTCTAAGTAGTGTTTTTAGATGTGACAAAATTTCCAACCATTTGAGTAAAAACGGAAGTCGTAAAACCAAAATCTCAGTGAGAGAGAGGAAAGAAAATGTTCAATTTCAATGCGGTTTTGCCTTTCGTTTGAAGGAAATTTTGTTTATTTTCTGGAATTGTTCCGGTTTTTATAATTAGTCAACCTCTAGCTTTCAAAGCAGACGGTCGCTTGAAATAATCGATGGAATGTTAAACTAATACAGTTCCTATGCGTGGTAGTCTTCTTTGGCAGGCTTAGGTATCATTAGATACCTCTAAGTAGTGTTTTTAGATGTGACAAAATTTCCAACCATTTGAGTAAAAACGGAAGTCGTAAAACCAAAATCTCAGTGAGAGAGAGGAAAGAAAATGTTCAATTTCAATGCGGTTTTGCCTTTCGTTTGAAGGAAATTTTGTTTATTTTCTGGAATTGTTCCTGTTTTTATAATTAGTCAACCTCCAGCTTTCAAAGCAGACGGTCGCTTGAAATAATCGATGGAATGTTAAACTAATACAGTTCCTATGCGTGGTAGTCTTCTTTGGCAGGCTTAGGTATCATTAGATACCTCTAAGTAGTGTTTTTAGATGTGACAAAATTTCCAACCATTTGAGTAAAAACGGAAGTCGTAAAACCAAAATCTCAGTGAGAGAGAGGAAAGAAAATGTTCAATTTCAATGCGGTTTTGCCTTTCGTTTGAAGGAAATTTTGTTTATTTTCTGGAATTGTTCCGGTTTTTATAATTAGTCAACCTCTAGCTTTCAAAGCAGACGGTCGCTTGAAATAATTGATGGAATGTTAAACTAATACAGTTCCTATGCGTGGTAGTCTTCTTTGGCAGTCTTAGGTATTATTAGAGACCTCTAAGTAGTGTTTTTAGATGTGACGAAATTTCCAACCATTTGAGTAAAAACGGAAGTCGTAATACCAAAATCTCAGTGAGAGAGAGGAAAAAAATGTTCATTTTAAATGCGGTTTTACCTTTCGTTTGAAGGAAATTTTGTTTATTTTCTGGAATTGTTCCTGTTTTTATAATTAGTCAACCTCTAGCTTTCAAAGCAGACGGTCGCTTGAAATAATTGATGGAATGTTAAACTAATACAGTTCCTATGCGTGGTAGTCTTCTTTGGCAGGCTTAGGTATTATTAGAGACCTCTAAGTAGTGTTTTTAGATGTGACGAAATTTCCAACCATTTGAGTAAAAACGGAAGTCGTAATACCAAAATCTCAGTGAGAGAGAGGAAAAAAATGTTCATTTTAAATGCGGTTTTGCCTTTCGTTTGAAGGAAATTTTGTTTATTTTCTGGAATTGTTCCGGTTTTTATAATTAGTCAACCTCTAGCTTTCAAAGCAGACGGTCGCTTGAAATAATTGATGGAATGTTAAACTAATACAGTTCCTATGCGTGGTAGTCTTCTTTGGCAGGCTAAGGTATAATTAGAGACCTCTAAGTAGTGTTTTTAGATGTGACGAAATTTCCAACCATTTGAGTAAAAACGGAAGTCGTAATACCAAAATCTCAGTGAGAGAGAGGAAAAAAATGTTCATTTTAAATGCGGTTTCATCTTTCGTTTGAAGGAAATTTTGTTTATTTTCTGGAATTGTTCCTGTTTTTATAATTAGTCAACCTCCAGCTTTCAAAGCAGACGGTCGCTTGAAATAATCGATGGAATGTTAAACTAATACAGTTCCTATGCGTGGTAGTCTTCTTTGGCAGGCTTAGGTATCATTAGATACCTCTAAGTAGTGTTTTTAGATGTGACAAAATTTCCAACCATTTGAGTAAAAACGGAAGTCGTAAAACCAAAATCTCAGTGAGAGAGAGGAAAGAAAATGTTCAATTTCAATGCGGTTTTGCCTTTCGTTTGAAGGAAATTTTGTTTATTTTCTGGAATTGTTCCGGTTTTTATAATTAGTCAACCTCTAGCTTTCAAAGCAGACGGTCGCTTGAAATAATCGATGGAATGTTAAACTAATACAGTTCCTATGCGTGGTAGTCTTCTTTGGCAGGCTTAGGTATCATTAGATACCTCTAAGTAGTGTTTTTAGATGTGACAAAATTTCCAACCATTTGAGTAAAAACGGAAGTCGTAAAACCAAAATCTCAGTGAGAGAGAGGAAAGAAAATGTTCAATTTCAATGCGGTTTTGCCTTTCGTTTGAAGGAAATTTTGTTTATTTTCTGGAATTGTTCCTGTTTTTATAATTAGTCAACCTCCAGCTTTCAAAGCAGACGGTCGCTTGAAATAATCGATGGAATGTTAAACTAATACAGTTCCTATGCGTGGTAGTCTTCTTTGGCAGGCTTAGGTATCATTAGATACCTCTAAGTAGTGTTTTTAGATGTGACAAAATTTCCAACCATTTGAGTAAAAACGGAAGTCGTAAAACCAAAATCTCAGTGAGAGAGAGGAAAGAAAATGTTCAATTTCAATCCGGTTTTGCCTTTCGTTTGAAGGAAATTTTGTTTATTTTCTGGAATTGTTCCGGTTTTTATAATTAGTCAACCTCTAGCTTTCAAAGCAGACGGTCGCTTGAAATAATTGATGGAATGTTAAACTAATACAGTTCCTATGCGTGGTAGTCTTCTTTGGCAGGCTTAGGTATTATTAGAGACCTCTAAGTAGTGTTTTTAGATGTGACGAAATTTCCAACCATTTGAGTAAAAACGGAAGTCGTAATACCAAAATCTCAGTGAGAGAGAGGAAAAAAATGTTCATTTTAAATGCGGTTTTACCTTTCGTTTGAAGGAAATTTTGTTTATTTTCTGGAATTGTTCCTGTTTTTATAATTAGTCAACCTCTAGCTTTCAAAGCAGACGGTCGCTTGAAATAATTGATGGAATGTTAAACTAATACAGTTCCTATGCGTGGTAGTCTTCTTTGGCAGGCTTAGGTATTATTAGAGACCTCTAAGTAGTGTTTTTAGATGTGACGAAATTTCCAACCATTTGAGTAAAAACGGAAGTCGTAATACCAAAATCTCAGTGAGAGAGAGGAAAAAAATGTTCATTTTAAATGCGGTTTTGCCTTTCGTTTGAAGGAAATTTTGTTTATTTTCTGGAATTGTTCCGGTTTTTATAATTAGTCAACCTCTAGCTTTCAAAGCAGACGGTCGCTTGAAATAATTGATGGAATGTTAAACTAATACAGTTCCTATGCGTGGTAGTCTTCTTTGGCAGGCTAAGGTATAATTAGAGACCTCTAAGTAGTGTTTTTAGATGTGACGAAATTTCCAACCATTTGAGTAAAAACGGAAGTCGTAATACCAAAATCTCAGTGAGAGAGAGGAAAAAAATGTTCATTTTAAATGCGGTTTTACCTTTCGTTTGAAGGAAATTTTGTTTATTTTTTGGAAATGTTCCTGTTTTTATAATTAGTCAACCTCTAGCTTTCAAAGCAGACGGTCGCTTGAAATAATTGATGGAATGTTAAAATAATACAGTTACTATGCGTGGTAGTCTTCTTTGGCAGGCTTAGGTATTATTAGATACCTCTAAGTAGTGTTTTTAGATGTGACGAAATTTCCAACCATTTGAGTAAAAACGGAAGTCGTAATACCAAAATCTCAGTGAGAGAGAGGAAAAAAATGTTCATTTTAAATGCGGTTTTACCTTTCGTTTGAAGGAAATTTTGTTTATTTTCTGGAATTGTTCCTGTTTTTATAATTAGTCAACCTCTAGCTTTCAAAGCAGACGGTCGCTTGAAATAATTGATGGAATGTTAAACTAATACAGTTCCTATGCGTGGTAGTCTTCTTTGGCAGGCTTAGGTATTATTAGAGACCTCTAAGTAGTGTTTTTAGATGTGACGAAATTTCCAACCATTTGAGTAAAAACGGAATTCGTAATACCAAAATCTCAGTGACGAGAGAGGAAAAAAATGTTCATTTTAAATGCGGTTTTACCTTTCGTTTGAAGGAAATTTTGTTTATTTTCTGGAATTGTTCCTGTTTTTATAATTAGTCAACCTCTAGCTTTCAAAGCAGACGGTCGCTTGAAATAATTGATGGAATGTTAAACTAATACAGTTCCTATGCGTGGTAGTCTTCTTTGGCAGGCTTAGGTATTATTAGAGACCTCTAAGTAGTGTTTTTAGATGTGACGAAATTTCCAACCATTTGAGTAAAAACGGAAGTCGTAATACCAAAATCTCAGTGAGAGAGAGGAAAAAAATGTTCATTTTAAATGCGGTTTTACCTTTCGTTTGAAGGAAATTTTGTTTATTTTTTGGAAATGTTCCTGTTTTTATAATTTGTCAACCTCTAGCTTTCAAAGCAGACGGTCGCTTGAAATAATTGATGGAATGTTAAAATAATACAGTTACTATGCGTGGTAGTCTTCTTTGGCAGGCTTAGGAATTATTAGATACCTCTAAGTAGTGTTTTTAGATGTGACGAAATTTCCAACCATTTGAGTAAAAACGGAAGTCGTAATACCAAAATCTCAGTGAGAGAGAGGAAAAAATGTTCATTTTAAATGCGGTTTTACCTTTCGTTTGAAGGAAATTTTGTTTATTTTTTGGAAATGTTCCTGTTTTTATAATTTGTCAACCTCTAGCTTTCAAAGCAGACGGTCGCTTGAAATAATTGATGGAATGTTAAAATAATACAGTTACTATGCGTGGTAGTCTTCTTTGGCAGGCTTAGGAATTATTAGATACCTCTAAGTAGTGTTTTTAGATGTGACGAAATTTCCAACCATTTGAGTAAAAACGGAAGTCGTAATACCAAAATCTCAGTGAGAGAGAGGAAAAAAATGTTCATTTTAAATGCGGTTTTACCTTTCGTTTGAAGGAAATTTTGTTTATTTTTTGGAAATGTTCCTGTTTTTATAATTTGTCAACCTCTAGCTTTCAAAGCAGACGGTCGCTTGAAATAATTGATGGAATGTTAAAATAATACAGTTACTATGCGTGGTAGTCTTCTTTGGCAGGCTTAGGTATTATTAGATACCTCTAAGTAGTGTTTTTAGATGTGACGAAATTTCCAACCATTTGAGTAAAAACGGAAGTCGTAATACCAAAATCTCAGTGAGAGAGAGGAAAAAATGTTCATTTTAAATGCGGTTTTACCTTTCGTTTGAAGGAAATTTTGTTTATTTTCTGGAATTGTTCCTGTTTTTATAATTAGTCAACCTCTAGCTTTCAAAGCAGACGGTCGCTTGAAATAATTGATGGAATGTTAAACTAATACAGTTCCTATGCGTGGTAGTCTTCTTTGGCAGGCTTAGGTATTATTAGAGACCTCTAAGTAGTGTTTTTAGATGTGACGAAATTTCCAACCATTTGAGTAAAAACGGAAGTCGTAATACCAAAATCTCAGTGAGAGAGAGGAAAAAAATGTTCATTTTAAATGCGGTTTTACCTTTCGTTTGAAGGAAATTTTGTTTATTTTCTGGAATTGTTCCTGTTTTTAAAATAAATCAACCTCCAGCCTTCAAAGCAGACGGTCGCTTGAAATATTTGATGGAATGTTAAACTAATACAGTTCCTATGCGTGGTAGTCTTCTTTGGCAGGCTTAGGTATTATTAGATACCTCTAAGTAGTGTTTTTAGATGTGACGAAATTTCCAACCATTTGAGTAAAAACGGAAGTCGTAATACCAAAATCTCAGTGAGAGAGAGGAAAAAAATGTTCATTTTAAATGCGGTTTTACCTTTCGTTTGAAGGAAATTTTGTTTATTTTCAGGAATTGTTCCGGTTTTTATAATTAGTCAACCTCTAGCTTTCAAAGCAGACGGTCGCTTGAAATAATTGATGGAATGTTAAACTAATACAGTTACTATGCGTGGTAGTCTTCTTTGGCAGGCTTAGGTATTATTAGAGACCTCTAAGTAGTGTTTTTAGATGTGACGAAATTTCCAACCATTTGAGTAAAAACGGAAGTCGTAATACCAAAATCTCAGTGAGAGAGAGGAAAAAAATGTTCATTTTAAATGTGGTTTTACCTTTCGTTTGAAGGAAATTTTGTTTATTTTCTGGAATTGTTCCTGTTTTTAAAATAAATCAACCTCCAGCCTTCAAAGCAGACGGTCGCTTGAAATATTTGATGGAATGTTAAACTAATACAGTTCCTATGCGTGGTAGTCTTCTTTGGCAGGCTTAGGTATTATTAGATACCTCTAAGTAGTGTTTTTAGATGTGACGAAATTTCCAACCATTTGAGTAAAAACGGAAGTCGTAATACCAAAATCTCAGTGAGAGAGAGGAAAAAAATGTTCATTTTAAATGCGGTTTTACCTTTCGTTTGAAGGAAATTTTGTTTATTTTCTGGAATTGTTCCTGTTTTTATAATTAGTCAACCTCCAGCTTTCAAAGCAGACGGTCGCTTGAAATAATTGATGGAATGTTAAACTAATACAGTTCCTATGCGTGGTAGTCTTCTTTGGCAGGCTTAGGTATCATTAGATACCTCTAAGTAGTGTTTTTAGATGTGACGAAATTTACAACCATTTGAGTAAAAACGGAAGTCGTAATACCAAAATCTCAGTGAGAGAGAGGAAAAAAATGTTCATTTTAAATGCGGTTTTACCTTTCGTTTGAAGGAAATTTTGTTTATTTTCTGGAATTGTTCCTGTTTTTAAAATAAATCAACCTCCAGCTTTCAAAGCAGACGGTCGCTTGAAATATTTGATGGAATGTTAAACTAATACAGTTCCTATGCGTGGTAGTCTTCTTTGGCAGGCTTAGGTATTATTAGATACCTCTAAGTAGTGTTTTTAGATGTGACGAAATTTCCAACCATTTGAGTAAAAACGGAAGTCGTAATACCAAAATCTCAGTGAGAGAGAGGAAAAAAATGTTCATTTTAAATGCGGTTTTACCTTTCGTTTGAAGGAAATTTTGTTTATTTTCTGGAATTGTTCCTGTTTTTATAATTAGTCAACCTCCAGCTTTCAAAGCAGACGGTCGCTTGAAATAATTGATGGAATGTTAAACTAATACAGTTCCTATGCGTGGTAGTCTTCTTTGGCAGGCTTAGGTATCATTAGATACCTCTAAGTAGTGTTTTTAGATGTGACGAAATTTCCAACCATTTGAGTAAAAACGGAAGTCGTAATACCAAAATCTCAGTGAGAGAGAGGAAAAAAATGTTCATTTTAAATGCGGTTTTACCTTTCGTTTGAAGTAAATTTTGTTTATTTTCTGGAATTGTTCCTGTTTTTAAAATTAGTCAACCTCCAGCTTTCAAAGCAGACGGTCGCTTGAAATAATTGATGGAATGTTAAACTAATACAGTTCCTATGCGTGGTAGTCTTCTTTGGCAGGCTTAGGTATTATTAGATACCTCTAAGTAGTGTTTTTAGATGTGACGAAATTTCCAACCATTTGAGTAAAAACGGAAGTCGTTATACCAAAATCTCAGTGAGAGAGAGGAAAAAAATGTTCATTTTAAATGCGGTTTTACCTTTCGTTTGAAGGAAATTTTGTTTATTTTCTGGAATTGTTCCTGTTTTTATAATTAGTCAACCTCCAGCTTTCAAAGCAGACGGTCGCTTGAAATAATTGATGGAATGTTAAACTAATACAGTTCCTATGCGTGGTAGTCTTCTTTGGCAGGCTTAGGTATCATTAGATACCTCTAAGTAGTGTTTTTAGATGTGACGAAATTTCCAACCATTTGAGTAAAAACGGAAGTCGTAATACCAAAATCTCAGTGAGAGAGAGGAAAAAAATGTTCATTTTAAATGCGGTTTTACCTTTCGTTTGAAGTAAATTTTGTTTATTTTCTGGAATTGTTCCTGTTTTTAAAATTAGTCAACCTCCAGCTTTCAAAGCAGACGGTCGCTTGAAATAATTGATGGAATGTTAAACTAATACAGTTCCTATGCGTGGTAGTCTTCTTTGGCAGGCTTAGGTATTATTAGATACCTCTAAGTAGTGTTTTTAGATGTGACGAAATTTCCAACCATTTGAGTAAAAACGGAAGTCGTAATACCAAAATCTCAGTGAGAGAGAGGAAAAAAATGTTCATTTTAAATGCGGTTTTACCTTTCGTTTGAAGGAAATTTTGTTTATTTTCTGGAATTGTTCCTGTTTTTATAATAAATCAACCTCCAGCTTTCAAAGCAGACGGTCGCTTGAAATATTTGATGGAATGTTAAACTAATACAGTTCCTATGCGTGGTAGTCTTCTTTGGCAGGCTTAGGTATTATTAGATACCTCTAAGTAGTGTTTTTAGATGTGACGAAATTTCCAACCATTTGAGTAAAAACGGAAGTCGTAATACCAAAATCTCAGTGAGAGAGAGGAAAAAAATGTTCATTTTAAATGCGGTTTTACCTTTCGTTTGAAGGAAATTTTGTTTATTTTCTGGAATTGTTCCTGTTTTTATAATTAGTCAACCTCCAGCTTTCAAAGCAGACGGTCGCTTGAAATAATTGATGGAATGTTAAACTAATACAGTTCCTATGCGTGGTAGTCTTCTTTGGCAGGCTTAGGTATCATTAGATACCTCTAAGTAGTGTTTTTAGATGTGACGAAATTTACAACCATTTGAGTAAAAACGGAAGTCGTAATACCAAAATCTCAGTGAGAGAGAGGAAAAAAATGTTCATTTTAAATGCGGTTTTACCTTTCGTTTGAAGGAAATTTTGTTTATTTTTTGGAATTGTTCCTGTTTTTAAAATAAATCAACCTCCAGCTTTCAAAGCAGACGGTCGCTTGAAATATTTGATGGAATGTTAAACTAATACAGTTACTATGCGTGGTAGTCTTCTTTGGCAGGCTTAGGTATTATTAGAGACCTCTAAGTAGTGTTTTTAGATGTGACGAAATTTCCAACCATTTGAGTAAAAACGGAAGTCGTAATACCAAAATCTCAGTGAGAGAGAGGAAAAAAATGTTCATTTTAAATGCGGTTTTACCTTTCGTTTGAAGGAAATTTTGTTTATTTTCTGGAATTGTTCCTGTTTTTATAATAAATCAACCTCCAGCTTTCAAAGCAGACGGTCGCTTGAAATATTTGATGGAATGTTAAACTAATACAGTTCCTATGCGTGGTAGTCTTCTTTGGCAGGCTTAGGTATTATTAGATACCTCTAAGTAGTGTTTTTAGATGTGACGAAATTTCCAACCATTTGAGTAAAAACGGAAGTCGTAATACCAAAATCTCAGTGAGAGAGAGGAAAAAAATGTTCATTTTAAATGCGGTTTTACCTTTCGTTTGAAGGAAATTTTGTTTATTTTCTGGAATTGTTCCTGTTTTTATAATAAATCAACCTCCAGCTTTCAAAGCAGACGGTCGCTTGAAATATTTGATGGAATGTTAAACTAATACAGTTCCTATGCGTGGTAGTCTTCTTTGGCAGGCTTAGGTATCATTAGATACCTCTAAGTAGTGTTTTTAGATGTGACGAAATTTCCAACCATTTGAGTAAAAACGGAAGTCGTAATACCAAAATCTCAGTGAGAGAGAGGAAAAAAATGTTCATTTTAAATGCGGTTTTACCTTTCGTTTGAAGGAAATTTTGTTTATTTTCTGGAATTGTTCCTGTTTTTAAAATAAATCAACCTCCAGCTTTCAAAGCAGACGGTCGCTTGAAATATTTGATGGAATGTTAAACTAATACAGTTCCTATGCGTGGTAGTCTTCTTTGGCAGGCTTAGGTATTATTAGATACCTCTAAGTAGTGTTTTTAGATGTGACGAAATTTCCAACCATTTGAGTAAAAACGGAAGTCGTAATACCAAAATCTCAGTGAGAGAGAGGAAAAAAATGTTCATTTTAAATGCGGTTTTACCTTTCGTTTGAAGGAAATTTTGTTTATTTTCTGGAATTGTTCCTGTTTTTATAATTAGTCAACCTCTAGCTTTCAAAGCAGACGGTCGCTTGAAATAATTGATGGAATGTTAAAATAATACAGTTACTATGCGTGGTAGTCTTCTTTGGCAGGCTTAGGTATTATTAGAGACCTCTAAGTAGTGTTTTTAGATGTGACGAAATTTCCAACCATTTGAGTAAAAACGGAAGTCGTAATACCAAAATCTCAGTGAGAGAGAGGAAAAAAATGTTCATTTTAAATGCGGTTTTACCTTTCGTTTGAAGGAAATTTTGTTTATTTTCTGGAATTGTTCCTGTTTTTATAATTAGTCAACCTCCAGCTTTCAAAGCAGACGGTCGCTTGAAATAATTGATGGAATGTTAAACTAATACAGTTCCTATGCGTGGTAGTCTTCTTTGGCAGGCTTAGGTATTATTAGAGACCTCTAAGTAGTGTTTTTAGATGTGACGAAATTTCCAACCATTTGAGTAAAAACGGAAGTCGTAATACCAAAATCTCAGTGAGAGAGAGGAAAAAAATGTTCATTTTAAATGCGGTTTTACCTTTCGTTTGAAGGAAATTTTGTTTATTTTCTGGAATTGTTCCTGTTTTTATAATTAGTCAACCTCTAGCTTTCAAAGCAGACGGTCGCTTGAAATAATTGATGGAATGTTAAAATAATACAGTTACTATGCGTGGTAGTCTTCTTTGGCAGGCTTAGGTATTATTAGAGACCTCTAAGTAGTGTTTTTAGATGTGACGAAATTTCCAACCATTTGAGTAAAAACGGAAGTCGTAATACCAAAATCTCAGTGAGAGAGAGGAAAAAAATGTTCATTTTAAATGCGGTTTTACCTTTCGTTTGAAGGAAATTTTGTTTATTTTCTGGAATTGTTCCTGTTTTTAAAATAAATCAACCTCCAGCTTTCAAAGCAGACGGTCGCTTGAAATATTTGATGGAATAATAAACTAATACAGTTCCTATGCGTGGTAGTCTTCTTTGGCAGGCTTAGGTATTATTAGATACCTCTAAGTAGTGTTTTTAGAAGTGACGAAATTTCCAACCATTTGAGTAAAAACGGAAGTCGTAATACCAAAATCTCAGTGAGAGAGAGGAAAAAAATGTTCATTTTAAATGCGGTTTTACCTTTCGTTTGAAGGAAATTTTGTTTATTTTCTGGAATTGTTCCTGTTTTTATAATTAGTCAACCTCCAGCTTTCAAAGCAGACGGTCGCTTGAAATAATTGATGGAATGTTAAACTAATACAGTTCCTATGCGTGGTAGTCTTCTTTGGCAGGCTTAGGTATTATTAGATACCTCTAAGTAGTGTTTTTAGATGTGACGAAATTTCCAACCATTTGAGTAAAAACGGAAGTCGTAATACCAAAATCTCAGTGAGAGAGAGGAAAAAAATGTTCATTTTAAATGCGGTTTTACCTTTCGTTTGAAGGAAATTTTGTTTATTTTCTGGAATTGTTCCTGTTTTTATAATTAGTCAACCTCTAGCTTTCAAAGCAGACGGTCGCTTGAAATAATTGATGGAATGTTAAAATAATACAGTTACTATGCGTGGTAGTCTTCTTTGGCAGGCTTAGGTATTATTAGAGACCTCTAAGTAGTGTTTTTAGATGTGACGAAATTTCCAACCATTTGAGTAAAAACGGAAGTCGTAATACCAAAATCTCAGTGAGAGAGAGGAAAAAAATGTTCATTTTAAATGCGGTTTTACCTTTCGTTTGAAGGAAATTTTGTTTATTTTCTGGAATTGTTCCTGTTTTTATAATTAGTCAACCTCCAGCTTTCAAAGCAGACGGTCGCTTGAAATAATTGATGGAATGTTAAACTAATACAGTTCCTATGCGTGGTAGTCTTCTTTGGCAGGCTTAGGTATTATTAGAGACCTCTAAGTAGTGTTTTTAGATGTGACGAAATTTCCAACCATTTGAGTAAAAACGGAAGTCGTAATACCAAAATCTCAGTGAGAGAGAGGAAAAAAATGTTCATTTTAAATGCGGTTTTACCTTTCGTTTGAAGGAAATTTTGTTTATTTTCTGGAATTGTTCCTGTTTTTAAAATAAATCAACCTCCAGCTTTCAAAGCAGACGGTCGCTTGAAATATTTGATGGAATGTTAAACTAATACAGTTACTATGCGTGGTAGTCTTCTTTGGCAGGCTTAGGTATTATTAGAGACCTCTAAGTAGTGTTTTTAGATGTGACGAAATTTCCAACCATTTGAGTAAAAACGGAAGTCGTAATACCAAAATCTCAGTGAGAGAGAGGAAAAAAATGTTCATTTTAAATGCGGTTTTACCTTTCGTTTGAAGGAAATTTTGTTTATTTTCTGGAATTGTTCCTGTTTTTATAATTAGTCAACCTCCAGCTTTCAAAGCAGACGGTCGCTTGAAATAATTGATGGAATGTTAAACTAATACAGTTCCTATGCGTGGTAGTCTTCTTTGGCAGGCTTAGGTATTATTAGATACCTCTAAGTAGTGTTTTTAGATGTGACGAAATTTCCAACCATTTGAGTAAAAACGGAAGTCGTAATACCAAAATCTCAGTGAGAGAGAGGAAAAAAATGTTCATTTTAAATGCGGTTTTACCTTTCGTTTGAAGGAAATTTTGTTTATTTTCTGGAATTGTTCCTGTTTTTATAATTAGTCAACCTCTAGCTTTCAAAGCAGACGGTCGCGGAATGTTAAACTAATACAGTTCCTATGCGTGGTAGTCTTCTTTGGCAGGCTTAGGTATTATTAGATACCTCTAAGTAGTGTTTTTAGATGTGACGAAATTTCCAACCATTTGAGTAAAAACGGAAGTCGTAATACCAAAATCTCAGTGAGAGAGAGGAAAGAAAATGTTCAATTTCAATGCGGTTTCACCTTTCGTTTGAAGGAAATTTTGTTTATTTTCTGGAATTGTTCCTGTTTTTAAAATAAATCAACCTCTAGCTTTCAAAGCAGACGGTCGCTTGAAATAATTGATGGAATGTTAAAATAATACAGTTACTATGCGTGGTAGTCTTCTTTGGCAGGCTTAGGTATTATTAGAGACCTCTAAGTAGTGTTTTTAGATGTGACGAAATTTCCAACCATTTGAGTAAAAACGGAAGTCGTAATACCAAAATCTCAGTGAGAGAGAGGAAAAAAATGTTCATTTTAAATGCGGTTTTACCTTTCGTTTGAAGGAAATTTTGTTTATTTTCTGGAATTGTTCCTGTTTTTATAATTAGTCAACCTCCAGCTTTCAAAGCAGACGGTCGCTTGAAATAATTGATGGAATGTTAAACTAATACAGTTCCTATGCGTGGTAGTCTTCTTTGGCAGGCTTAGGTATTATTAGAGACCTCTAAGTAGTGTTTTTAGATGTGACGAAATTTCCAACCATTTGAGTAAAAACGGAAGTCGTAATACCAAAATCTCAGTGAGAGAGAGGAAAAAAATGTTCATTTTAAATGCGGTTTTACCTTTCGTTTGAAGGAAATTTTGTTTATTTTCTGGAATTGTTCCTGTTTTTAAAATAAATCAACCTCCAGCTTTCAAAGCAGACGGTCGCTTGAAATATTTGATGGAATGTTAAACTAATACAGTTACTATGCGTGGTAGTCTTCTTTGGCAGGCTTAGGTATTATTAGAGACCTCTAAGTAGTGTTTTTAGATGTGACGAAATTTCCAACCATTTGAGTAAAAACGGAAGTCGTAATACCAAAATCTCAGTGAGAGAGAGGAAAAAAATGTTCATTTTAAATGCGGTTTTACCTTTCGTTTGAAGGAAATTTTGTTTATTTTCTGGAATTGTTCCTGTTTTTATAATTAGTCAACCTCCAGCTTTCAAAGCAGACGGTCGCTTGAAATAATTGATGGAATGTTAAACTAATACAGTTCCTATGCGTGGTAGTCTTCTTTGGCAGGCTTAGGTATTATTAGATACCTCTAAGTAGTGTTTTTAGATGTGACGAAATTTCCAACCATTTGAGTAAAAACGGAAGTCGTAATACCAAAATCTCAGTGAGAGAGAGGAAAAAAATGTTCATTTTAAATGCGGTTTTACCTTTCGTTTGAAGGAAATTTTGTTTATTTTCTGGAATTGTTCCTGTTTTTATAATTAGTCAACCTCCAGCTTTCAAAGCAGACGGTCGCTTGAAATAATCGATGGAATGTTAAACTAATACAGTTCCTATGCGTGGTAGTCTTCTTTGGCAGGCTTAGGTATCATTAGATACCTCTAAGTAGTGTTTTTAGATGTGACGAAATTTCCAACCATTTGAGTAAAAACGGAAGTCGTAATACCAAAATCTCAGTGAGAGAGAGGAAAAAAATGTTCATTTTAAATGCGGTTTTACCTTTCGTTTGAAGGAAATTTTGTTTATTTTTTGGAATTGTTCCTGTTTTTATAATTAGTCAACCTCTAGCTTTCAAAGCAGACGGTCGCTTGAAATATTTGATGGAATGTTAAACTAATACAGTTCCTATGCGTGGTAGTCTTCTTTGGCAGGCTTAGGTATTATTAGAGACCTCTAAGTAGTGTTTTTAGATGTGACGAAATTTCCAACCATTTGAGTAAAAACGGAAGTCGTAATACCAAAATCTCAGTGAAAGAGAGGAAAAAAATGTTCATTTTAAATGCGGTTTTACCTTTCGTTTGAAGGAAATTTTGTTTATTTTCTGGAATTGTTCCTGTTTTTAAAATAAATCAACCTCCAGCTTTCAAAGCAGACGGTCGCTTGAAATATTTGATGGAATGTTAAACTAATACAGTTCCTATGCGTGGTAGTCTTCTTTGGCAGGCTTAGGTATTATTAGATACCTCTAAGTAGTGTTTTTAGATGTGACGAAATTTCCAACCATTTGAGTAAAAACGGAAGTCGTAAAACCAAAATCTCAGTGGAGAGAGGAAAGAAAATGTTCAATTTCAATGCGGTTTTGCCTTTCGTTTGAAGGCAATTTTGTTTATTTTCTGGAATTGTTCCGGTTTTTATAATTAGTCAACCTCTAGCTTTCAAAGCAGACGGTCGCTTGAAATAATTGATGGAATGTTAAACTAATACAGTTCCTATGCGTGGTAGTCTTCTTTGGCAGGCTTAGGTATTATTAGAGACCTCTAGGTAGTGTTTTTAGATTTGACGAAATTTCCAACCATTTGAGTAAAAACGGAAGTCGTAATACCAAAATCTCAGTGAGAGAGAGGAAAAAAATGTTCATTTTAAATGCGGTTTTACCTTTCGTTTGAAGGAAATTTTGTTTATTTTCTGGAATTGTTCCTGTTTTTAAAATAAATCAACCTCCAGCTTTCAAAGCAGACGGTCGCTTGAAATAATTGATGGAATGTTAAAATAATACAGTTACTATGCGTGGTAGTCTTCTTTGGCAGGCTTAGGTATTATTAGAGACCTCTAGGTAGTGTTTTTAGATTTGACGAAATTTCCAACCATTTGAGTAAAAACGGAAGTCGTAATACCAAAATCTCAGTGAGAGAGAGGAAAAAAATGTTCATTTTAAATGCGGTTTTACCTTTCGTTTGAAGGAAATTTTGTTTATTTTCTGGAATTGTTCCTGTTTTTAAAATAAATCAACCTCCAGCTTTCAAAGCAGACGGTCGCTTGAAATAATTGATGGAATGTTAAAATAATACAGTTACTATGCGTGGTAGTCTTCTTTGGCAGGCTTAGGTATTATTAGAGACCTCTAGGTAGTGTTTTTAGATTTGACGAAATTTCCAACCATTTGAGTAAAAACGGAAGTCGTAATACCAAAATCTCAGTGAGAGAGAGGAAAAAAATGTTCATTTTAAATGCGGTTTTACCTTTCGTTTGAAGGAAATTTTGTTTATTTTCTGGAATTGTTCCGGTTTTTATAATTAGTCAACCTCTAGCTTTCAAACCAGACGGTCGCTTGAAATAATTGATGGAATGTTAAACTAATACAGTTCCTATGCGTGGTAGTCTTCTTTAGCAGGCTTAGGTAATATTAGAGACCTCTAGGTAGTGTTTTTAGATGTGACGAAATTTCCAACCATTTGAGTAAAAACGGAAGTCGTAATACCAAAATCTCAGTGAGAGAGAGGAAAAAAATGTTCATTTTAAATGCGGTTTTACCTTTCGTTTGAAGGAAATTTTGTTTATTTTTTGGAATTGTTCCTGTTTTTATAATTAGTCAACCTCTAGCTTTCAAAGCAGACGGTCGCTTGAAATAATTGATGGAATGTTAAACTAATACAGTTACTATGCGTGGTAGTCTTCTTTGGCAGGCTTAGGTATTATTAGATACCTCTAAGTAGTGTTTTTTGATGTGACGAAATTTCCAACCATTTGAGTAAAAACGGAAGTCGTAATACCAAAATCTCAGTGAGAGAGAGGAAAAAAATGTTCATTTTAAATGCGGTTTTACCTTTCGTTTGAAGGAAATTTTGTTTATTTTTTGGAATTGTTCCTGTTTTTATAATTAGTCAACCTCTAGCTTTCAAAGCAGACGGTCGCTTGAAATAATTGATGGAATGTTAAAATAATACAGTTACTATGCGTGGTAGTCTTCTTTGGCAGGCTTAGGTATTATTAGAGACCTCTAGGTAGTGTTTTTAGATGTGACGAAATTTCCAACCATTTGAGTAAAAACGGAAGTCGTAATACCAAAATCTCAGTGAGAGAGAGGAAAAAAATGTTCATTTTAAATGCGGTTTTACCTTTCGTTTGAAGGAAATTTTGTTTAATTTCTGGAATTGTTCCTGTTTTTAAAATAAATCAACCTCCAGCTTTCAAAGCAGACGGTCGCTTGAAATAATTGATGGAATGTTAAAATAATACAGTTACTATGCGTGGTAGTCTTCTCTGGCAGGCTTAGGTATTATTAGATACCTCTAAGTAGTGTTTTTAGATGTGACGAAATTTCCAACCATTTGAGTAAAAACGGAAGTCGTAATACCAAAATCTCAGTGAGAGAGAGGAAAAAAATGTTCATTTTAAATGCGGTTTTACCTTTCGTTTGAAGGAAATTTTGTTTATTTTCTGGAATTGTTCCGGTTTTTATAATTAGTCAACCTCTAGCTTTCAAACCAGACGGTCGCTTGAAATAATTGATGGAATGTTAAACTAATACAGTTCCTATGCGTGGTAGTCTTCTTTAGCAGGCTTAGGTAATATTAGAGACCTCTAAGTAGTGTTTTTTGATGTGACGAAATTTCCAAACATTTGAGTAAAAACGGAAGTCGTAATACCAAAATCTCAGTGAGAGAGAGGAAAAAAATGTTCATTTTAAATGCGGTTTTACCTTTCGTTTGAAGGAAATTTTGTTTATTTTTTGGAATTGTTCCTGTTTTTATAATTAGTCAACCTCTAGCTTTCAAAGCAGACGGTCGCTTGAAATAATTGATGGAATGTTAAACTAATACAGTTACTATGCGTGGTAGTCTTCTTTGGCAGGCTTAGATATTATTAGATACCTCTAAGTAGTGTTTTTTGATGTGACGAAATTTCCAACCATTTGAGTAAAAACGGAAGTCGTAATACCAAAATCTCAGTGAGAGAGAGGAAAAAAATGTTCATTTTAAATGCGGTTTTACCTTTCGTTTGAAGGAAATTTTGTTTATTTTTTGGAATTGTTCCTGTTTTTATAATTAGTCAACCTCTAGCTTTCAAAGCAGACGGTCGCTTGAAATAATTGATGGAATGTTAAAATAATACAGTTCCTATGCGTGGTAGTCTTCTTTGGCAGGCTTAGGTATTATTAGAGACCTCTAAGTAGTGTTTTTAGATGTGACGAAATTTCCAACCATTTGAGTAAAAACGGAAGTCGTAAAACCAAAATCTCAGTGAGAGAGAGGAAAGAAAATGTTCAATTTCAATGCGGTTTTGCCTTTCGTTTGAAGGAAATTTTGTTTATTTTCTGGAATTGTTCCGGTTTTTATAATTAGTCAACCTCTAGCTTTCAAAGCAGACGGTCGCTTGAAATAATTGATGGGATGTTAAACTAATACAGTTACTATGCGTGGTAGTCTTCTTTGGCAGGCTTAGGTATTATTAGAGACCTCTAAGTAGTGTTTTTAGATGTGACGAAATTTCCAACCATTTGAGTAAAAACGGAAGTCGTAATACCAAAATCTCAGTGAGAGAGAGGAAAAAAATGTTCATTTTAAATGCGGTTTTACCTTTCGTTTGAAGGAAATTTTGTTTATTTTCTGGAATTGTTCCTGTTTTTATAATTAGTCAACCTCCAGCTTTCAAAGCAGACGGTCGCTTGAAATAATCGATGGAATGTTAAACTAATACAGTTCCTATGCGTGGTAGTCTTCTTTAGCAGGCTTAGGTATTATTAGATACCTCTAAGTAGTGTTTTTAGATGTGACGAAATTTCCAACCATTTGAGTAAAAACGGAAGTCGTAATACCAAAATCTCAGTGAGAGAGAGGAAAAAAATGTTCATTTTAAATGCGGTTTTACCTTTCGTTTGAAGGAAAATTTTGTTTATTTTCTGGAATTGTTCCTGTTTTTATAATTAGTCAACCTCCAGCTTTCAAAGCAGACGGTCGCTTGAAATAATCGATGGAATGTTAAACTAATACAGTTCCTATGCGTGGTAGTCTTCTTTGGCAGGCTTAGGTATCATTAGATACCTCTAAGTAGTGTTCTTAGATGTGACAAAATTTCCAACCATTTGAGTAAAAACGGAAGTCGTAAAACCAAAATCTCAGTGGAGAGAGGAAAGAAAATGTTCAATTTCAATGCGGTTTTGCCTTTCGTTTGAAGGAAAATTTTGTTTATTTTCTGGAATTGTTCCGGTTTTTATAATTAGTCAACCTCTAGCTTTCAAACCAGACGGTCGCTTGAAATAATTGATGGAATGTTAAACTAATACAGTTCCTATGCGTGGTAGTCTTCTTTGGCAGGCTTAGGTATTATTAGATACCTCTAAGTAGTGTTTTTAGATGTGACGAAATTTCCAACCATTTGAGTAAAAACGGAAGTCGTAATACCAAAATCTCAGTGAGAGAGAGGAAAAAAATGTTCATTTTAAATGCGGTTTTACCTTTCGTTTGAAGGAAATTTTGTTTATTTTCTGGAATTGTTCCTGTTTTTATAATTAGTCAACCTCCAGCTTTCAAAGCAGACGGTCGCTTGAAATAATCGATGGAATGTTAAACTAATACAGTTCCTATGCGTGGTAGTCTTCTTTAGCAGGCTTAGGTATTATTAGATACCTCTAAGTAGTGTTTTTAGATGTGACGAAATTTCCAACCATTTGAGTAAAAACGGAAGTCGTAATACCAAAATCTCAGTGAGAGAGAGGAAAAAAATGTTCATTTTAAATGCGGTTTTACCTTTCGTTTGAAGGAAAATTTTGTTTATTTTCTGGAATTGTTCCTGTTTTTATAATTAGTCAACCTCCAGCTTTCAAAGCAGACGGTCGCTTGAAATAATCGATGGAATGTTAAACTAATACAGTTCCTATGCGTGGTAGTCTTCTTTGGCAGGCTTAGGTATCATTAGATACCTCTAAGTAGTGTTCTTAGATGTGACAAAATTTCCAACCATTTGAGTAAAAACGGAAGTCGTAAAACCAAAATCTCAGTGGAGAGAGGAAAGAAAATGTTCAATTTCAATGCGGTTTTGCCTTTCGTTTGAAGGAAAATTTTGTTTATTTTCTGGAATTGTTCCGGTTTTTATAATTAGTCAACCTCTAGCTTTCAAACCAGACGGTCGCTTGAAATAATTGATGGAATGTTAAACTAATACAGTTCCTATGCGTGGTAGTCTTCTTTGGCAGGCTTAGGTATTATTAGATACCTCTAAGTAGTGTTTTTAGATGTGACGAAATTTCCAACCATTTGAGTAAAAACGGAAGTCGTAATACCAAAATCTCAGTGAGAGAGAGGAAAAAAATGTTCATTTTAAATGCGGTTTTACCTTTCGTTTGAAAGAAATTTTGTTTATTTTCAGGAATTGTTCCGGTTTTTATAATTAGTCAACCTCTAGCTTTCAAAGCAGACGGTCGCTTGAAATAATTGATGGAATGTTAAAATAATACAGTTCCTATGCGTGGTAGTCTTCTTTGGCAGGCTTAGGTATTATTAGAGACCTCTAAGTAGTGTTTTTAGATGTGACGAAATTTCCAACCATTTGAGTAAAAACGGAAGTCGTAATACCAAAATCTCAGTGAGAGAGAGGAAAAAAATGTTCATTTTAAATGCGGTTTTACCTTTCGTTTGAAAGAAATTTTGTTTATTTTCAGGAATTGTTCCGGTTTTTATAATTAGTCAACCTCTAGCTTTCAAAGCAGACGGTCGCTTGAAATAATTGATGGAATGTTAAAATAATACAGTTCCTATGCGTGGTAGTCTTCTCTGGCAGGCTTAGGTATTATTAGATACCTCTAAGTAGTGTTTTTAGATGTGACGAAATTTCCAACCATTTGAGTAAAAACGGAAGTCGTAATACCAAAATCTCAGTGAGAGAGAGGAAAAAAATGTTCATTTTAAATGCGGTTTTACCTTTCGTTTGAAAGAAATTTTGTTTATTTTCAGGAATTGTTCCGGTTTTTATAATTAGTCAACCTCTAGCTTTCAAAGCAGACGGTCGCTTGAAATAATTGATGGAATGTTAAAATAATACAGTTCCTATGCGTGGTAGTCTTCTTTGGCAGGCTTAGGTATTATTAGAGACCTCTAAGTAGTGTTTTTAGATGTGACGAAATTTCCAACCATTTGAGTAAAAACGGAAGTCGTAATACCAAAATCTCAGTGAGAGAGAGGAAAGAAAATGTTCAATTTCAATGCGGTTTTGCCTTTCGTTTGAAGGAAATTTTGTTTATTTTCTGGAATTGTTCCTGTTTTTATAATTAGTCAACCTCTAGCTTTCAAAGCAGACGGTCGCTTGAAATAATTGATGGAATGTTAAACTAATACAGTTCCTATGCGTGGTAGTCTTCTTTGGCAGGCTTAGGTATTATTAGAGACCTCTAAGTAGTGTTTTTAGATGTGACGAAATTTCCAACCATTTGAGTAAAAACGGAAGTCGTAATACCAAAATCTCAGTGAGAGAGAGGAAAAAAATGTTCATTTTAAATGCGGTTTTACCTTTCGTTTGAAGGAAATTTTGTTTATTTTTTGGAATTGTTCCTGTTTTTATAATTAGTCAACCTCTAGCTTTCAAAGCAGACGGTCGCTTGAAATAATTGATGGAATGTTAAACTAATACAGTTCCTATGCGTGGTAGTCTTCTTTGGCAGGCTTAGGTAATATTAGAGACCTCTAAGTAGTGTTTTTAGATGTGACGAAATTTCCAACCATTTGAGTAAAAACGGAAGTCGTAATACCAAAATCTCAGTGACAGAGAGGAAAAAAATGTTCATTTTAAATGCGGTTTTACCTTTCGTTTGAAGGAAATTTTGTTTAGTTTCTGGAATTGTTCCGGTTTTTATAATTAGTCAACCTCTAGCTTTCAAACCAGACGGTCGCTTGAAATAATTGATGGAATGTTAAACTAATACAGTTCCTATGCGTGGTAGTCTTCTTTGGCAGGCTTAGGTATTATTAGAGACCTCTAAGTAGTGTTTTTAGATGTGACGAAATTTCCAACCATTTGAGTAAAAACGGAAGTCGTAATACCAAAATCTCAGTGAGAGAGAGGAAAAAAATGTTCACTTTAAATGCGGTTTTACCTTTCGTTTGAAGGAAATTTTGTTTATTTTCTGGAATTGTTCCGGTTTTTATAGTTAGTCAACCTCTAGCTTTCAAACCAGACGGTCGCTTGAAATAATTGATGGAATGTTAAACTAATACAGTTCCTATGCGTGGTAGTCTTCTTTGGCAGGCTTAGGTATTATTAGAGACCTCTAAGTAGTGTTTTTAGATGTGACGAAATTTCCAACCATTTGAGTAAAAACGGAAGTCGTAATACCAAAATCTCAGTGAGAGAGAGGAAAAAAATGTTCATTTTAAATGCGGTTTTACCTTTCGTTTGAAGGAAATTTTGTTTATTTTCAGGAATTGTTCCGGTTTTTATAATAAGTCAACCTCTAGCTTTCAAAGCAGACGGTCGCTTGAAATAATTGATGGAATGTTAAAATAATACAGTTCCTATGCGTGGTAGTCTTCTTTGGCAGGCTTAGGTAATATTAGATACCTCTAAGTAGTGTTTTTAGATGTGACGAAATTTCCAACCATTTGAGTAAAAACGGAAGTCGTAATACCAAAATCTCAGTGAGAGAGAGGAAAAAAATATTCATTTTAAATTTGGTTTTACCTTTCGTTTGAAGGAAATTTTGTTTATTTTTTGGAAATGTTCCTGTTTTTATAATTAGTCAACCTCTAGCTTTCAAAGCAGACGGTCGCTTGAAATAATTGATGGAATGTTAAAATAATACAGTTACTATGCGTGGTAGTCTTCTTTGGCAGGCTTAGGTATTATTAGAGACCTCTAAGTAGTGTTTTTAGATGTGACGAAATTTCCAACCATTTGAGTAAAAACGGAAGTCGTAATACCAAAATCTCAGTGAGAGAGAGGAAAAAAATGTTCATTTTAAATGCGGTTTTACCTTTCGTTTGAAGGAAATTTTGTTTATTTTCAGGAATTGTTCCGGTTTTTATAATAAGTCAACCTCTAGCTTTCAAAGCAGACGGTCGCTTGAAATAATTGATGGAATGTTAAAATAATACAGTTCCTATGCGTGGTAGTCTTCTTTGGCAGGCTTAGGTAATATTAGATACCTCTAAGTAGTGTTTTTAGATGTGACGAAATTTCCAACCATTTGAGTAAAAACGGAAGTCGTAATACCAAAATCTCAGTGAGAGAGAGGAAAAAAATGTTCATTTTAAATGCGGTTTTACCTTTCGTTTGAAGGAAATTTTGTTTATTTTTTGGAAATGTTCCTGTTTTTATAATTAGTCAACCTCTAGCTTTCAAAGCAGACGGTCGCTTGAAATAATTGATGGAATGTTAAACTAATACAGTTCCTATGCGTGGTAGTCTTCTTTGGCAGGCTTAGGTATTATTAGAGACCTCTAAGTAGTGTTTTTAGATGTGACGAAATTTCCAACCATTTGAGTAAAAACGGAAGTCGTAATACCAAAATCTCAGTGAGAGAGAGGAAAAAAATGTTCATTTTAAATGCGGTTTTACCTTTCGTTTGAAGGAAATTTTGTTTATTTTCTGGAATTGTTCCTGTTTTTATAATTAGTCAACCTCTAGCTTTCAAAGCAGACGGTCGCTTGAAATAATTGATGGAACGTTAAACAAATACAGTTACTATGCGTGGTAGTCTTCTTTGGCAGGCTTAGGTATTATTAGAGACCTCTAAGTAGTGTTTTTAGATGTGACGAAATTTCCAACCATTTGAGTAAAAACGGAAGTCGTAATACCAAATTCTCAGTGAGAGAGAGGAAAAAAATGTTCATTTTAAATGCGGTTTTACCTTTCGTTTGAAGGAAATTTTGTTTATTTTCAGGAATTGTTCCGGTTTTTATAATTAGTCAACCTCTAGCTTTCAAAGCAGACGGTCGCTTGAAATAATTGATGGAATGTTAAAATAATACAGTTCCTATGCGTGGTAGTCTTCTTTGGCAGGCTTAGGTATTATTAGAGACCTCTAAGTAGTGTTTTTAGATGTGACGAAATTTCCAACCATTTGAGTAAAAACGGAAGTCGTAATACCAAAATCTCAGTGAGAGAGAGGAAAAAAATGTTCATTTTAAATGAGGTTTTACCTTTCGTTTGAAGGAAATTTTGTTTATTTTCTGGAATTGTTCCTGTTTTTATAATTAGTCAACCTCTAGCTTTCAAAGCTGACGGTCGCTTGAAATAATTGATGGAATGTTAAACTAATACAGTTCCTATGCGTGGTAGTCTTCTTTGGCAGGCTTAGGTATTATTAGAGACCTCTAAGTAGTGTTTTTAGATGTGACGAAATTTCCAACCATTTGAGTAAAAACGGAAGTCGTAATACCAAATTCTCAGTGAGAGAGAGGAAAAAAATGTTCATTTTAAATGAGGTTTTACCTTTCGTTTGAAGGAAATTTTGTTTATTTTCTGGAATTGTTCCTGTTTTTATAATTAGTCAACCTCTAGCTTTCAAAGCTGACGGTCGCTTGAAATAATTGATGGAATGTTAAACTAATACAGTTCCTATGCGTGGTAGTCTTCTTTGGCAGGCTTAGGTATTATTAGAGACCTCTAAGTAGTGTTTTTAGATGTGACGAAATTTCCAACCATTTGAGTAAAAACGGAAGTCGTAATACCAAAATCTCAGTGAGAGAGAGGAAAAAAATGTTCATTTTAAATGAGGTTTTACCTTTCGTTTGAAGGAAATTTTGTTTATTTTCTGGAATTGTTCCTGTTTTTATAATTAGTCAACCTCTAGCTTTCAAAGCAGACGGTCGCTTGAAATAATTGATGGAACGTTAAACAAATACAGTTACTATGCGTGGTAGTCTTCTTTGGCAGGCTTAGGTATTATTAGAGACCTCTAAGTAGTGTTTTTAGATGTGACGAAATTTCCAACCATTTGAGTAAAAACGGAAGTCGTAATACCAAATTCTCAGTGAGAGAGAGGAAAAAAATGTTCATTTTAAATGCGGTTTTACCTTTCGTTTGAAGGAAATTTTGTTTATTTTCAGGAATTGTTCCGGTTTTTATAATTAGTCAACCTCTAGCTTTCAAAGCAGACGGTCGCTTGAAATAATTGATGGAATGTTAAAATAATACAGTTCCTATGCGTGGTAGTCTTCTTTGGCAGGCTTAGGTATTATTAGAGACCTCTAAGTAGTGTTTTTAGATGTGACGAAATTTCCAACCATTTGAGTAAAAACGGAAGTCGTAATACCAAAATCTCAGTGAGAGAGAGGAAAAAAATGTTCATTTTAAATGAGGTTTTACCTTTCGTTTGAAGGAAATTTTGTTTATTTTCTGGAATTGTTCCTGTTTTTATAATTAGTCAACCTCTAGCTTTCAAAGCAGACGGTCGCTTGAAATAATTGATGGAACGTTAAACAAATACAGTTACTATGCGTGGTAGTCTTCTTTGGCAGGCTTAGGTATTATTAGAGACCTCTAAGTAGTGTTTTTAGATGTGACGAAATTTCCAACCATTTGAGTAAAAACGGAAGTCGTAATACCAAATTCTCAGTGAGAGAGAGGAAAAAAATGTTCATTTTAAATGCGGTTTTACCTTTCGTTTGAAGGAAATTTTGTTTATTTTCAGGAATTGTTCCGGTTTTTATAATTAGTCAACCTCTAGCTTTCAAAGCAGACGGTCGCTTGAAATAATTGATGGAATGTTAAAATAATACAGTTCCTATGCGTGGTAGTCTTCTTTGGCAGGCTTAGGTATTATTAGAGACCTCTAAGTAGTGTTTTTAGATGTGACGAAATTTCCAACCATTTGAGTAAAAACGGAAGTCGTAATACCAAAATCTCAGTGAGAGAGAGGAAAAAAATGTTCATTTTAAATGAGGTTTTACCTTTCGTTTGAAGGAAATTTTGTTTATTTTCTGGAATTGTTCCTGTTTTTATAATTAGTCAACCTCTAGCTTTCAAAGCTGACGGTCGCTTGAAATAATTGATGGAATGTTAAACTAATACAGTTCCTATGCGTGGTAGTCTTCTTTGGCAGGCTTAGGTATTATTAGAGACCTCTAAGTAGTGTTTTTAGATGTGACGAAATTTCCAACCATTTGAGTAAAAACGGAAGTCGTAATACCAAATTCTCAGTGAGAGAGAGGAAAAAAATGTTCATTTTAAATGAGGTTTTACCTTTCGTTTGAAGGAAATTTTGTTTATTTTCTGGAATTGTTCCTGTTTTTATAATTAGTCAACCTCTAGCTTTCAAAGCTGACGGTCGCTTGAAATAATTGATGGAATGTTAAACTAATACAGTTCCTATGCGTGGTAGTCTTCTTTGGCAGGCTTAGGTATTATTAGAGACCTCTAAGTAGTGTTTTTAGATGTGACGAAATTTCCAACCATTTGAGTAAAAACGGAAGTCGTAATACCAAAATCTCAGTGAGAGAGAGGAAAAAAATGTTCATTTTAAATGAGGTTTTACCTTTCGTTTGAAGGAAATTTTGTTTATTTTCTGGAATTGTTCCTGTTTTTATAATTAGTCAACCTCTAGCTTTCAAAGCAGACGGTCGCTTGAAATAATTGATGGAACGTTAAACAAATACAGTTACTATGCGTGGTAGTCTTCTTTGGCAGGCTTAGGTATTATTAGAGACCTCTAAGTAGTGTTTTTAGATGTGACGAAATTTCCAACCATTTGAGTAAAAACGGAAGTCGTAATACCAAATTCTCAGTGAGAGAGAGGAAAAAAATGTTCATTTTAAATGCGGTTTTACCTTTCGTTTGAAGGAAATTTTGTTTATTTTCAGGAATTGTTCCGGTTTTTATAATTAGTCAACCTCTAGCTTTCAAAGCAGACGGTCGCTTGAAATAATTGATGGAATGTTAAAATAATACAGTTACTATGCGTGGTAGTCTTCTTTGGCAGGCTTAGGTATTATTAGAGACCTCTAAGTAGTGTTTTTAGATGTGACGAAATTTCCAACCATTTGAGTAAAAACGGAAGTCGTAATACCAAAATCTCAGTGAGAGAGAGGAAAAAAATGTTCATTTTAAATGCGGTTTTACCTTTCGTTTGAAGGAAATTTTGTTTATTTTCTGGAATTGTTCCGGTTTTTATAATTAGTCAACCTCTAGCTTTCAAAGCAGACGGTCGCTTGAAATAATTGATGGAATGTTAAAATAATACAGTTCCTATGCGTGGTAGTCTTCTTTGGCAGGCTTAGGTAATATTAGAGACCTCTAAGTAGTGTTTTTAGATGTGACGAAATTTCCAACCATTTGAGTAAAAACGGAAGTCGTAATACCAAAATCTCAGTGAGAGAGAGGAAAAAAATGTTCATTTTAAATGCGGTTTTACCTTTCGTTTGAAGGAAATTTTGTTTATTTTCTGGAATTGTTCCGGTTTTTATAATTAGTCAACCTCTAGCTTTCAAAGCAGACGGTCGCTTGAAATAATTGATGGAATGTTAAACTAATACAGTTCCTATGCGTGGTAGTCTTCTTTGGCAGGCTTAGGTAATATTAGAGACCTCTAAGTAGTGTTTTTAGATGTGACGAAATTTCCAACCATTTGAGTAAAAACGGAAGTCGTAATACCAAATTCTCAGTGAGAGAGAGGGAAAAAAATGTTCATTTTAAATGCGGTTTTACCTTTCGTTTGAAGGAAATTTTGTTTTTCTTCAAACGTCAGTAAATCAGACATTACTCGACTCAGTAGCCGGTCTCAAAGTTTCACTTTTCCTCCGCCGGAGCTAAAGTGTTGCCAAGCAACACTTTACCTCCGCCGGAGCTAAAGTGGTGCCATAGCAACATCAACATACAAACACATAGCTACCTGTATTAAGAATCAACTATTGAAATTTTATTAATGTAGGCCCGTATATTCATCAATAAAATTCAACCTAAGATATGAAAACTCTCTATATAGTTTATTATTATCTAATAAGGTTAAAAGGAATTTGGTATTAATCAAACAATAATCTTTGGAAAATCTACACCGAAACGAAGTAATTCTGTGAAACGTCATAATTATACCCGAAGCCGGACGGTCGACAGGCGACTTCAGTCGAGTCGAGCTCGTGCTCGGCTCAGTCGGCTTAAACGTCAGAAAAAAAGTTGGGTTATTGCGAGGTAAACAAAAATTATTCCGTATTGAAATTTGAATATTGAACACAAGGATAATAATTATAACCATATACCTAGGTACATAAAGGAATCCAACATCTTATATTTTTATTATTAGGTATAGGTATTAGTGCACAGTTATAGGTACCTACCTACAAAGAAAATGAAAAAATAATTGACCAAGCAGGGTCTAGCAAGAGGTAGGTAGATGTTATCATTAATTTTATAACTTACTTACAAACTTTTATAACGTTTTTAATTTTGATTTTGCGATGATTAGTAGTTTAGTTACATAATTATTATTTTATTATTTTTCTTTAATAATTTCAATAATAATTTCTCGATGTTCACTGACGTTGATGACAGTGTCAATTTGACAGCGCCGCGTTTCTATAGAAGCAGCCCATACTCCATACTCACCTACTTATACCAGTCCAAACCTTTTGAAAATTCGCTTTCCTTCAATTAAAAATGATGTTCTTGCTTAAATTTGCCCACGTTTGAAGAAAAAATAGTATATTTTATTTGGAGGAAAAGTGACTTTTCATGGCTTGCTCTCTATTATCAGCCTCACTTCGTTCGGCTGATAAACACGAGCGCGCCATGAAAAGTGTCACTTTCCCTCCGTATAAAATAATATACTATTATTTTCAGGAATTGTTCCGGTTTTTATAATTAGTCAACCTCTAGCTTTCAAAGCAGACGGTCGCTTGAAATAATTGATGGAATGTTAAAATAATACAGTTACTATGCGTGGTAGTCTTCTTTGGCAGGCTTAGGTATTATTAGAGACCTCTAAGTAGTGTTTTTAGATGTGACGAAATTTCCAACCATTTGAGTAAAAACGGAAGTCGTAATACCAAAATCTCAGTGAGAGAGAGGAAAAAAATGTTCATTTTAAATGCGGTTTTACCTTTCGTTTGAAGGAAATTTTGTTTATTTTCAGGAATTGTTCCGGTTTTTATAATTAGTCAACCTCTAGCTTTCAAAGCAGACGGTCGCTTGAAATAATTGATGGAATGTTAAAATAATACAGTTACTATGCGTGGTAGTCTTCTTTGGCAGGCTTAGGTATTATTAGAGACCTCTAAGTAGTGTTTTTGGTATTATTAGAGACCTCTAAGTAGTGTTTTTAGATGTGACGAAATTTCCAACCATTTGAGTAAAAACGGAAGTCGTAATACCAAAATCTCAGTGAGAGAGAGGAAAAAAATGTTCATTTTAAATGCGGTTTTACCTTTCGTTTGAAGGAAATTTTGTTTATTTTCAGGAATTGTTCCGGTTTTTATAATTAGTCAACCTCTAGCTTTCAAAGCAGACGGTCGCTTGAAATAATTGATGGAATGTTAAAATAATACAGTTACTATGCGTGGTAGTCTTCTTTGGCAGGCTTAGGTATTATTAGAGACCTCTAAGTAGTGTTTTTAGATGTGACGAAATTTCCAACCATTTGAGTAAAAACGGAAGTCGTAATACCAAAATCTCAGTGAGAGAGAGGAAAAAAATGTTCATTTTAAATGCGGTTTTACCTTTCGTTTGAAGGAAATTTTGTTTATTTTCTGGAATTGTTCCGGTTTTTATAATTAGTCAACCTCTAGCTTTCAAAGCAGACGGTCGCTTGAAATAATTGATGGAATGTTAAACTAATACAGTTCCTATGCGTGGTAGTCTTCTTTGGCAGGCTTAGGTATTATTAGAGACCTCTAAGTAGTGTTTTTAGATGTGACGAAATTTCCAACCATTTGAGTAAAAACGGAAGTCGTAATACCAAAATCTCAGTGAGAGAGAGGAAAAAAATGTTCATTTTAAATGCGGTTTTACCTTTCGTTTGAAGGAAATTTTGTTTATTTTCAGGAATTGTTCCGGTTTTTATAATTAGTCAACCTCTAGCTTTCAAAGCAGACGGTCGCTTGAAATAATTGATGGAATGTTAAAATAATACAGTTACTATGCGTGGTAGTCTTCTTTGGCAGGCTTAGGTATTATTAGAGACCTCTAAGTAGTGTTTTTAGATGTGACGAAATTTCCAACCATTTGAGTAAAAACGGAAGTCGTAATACCAAAATCTCAGTGAGAGAGAGGAAAAAAATGTTCATTTTAAATGCGGTTTTACCTTTCGTTTGAAGGAAATTTTGTTTATTTTCTGGAATTGTTCCGGTTTTTATAATTAGTCAACCTCTAGCTTTCAAAGCAGACGGTCGCTTGAAATAATTGATGGAATGTTAAACTAATACAGTTCCTATGCGTGGTAGTCTTCTTTGGCAGGCTTAGGTATTATTAGAGACCTCTAAGTAGTGTTTTTAGATGTGACGAAATTTCCAACCATTTGAGTAAAAACGGAAGTCGTAATACCAAAATCTCAGTGAGAGAGAGGAAAAAAATGTTCATTTTAAATGCGGTTTTACCTTTCGTTTGAAGTAAATTTTGTTTATTTTCAGGAATTGTTCCGGTTTTTATAATTAGTCAACCTCTAGCTTTCAAAGCAGACGGTCGCTTGAAATAATTGATGGAATGTTAAAATAATACAGTTACTATGCGTGGTAGTCTTCTTTGGCAGGCTTAGGTATCCCTGAACTGGTATCGTGGGGTGTTTTGACACCCCAGGGTCTACATTTTTGTAAAAATGAAGTGGTTCAATTTATTTATTTTTTTTTGTTGTTTCAGGTATTCTCCTAACTTAAAGTCATCTATGAAACAGTGTTGCATTTGACTATAGAAAATTAAAAATTTTGTGAAAAAACAGTGCTTGGGGTGTGCAACGACCCCACGATACCAGTTAAAGTTCCCAATATATTACTATTGTTTTTATATGGCCATTAAAATTATATTGTTTTTTTTTATTCAGTTTGTAAGAATGGACCTTCAAGATTTATTATAAGCAGAAGATTTTTTTAATTTAACATTATAAGACTCATTGTAATGATTAACAAAGAATGCCGATTTTATTTATAGTTTTATGCAATAAGTTGAGAAAATTGTTATTTTATATTGTTTTTGACGAAAAATGTTTGGTTTTTTATATTCCATAATTAGTTTATAGTTCATAGAAGTAAATAATCAAAAAAAAGATTTAAAAGCAAAAGTTTTTTCAATTTTAAAATAATATTGTATTTGGGGTGTCAGAACACCCCACGATACCAGTTACGTTTCGTGAAAACACGATACCAGTTCAGGGGTATTATTAGAGACCTCTAAGTAGTGTTTTTAGATGTGACGAAATTTCCAACCATTTGAGTAAAAACGGAAGTCGTAATACCAAATTCTCAGTGAGAGAGAGGAAAAAAAATGTTCATTTTAAATGCGGTTTTACCTTTCGTTTGAAGGAAATTTTGTTTATTTTCAGGAATTGTTCCGGTTTTTATAATTAGTCAACCTCTAGCTTTCAAAGCAGACGGTCGCTTGAAATAATTGATGGAATGTTAAAATAATACAGTTACTATGCGTGGTAGTCTTCTTTGGCAGGCTTAGGTATTATTAGAGACCTCTAAGTAGTGTTTTTAGATGTGACGAAATTTCCAACCATTTGAGTAAAAACGGAAGTCGTAATACCAAAATCTCAGTGAGAGAGAGGAAAAAAATGTTCATTTTAAATGCGGTTTTACCTTTCGTTTGAAGGAAATTTTGTTTATTTTCTGGAATTGTTCCGGTTTTTATAATTAGTCAACCTCTAGCTTTCAAACCAGACGGTCGCTTGAAATAATTGATGGAATGTTAAACTAATACAGTTCCTATGCGTGGTAGTCTTCTTTGGCAGGCTTAGGTAATATTAGAGACCTTTAAGTAGTGTTTTTAGATGTGACGAAATTTCCAACCATTTGAGTAAAAACGGAAGTCGTAATACCAAAATCTCAGTGAGAGAGAGAAAAAAAATGTTCATTTTAAATGCGGTTTTACCTTTCGTTTGAAGGAAATTTTGTTTATTTTCTGGAATTGTTCCGGTTTTTATAATTAGTCAACCTCTAGCTTTCAAAGCAGACGGTCGCTTGAAATAATTGATGGAATGTTAAACTAATACAGTTCCTATGCATGGTAGTCTTCTTTGGCAGGCTTAGGTATTATTAGAGACCTCTAAGTAGTGTTTTTAGATGTGACGAAATTTCCAACCATTTGAGTAAAAACGGAAGTCGTAATACCAAATTCTCAGTGAGAGAGAGGAAAAAAATGTTCATTTTAAATGCGGTTTTACCTTTCGTTTGAAGGAAATTTTGTTTATTTTCTGGAATTGTTCCGGTTTTTATAATTAGTCAACCTCTAGCTTTCAAAGCAGACGGTCGCTTGAAATAATTGATGGAATGTTAAACTAATACAGTTCCTATGCGTGGTAGTCTTCTTTGGCAGGCTCAGGTAATATTAGAGACCTCTAAGTAGTGTTTTTAGATGTGACGAAATTTCCAACCATTTGAGTAAAAACGGAAGTCGTAAAACCAAAATCTCAGTGCGAGAGAGGAAAGAAAATGTTCAATTTCAATGCGGTTTTACCTTTCGTTTGAAGGAAATTTTGTTTATTTTCGGAATTGTTCCGGTTTTTATAATTAGTCAACCTCTAGCTTTCAAAGCAGACGGTCGCTTGAAATAATTGATGGAATGTTAAACTAATACAGTTCCTATGCGTGGTAGTCTTCTTTGGCAGGCTTAGGTAATATTAGAGACCTCTAAGTAGTGTTTTTAGATGTGACGAAATTTCCAACCATTTGAGTAAAAACGGAAGTCGTAATACCAAAATCTCAGTGAGAGAGAGGAAAAAAATGTTCATTTTAAATGCGGTTTTACCTTTCGTTTGAAGGAAATTTTGTTTATTTTCTGGAATTGTTCCGGTTTTTATAATTAGTCAACCTCTAGCTTTCAAACCAGACGGTCGCTTGAAATAATTGATGGAATGTTAAACTAATACAGTTCCTATGCGTGGTAGTCTTCTTTGGCAGGCTTAGGTAATATTAGAGACCTCTAAGTAGTGTTTTTAGATGTGACGAAATTTCCAACCATTTGAGTAAAAACGGAAGTCGTAATACCAAAATCTCAGTGAGAGAGAGGAAAAAAATGTTCATTTTAAATGCGGTTTTACCTTTCGTTTGAAGGAAATTTTGTTTATTTTCTGGAATTGTTCCGGTTTTTATAATTAGTCAACCTCTAGCTTTCAAACCAGACGGTCGCTTGAAATAATTGATGGAATGTTAAACTAATACAGTTCCTATGCGTGGTAGTCTTCTTTGGCAGGCTTAGGTAATATTAGAGACCTCTAAGTAGTGTTTTTAGATGTGACGAAATTTCCAACCATTTGAGTAAAAACGGAAGTCGTAATACCAAAATCTCAGTGAGAGAGAGGAAAAAAATGTTCATTTTAAATGCGGTTTTACCTTTCGTTTGAAGGAAATTTTGTTTATTTTCTGGAATTGTTCCGGTTTTTATAATTAGTCAACCTCTAGCTTTCAAAGCAGACGGTCGCTTGAAATAATTGATGGAATGTTAAACTAATACAGTTCCTATGCATGGTAGTCTTCTTTGGCAGGCTTAGGTATAATTAGAGACCTCTAAGTAGTGTTTTTAGATGTGACGAAATTTCCAACCATTTGAGTAAAAACGGAAGTCGTAATACCAAATTCTCAGTGAGAGAGAGGAAAAAAAATGTTCATTTTAAATGCGGTTTTACCTTTCGTTTGAAGGAAATTTTGTTTATTTTCTGGAATTGTTCCGGTTTTTATAATTAGTCAACCTCTAGCTTTCAAAGCAGACGGTCGCTTGAAATAATTGATGGAATGTTAAACTAATACAGTTCCTATGCGTGGTAGTCTTCTTTGGCAGGCTTAGGTAATATTAGAGACCTCTAAGTAGTGTTTTTAGATGTGACGAAATTTCCAACCATTTGAGTAAAAACGGAAGTCGTAAAACCAAAATCTCAGTGAGAGAGAGGAAAGAAAATGTTCAATTTCAATGCGGTTTTGCCTTTCGTTTGAAGGAAATTTTGTTCATTTTCTGGAATTGTTCCTGTTTTTATAATAAGTCAACCTCAAGCTTTCAAACCAGACGGTCGCTTGAAATAATTGATGGAATGTTAAACTAATACAGTTCCTATGCGTGGTAGTCTTCTTTGGCAGGCTTAGGTATTATTAGAGACCTCTAAGTAGTGTTTTTAGATGTGACGAAATTTCCAACCATTTGAGTAAAAACGGAAGTCGTAATACCAAAATCTCAGTGAGAGAGAGGAAAAAAATGTTCATTTTAAATGCGGTTTTACCTTTCGTTTGAAGGAAATTTTGTTTATTTTCTGGAATTGTTCCTGTTTTTATAATTAGTCAACCTCTAGCTTTCAAAGCAGACGGTCGCTTGAAATAATTGATGGAACGTTAAACAAATACAGTTACTATGCGTGGTAGTCTTCTTTGGCAGGCTTAGGTATTATTAGAGACCTCTAAGTAGTGTTTTTAGATGTGACGAAATTTCCAACCATTTGAGTAAAAACGGAAGTCGTAAAACCAAAATCTCAGTGAGAGAGAGGAAAGAAAATGTTCAATTTCAATGCGGTTTTGCCTTTCGTTTGAAGGAAATTTTGTTTATTTTCTGGAATTGTTCCTGTTTTTATAATTAGTCAACCTCTAGCTTTCAAAGCAGACGGTCGCTTGAAATAATTGATGGAATGTTAAACTAATACAGTTCCTATGCGTGGTAGTCTTCTTTGGCAGGCTTAGGTATTATTAGAGACCTCTAAGTAGTGTTTTTAGATGTGACGAAATTTCCAACCATTTGAGTAAAAACGGAAGTCGTAAAACCAAAATCTCAGTGAGAGAGAGGAAAGAAAATGTTCAATTTCAATGCGGTTTTGCCTTTCGTTTGAAGGAAATTTTGTTCATTTTCTGGAATTGTTCCTGTTTTTATAATAAGTCAACCTCAAGCTTTCAAACCAGACGGTCGCTTGAAATAATTGATGGAATGTTAAACTAATACAGTTCCTATGCGTGGTAGTCTTCTTTGGCAGGCTTAGGTATTATTAGAGACCTCTAAGTAGTGTTTTTAGATGTGACGAAATTTCCAACCATTTGAGTAAAAACGGAAGTCGTAATACCAAAATCTCAGTGAGAGAGAGGAAAAAAATGTTCATTTTAAATGCGGTTTTAACTTTCGTTTGAAGGAAATTTTGTTTATTTTCTGGAATTGTTCCTGTTTTTATAATTAGTCAACCTCTAGCTTTCAAAGCAGACGGTCGCTTGAAATAATTGATGGAATGTTAAACTAATACAGTTACTATGCGTGGTAGTCTTCTTTGGCAGGCTTAGGTATTATTAGATACCTCTAAGTAGTGTTTTTAGATGTGACGAAATTTCCAACCATTTGAGTAAAAACGGAAGTCGTAATACCAAAATCTCAGTGAGAGAGAGGAAAAAAATGTTCATTTTAAATGCGGTTTTAACTTTCGTTTGAAGGAAATTTTGTTTATTTTCTGGAATTGTTCCTGTTTTTATAATTAGTCAACCTCTAGCTTTCAAAGCAGACGGTCGCTTGAAATAATTGATGGAATGTTAAACTAATACAGTTCCTATGCGTGGTAGTCTTCTTTGGCAGGCTTAGGTATTATTAGAGACCTCTAAGTAGTGTTTTTAGATGTGACGAAATTTCCAACCATTTGAGTAAAAACGGAAGTCGTAAAACCAAAATCTCAGTGAGAGAGAGGAAAGAAAATGTTCAATTTCAATGCGGTTTTGCCTTTCGTTTGAAGGAAATTTTGTTCATTTTCTGGAATTGTTCCTGTTTTTATAATAAGTCAACCTCAAGCTTTCAAACCAGACGGTCGCTTGAAATAATTGATGGAATGTTAAACTAATACAGTTCCTATGCGTGGTAGTCTTCTTTGGCAGGCTTAGGTATTATTAGAGACCTCTAAGTAGTGTTTTTAGATGTGACGAAATTTCCAACCATTTGAGTAAAAACGGAAGTCGTAATACCAAAATCTCAGTGAGAGAGAGGAAAAAAATGTTCATTTTAAATGCGGTTTTTCCTTTCGTTTGAAGGAAATTTTGTTTATTTTCTGGAATTGTTCCTGTTTTTATAATTAGTCAACCTCTAGCTTTCAAAGCAGACGGTCGCTTGAAATAATTGATGGAACGTTAAACAAATACAGTTACTATGCGTGGTAGTCTTCTTTGGCAGGCTTAGGTATTATTAGAGACCTCTAAGTAGTGTTTTTAGATGTGACGAAATTTCCAACCATTTGAGTAAAAACGGAAGTCGTAAAACCAAAATCTCAGTGAGAGAGAGGAAAGAAAATGTTCAATTTCAATGCGGTTTTACCTTTCGTTTGAAGGAAATTTTGTTTATTTTCAGGAATTGTTCCGGTTTTTATAATTAGTCAACCTCTAGCTTTCAAAGCAGACGGTCGCTTGAAATAATTGATGGAATGTTAAAATAATACAGTTACTATGCGTGGTAGTCTTCTTTGGCAGGCTTAGGTATTATTAGATACCTCTAAGTAGTGTTTTTAGATGTGACGAAATTTCCAACCATTTGAGTAAAAACGGAAGTCGTAATACCAAAATCTCAGTGAGAGAGAGGAAAAAAATGTTCATTTTAAATGCGGTTTTAACTTTCGTTTGAAGGAAATTTTGTTTATTTTCTGGAATTGTTCCGGTTTTTATAATTAGTCAACCTCTAGCTTTCAAAGCAGACGGTCGCTTGAAATAATTGATGGAATGTTAAACTAATACAGTTCCTATGCGTGGTAGTCTTCTTTGGCAGGCTTAGGTATTATTAGAGACCTCTAAGTAGTGTTTTTAGATGTGACGAAATTTCCAACCATTTGAGTAAAAACGGAAGTCGTAAAACCAAAATCTCAGTGAGAGAGAGGAAAGAAAATGTTCAATTTCAATGCGGTTTTGCCTTTCGTTTGAAGGAAATTTTGTTCATTTTCTGGAATTGTTCCTGTTTTTATAATAAGTCAACCTCAAGCTTTCAAACCAGACGGTCGCTTGAAATAATTGATGGAATGTTAAACTAATACAGTTCCTATGCGTGGTAGTCTTCTTTGGCAGGCTTAGGTATTATTAGAGACCTCTAAGTAGTGTTTTTAGATGTGACGAAATTTCCAACCATTTGAGTAAAAACGGAAGTCGTAATACCAAAATCTCAGTGAGAGAGAGGAAAAAAATGTTCATTTTAAATGCGGTTTTTCCTTTCGTTTGAAGGAAATTTTGTTTATTTTCTGGAATTGTTCCTGTTTTTATAATTAGTCAACCTCTAGCTTTCAAAGCAGACGGTCGCTTGAAATAATTGATGGAACGTTAAACAAATACAGTTACTATGCGTGGTAGTCTTCTTTGGCAGGCTTAGGTATTATTAGAGACCTCTAAGTAGTGTTTTTAGATGTGACGAAATTTCCAACCATTTGAGTAAAAACGGAAGTCGTAAAACCAAAATCTCAGTGAGAGAGAGGAAAGAAAATGTTCAATTTCAATGCGGTTTTGCCTTTCGTTTGAAGGAAATTTTGTTTATTTTCTGGAATTGTTCCTGTTTTTATAATTAGTCAACCTCTAGCTTTCAAAGCAGACGGTCGCTTGAAATAATTGATGGAATGTTAAAATAATACAGTTACTATGCGTGGTAGTCTTCTTTGGCAGGCTTAGGTATTATTAGATACCTCTAAGTAGTGTTTTTAGATGTGACGAAATTTCCAACCATTTGAGTAAAAACGGAAGTCGTAATACCAAAATCTCAGTGAGAGAGAGGAAAAAAATGTTCATTTTAAATGCGGTTTTAACTTTCGTTTGAAGGAAATTTTGTTTATTTTCTGGAATTGTTCCTGTTTTTATAATTAGTCAACCTCTAGCTTTCAAAGCAGACGGTCGCTTGAAATAATTGATGGAATGTTAAACTAATACAGTTCCTATGCGTGGTAGTCTTCTTTGGCAGGCTTAGGTATTATTAGAGACCTCTAAGTAGTGTTTTTAGATGTGACGAAATTTCCAACCATTTGAGTAAAAACGGAAGTCGTAATACCAAAATCTCAGTGAGAGAGAGGAAAAAATGTTCATTTTAAATGCGGTTTTTCCTTTCGTTTGAAGGAAATTTTGTTTATTTTCTGGAATTGTTCTTGTTTTTATAATTAGTCAACCTCTAGCTTTCAAAGCAGACGGTCGCTTGAAATAATTGATGGAACGTTAAACAAATACAGTTACTATGCGTGGTAGTCTTCTTTGGCAGGCTTAGGTAATATTAGAGACCTCTAAGTAGTGTTTTTAGATGTGACGAAATTTCCAACCATTTGAGAAAAAAGGAAGTCGTAATTCCAAAATCTCAGTGAGAGAGAGGAAAAAAATGTTCATTTTAAATGCGGTTTTACCTTTCGTTTGAAGGAAATTTTGTTTATTTTCTGGAATTGTTCCGGTTTTTATAATTAGTCACCCGATCATGACCCCCAGATCACGAAAAAGTGGTTTTCCAAAATTCACCTGCCCACGATATATATATATATATATTTATATATATATATGTATTGGTTGCATTTTACGGCACCCACGTAATCCATATACAATCTGGCACCCACACTTTTATACGTATAAAATAAAAAGTCCTTTTGTGGTTATACTGGCACCCATGTAAATCGAGTCCCAAATGGCACCAAAATGTATGAACTTGTGATAATAAGGGTCAAACTGACACCCTACAGCGTTGCCAAGATATCTGATCATTTTATGCATATAAAATAAAATTTCCGAGTGGTTGGCGTATTGGCACCATTGTTAACATTTGTCTAAATGAAACCAAAATGTATGAACTTGTGATATTACAGGTCTAAGTGACACCCTACCACTATTCGTATAGAAAGTGTACCTACCTATAAGAATTGAACATAATCGGAAATTTTAGGAATATCTGCATGAATGAAATTAGCTGGAAAAAGCATGAATTCGCGCAATGCACGAGAATACTTTTAAATACAATCCTTAAGAAGGGTTTCCATATGTGCATTTCGATGCGGCATAAATGTTCGTTACAGCATCAAAATGCATACCTATGCATTTTTGTATTCACATTATGCATCTCTAGGAAAAAGCACAATAATTCAATATATATATTTGAACTATTCAGAGGGGCTTAAACCAGTGGCATTATTGATAGGGGAGGCCGAAAGAAATTAAATTAGTGATCCGGCGAATATGGCGCCGATGGCGATAATTTTTTAAATATTTTCGGTTAGAAAACAGCATTTAAACTTTTACTCATAATCTGCTGGTAAGAAAAGATTATTAACATTTTAACCATTTTGATAATACATATTTTGTGGCTCTTTTTATTGGGTAGTTCGTCAGTAGTAATATTGTCTCACATTAAAAAAGAAACAAAATTGGAGTAAGCTTCTATAAAAAAATTCAATGAGTCTCATTAGAAAAGTTGAAATTATCTTAAAATAAAAAAATAATAACTAAAAAATTAATTCTGAGGTGTCGCGTCGTCGTCCCCATAAAAACCACTGTACCACATAAATGGAATGTAGTTTTTAACTTATTAGCTTTTAGTTCAATCAAAGTAGTGTTTCGATGCAGAGAAAGTTAGGAATAGAAATGCTCACATTTACAAAATTATCAGTAGTTGAGAAGTTTGTCAAATTTTAACTAGGCTTTGATTTTTTAAAATGTATTTTTCAGTTATTAAATGATTAGAAACAATAAAACTATGAGGTCGATTGTAAAATTTTTGCTTATCTAAATTTTCAAATAATTTGCATATTTCAACGTGCTGGTAATTTTGTAATGGTAAAAAAAATTTTTTTGTACAACTGCCATTAAAAGTCACACTTTTAACGACAGCTGACAGTGTTAAAAGTGATTGTTTACATGGAAGCGTGTTAAAAATACTTTTAACACCGGTGCATGTTAAAAAGATTTCTATCTACTTTTTCTGTATTTACATTATCTTTTTAAACTACATTTTCTCATGATGAAATCAGACAAAATTATAGGTAGTAAGATTCTCATATTCTTTTTATTGCAAGCAAACATATTAATAAAAAATAAGTACCTAGTCAAGAACACAAGACAATAATAATTGTTCAGAAATTGCAATTAATAGTAATTATTATAGAGTCTTTTTTATTTGTATATACGCATTTGTTAGTAACCATAGAGTCGGCAACGGTTGCTATGCATAGTACACTACTTGTACTTATCTAAATATTTTAAAATGCAATTTTAAGTTGAGTGTCATTTTGAATTCATCAATTTTATTATCACAATAGAGCAGTTTTTCAAAAACCATTGAATGATATTCGTCTTAAAAGTGATTTTATTTTGTTCGTGAAATTGTTCAATTCGCTCCGCTACGCTTCGCTCATTTCACAAACCTTTTCACTCACAAAATAAAACTTCACTTTTAACACTAATATCATAAATAGCTATTACTTACAAATTTCCCTAAGTACTTCCTTGAACTCAAAGCTAATTAATACATTATTTTATGACTCATATATTAAAGTTGCTTATTTTTTATGGGCCTGTGAATAGTGAAAACCACAAAAAGTCCAAGTCGTAATAATTATATTTTATAATTTTTACATATCTACTAATAATAGGTGCTTATAACTACTAAGAAAAGCAAAAATGGAAGTATTTACATTTATTTTATTTTAAATCCCCTTCAAAACACACTTTTGATTTTTCTTTCTAACTTGCTTGACTTTCCAGCAATAAGGATTTAATTTCATAAATGCCAGTTTAATTAAAATCGAAGAATGTTTTACAGAGATCCATCCTTGTACGTTTTAAGTTTTCGATGAGTGAATTTAATAATATGGATAGTGATTTTTATGAAAATTCCCATAACATAATAATTATTTCATTTGGACATTAAAGGATAATAATGTCCATGAACTTTTCGTGTCCATGTTAGATATAAATTTGATGGGATCCGAGTGTTAATAGTATTGGCGCCCATTTCGGGGAAAAAGTGCTCATTTTTTCCCTGCTAATTTACTTTTTACCGGGGAAAAAAACAGTTCATATAAGTCGCGGTCGTCCGGGGCGAGGAGTAGATCACGCAGTACGTGAATGCTCGGTACGTGAGTGGCATTTTTTATGCCTGCCAAAATGTCACACGTTTTTCCCGTCGCAGAAAAAAATAATAATTTTTCAAAATAATGATTCTATTTTTTTTTTATTTAACTTTTGCGAAAAAAATTGCATCTTCTGATCCTAGTCGGTTATTATCCAATAAACACACATTAAGTGCTAAGAAGAGGATACTTTTTTTTGCAAAAAAAAAAGAATAATATTGTGAAAAATTATTTTCTTTTTATTACCTTATCGCCTTTTTTATCATGTACTCGTATCATTATCTTTTCGTTAAGTTTGTAACTTTCTATCGTTTGTTTGTACAAAATAAAAAAAAAATGCGTTAGTATAAATATCAAAAATGTTAAAAAAATTAAAAATTCTCCATACCTCTGAAACCGTCAGTTTGCGGACTCATGTTTATTAAGATTTTTTTACTTATTTTGGTCAATACTTAACCCCTTTCAAATATTCGATCTTATTTTTCAACACCCGCTTTATTCATAAGGAAGCGGTAAAAATTTTAAATAAATAAACAAAAATTCACGAGCATTTAAATTTTGCAATTTTTTCAAACTATTTTTTAGGAAATTAGCCAAGATTTTTTATAAGAAGCAATTTTTGATATCTTCAACGGTTAACGAGTGATGACGATTTTGTTTGGAGGGGAGGGAAGGCGATAGGTAGTCCCCCAAAACTGTTTTAAAAGAGAAAATCGGTCTTAACTACATGTATAGATGAGACATAGCTAAGTCGCTCCAATCTGGTAATTTGGCTTCGAGAACTAGTTCATACAGCCACAGACACATACTTACTATATAGGGTGTCCCTGAAACGACTCTACAGCTCACCGCCAAAGAATTTTCCTCGGGTGAAACTAAGTCGATTTTAGTCAACTTATCTTAGTACAAAGTTGCTTGGACAAGAGAGAAATGGCATATTGTAAAACAGTCTGCCATTCATAAGTTGTGCTGTGAGTATAGAGGTGAAAATTACAGACACGTGTTTCGTGCTGATAGAGACTCATCTCAGAACAGTGTATATTAGCACACACCACACACCACACAGCACAGTGGCGAAATCAAGCAAAGTTGCTTGGTTTGGCCACTAGGATGTCAAAGTATCAATTTTGAAATTGTTTTTTGATTATAAAAGCTAAACCGCTAAAGCGATTTTGATGAAATTTGGTATGGCATTACAGTTTTATGGGATAAAAAGTGCAACATTAAATTATTCGCGGCGTTAATTCATTGGCGTAGATCATGAGTTTTTAGAATTTATACCCAAAAAAATTTCAAATACCGAACGCAGACGTCTTATTTTCTATAAAAACGTACTCTTGACAAAAGTCGTCTAACTTTATCGTTTAGAAGATAATGGCATTGAAATGTTGATTTTTATATGAAATTTCGTTTTTTTCCAAGGGATTTCCTTGATTTACATAATAGAATAATAAAATAATTTTCCTACGACCACTATACTAAACACTACTTTGCGCATCGTTTTTTGTGCGCAAACTAGCAGATTTCTCACGTATCCAAAACTGTGCGACAAAGTGACATAAGGCATAGCCAAAAATCGTTTCCGTACAGTTTTAATGTAAACAATAGTGATGGGCGGTAACTGAAAACTCAACTGTTACTTTTATTGTTAATGGAATAACTATTCATTTAAAGCTTCAAGGTAATAAAATAAACACAAATGGGATAACATAGAACCCGACAAGACTATAAAATATAATATACTTATTATTCACTTGTGGCAGTAATTATTAAAATTTACGAGTTGATCGCTAATAACAGCATTGGTAGCGTTCAAATCAAATTCACGAACGTGAAAACTCTCACACCTCTAACTTCAATCGACGACGCACAGGCGACTGCGTTGTGTGGAAGTTGCATATCTACCACGTCTCCACGCTCCACGTCACTTATTTTTAGTTTAGATACGGAGTCTAATAATAAATAATAATTATATTGTCGGTAGAATTCAATGATTTAACAGTATACAGGATGTTAAGAAAATGACAGATAAACTCTTCAGTACATTGTAGGGGACACTCAGTAAAGTACGGGAAAAATAATTTAAAAAATTCCAGAGCTACATTTTAAAAGATATAAGCAAAATATGGAACAATAAATTTGGCAACGTTCAACACGATAACAGTTGGTATTTGGTAATTTCGTCTAATTTCTAACAATGTAGGTCGTCAAGGTATCAAAACCGTTGTTGCCAAGTGATTTTTTTTCAGCATCTTAGAAAAGAAAAAAAAAATCTTATTAAATTTTCCAAGCCAGTAATACATCTTAAGCAATTTTTTTAATTGATAACGATTAAAGTACCCTTTTTATATCTGCAAAATCATTTATTTTTTCCAAATACTGAAAAACAAAGATAGTAAAATGTTAACTTTGGCATTTTTTATCTCACCGAATTGAAGACCAGAATTTTTTTAATTATTTTTCCCGTACTCTACTGAGTGTCCCCTACAAGGTACTGAAGAGTTTATCCGTCATTTTCTTAACACCCTGTATAATAGTAATATTAAAAAGTTATTGGTAGAATTGAAAATAATACCTACCTAGGTAGTCTGAAAAAATAATTAAATTATTTTTTTAAATAATTAAAAAAAAGTGTTAAATTTGTTAAATAATTAATCTGTTAAAATGTGGTCGTAGGAAAAGTACTGTGTGTAGCACGTGCGGAAAAGAAATTTCACACTCGTGTGAATTGTGACACTCGACTTCGTCTCGTGTCACAATTGTTTCACAATCGTGAGAAATTTTCTCTTTTCCGCATTTGTTTCACAATATACTATTATTATTCTATTATTTAAATCATAGGAAATCCCTTGGAAAAAAACGAAATTTCATATAAAAAATGATAATGACATTTAAATGCCATTATCTTCTAAACGATAAGGTTATCAGGAGTACCTTTTTGTAGAAAATGAGGCGATTAATCTATGATGCTCGGTATTTTTTTTTTTTTTTAATTCCATTGGCATATAGAATTTCAAAGGTTGTGAAACCTAAAAAAACATGAGCTATACCAATGAAATAACATCATGACTTTATTTTTGTATTGAACTTTTTATCCCATTAAACTATAACGTCATACCAAATTTCATAAAAAAAATAACATAAGTAAAAAAATTTAGCGGTTTAGCTCTTATAATAAATAACAATTTGATTTGTCAAGAATTAAAATTATCAGATTCAGAATTGACAGTTTTGACAGGTTTGACAATTCCTAGTTGCCAAACCAAGCAACTTTGTATTAAGATAAGTTGACCTCAATCGACTTCGTTTCACCAGAGAGACATTTGGTGGTGACCTGTAAAATCATTTTAACCCTGTATAAATAGTTGAATAGACGAACATAAACAAACATGCATGGCAATTGGGATTCGAACCCAGTCAGTGGCAGTCTCAATGGTTTAGTAGTCTTCACTCTACAGGGTGCATCATATATATCCTCTCTATATTGCCGGTCGGTTAAATTAGAGAAAAAGATGCGCAATTTGATGATTAATAAGAATCTGATTTTTTTTTTTTATGTTTTCAGTCGGTGCTGACATATGCTGAAACAACTGAAAAATCGAAATTTCTTTTTTCCATATATTTCTTATTATTAGAAATTCATAAATATTTTTTGTGGGCTTCATAAATCGCCAAGAGCTACCCATCTGACGTTTCAAAACTTTTCAAAGCCGACTAGATCCTAGAGTTTTCATCGTGAACTTTCGTTTTTCTTATGGCCGCTATATTTTTTTTTCATGTCGTTCGATATAAAAAAATAATGGAAACTAAAAATTAATAAACTTCGAGTAAAATTTTTTTAGCTGAATTGCGTCAATATGAAGTCATACTGCTTGCCTTCTGTTTTTTTTATTCTCTATGATATTCAGTCTAAAAAGTTGTATTTTTTCTAAAGAAATAAGAATAACAAACATTTTTGAAATTTATTTTCTGAAGTTTAATAATTTTTGGTTTCCACTATTTTTTTCATACCGAACGACATAAAAAAAACAATATGGATGGCGCCCATAAGAAAAACAAGCGTTGACTATTAAAACTCTGGGATCTAGTCGGCTTTCAAAATTTTTTAAAAGTCATATGAGTAGCTTTTGGCGATTTATGTAAGCCTACAAGAAATTATTTATTAATTTCCAATAATAAGAAAGATATGGCAAAAATAAGAAATCTCGATTTTTAAGTTTTTTTCAGGATATTTCAGGAACGGTCACAGATATCTTGTATGTCCTGACGAATTCGAGATGGCCACAAAATTGCGCATCTTTACTATCTCTTAGCGTTTACGAGACAGCAATATAAAGAAGGATATATGGTGCACCTGTATAACCCGCTGAGCTACCGCCCGCTTCAATGCTATTTTTATATGATTATTATAGTAGTTTTATGATACATATGATACTTCCACTAACAGTTCATGAAGAAAAAATTTCAGATCCAAGTTTTTCAGATGAACATTTTTATACTTATTACTGGACTATAATCTAACCAACCCTAGTTATCAATTAGAAAACATTAAAATTAAAAACCAAATTAAATAAATTATTAAAGTGGAATGTAATTTCTATGCTAAGGCAATTCTATACTAGTTTGTGGACCTATTATATGAATGACTTTTATCAAATACATTAAACTAAAAGTATTTGCTTTTATCAATAGAGAGGTTTTTATTTTTTTATTTTTTTATTACTTTGATCAAAGTATTGTTATTATGATCAAAGGAACATAATTATTTATTACATTTTTATTATTCAATTCTTCTCTGTTGCGAAACAAATTATTGTACTGTTAAATATAAAATCATATTCCTATCCTCGAATATAAACAGCTGATTGAACGGAACGGAGAAATAAAATCTTTGTCCTTGAAATATATTCAACAAGAAACATTGCCCATTATGTCTGCATCGGTGTTGCCAAACTTATGGTGCTAAAGCGCAAACTTATTTGGAGGGTGTCACTTAGACAATATTTGCACATTTATAAACACTTGTATAAAATGCAGCGCCCCCATCGGAAGATGGTCGAACTAATCAATATGTTCGTTCAGAATTATTGTCCATCCAGCACCCACCCAAAACTTCGTCAGACGCTTCTAATGCTCACTGACGATGCACAGAAAAATTATACACGTAAAACGTATCGGCACCCGAAGTCGGGTGCCACAACGTAAAATTGGGTGTCGTAAAGAAAAATTTCACCTACAAATGGTGCCACTTTGACAAAAATTATCTATATATATTTATATATATATATATATATATATATATATTTCTCCAAAATCGCGAAATTTCGATTTTCAAAACGCTCCTGTAGCTTTATCTTTCAAGATTAGTGGATGAAATTTTGGATCCTTGTAAAATCTTGGAACGACGTTAGATTTTCGTTGAAAAAAATTCCTAAAGTCGCGTTACTTCTACAGGGTGTCCTTTCAAAATTCCCCATATCCCGTTTTTGTCATCTCATTTCAGGTCGCAGTTTTCAATCTAGGGGACTGAAATTTTTGTGGGAGTAAGATATATATAAGAACTGGTCTGGTATTGTACTTGAGCAAAATCGGCCGAGCCGTTTCAAAATGGCGGCCATTTGAATTTTTGGAAAAATTGCTTTTTTTTTGAACCCCTGTATGAGTAAGATGGAAAAATAACTTTGAAACTAAATCAACATGATTGGAGGAAAATTAATTGAAATTTGATTTAATGTTATAAAATTTGCATTACTTTTATTAATAAGCCAGTGGCGTGGGTAGGAAAAGGGTAAAAATCGCTAAATTTCTCTAACAATTTATGAGCACATTTTTGAAGGAATTAAATTGAAATTTTCACAGTACGCAACTATACTAATAGCCTCCAGCCCTTAAAAATTTCAAGAAGTAAATAACAAAAATGGCGGAGTTATTTGAATTTTTTTTACATGATGTTTATTTCTCTAAAGTTTTAAAAACGCTCCTGTAGCTTCACCTTTCAAGATTAACGAACGAAATTTTTTACTCTTGTGAAACTTAGAGATGACGTTTGATTTTCGTAAAAATAATTTTCCTAAAGTTTTGTTACTTTTACAGGGTGTCCCTCCAAATTTCCAAAAAAAAACCGGTCATGAGGCACGGTTTCTGGTCGCAGTTTTCAATTTAGGGGGCTGAAATTTTTTTTGTAATAATATAACTGCAAGTAGTCGGTCTTGAGTAAAATCGGAATAGCCGTTCCAAAATGGCTGCCTTTTAAATTTTAGGAAAAATTGATAGATTTTGAACCTCTAAATAAGCAAGTTAGAAACAAAAACTTTTAGGCCAAATTAGCATTATTGGAAGAATAGTTATTGAAATTTGAGTTATTGCAATAAAATTTGCATTTTTTTATTATTAAGCCAGTGGCATGGGTAGGAAAAGGGTAAAAAAGGCTAAATTTCTATAGCCGTTTATTCTATTTTTCTATTTTTGTACGAATCGAACTGAAATTTTTCCAATAGATAACTATACTAATAACCCTTAATTCTGAAAATTTTCAAGAAGCAAATAAGAAAAATGGCGGAGATATTCGAATATTTTTAAATTATGTTTATTCCTCTAAAATTTCAAATTTTCAGTTTTCAAAGCTCCCTTTTCACTTTTTCAGTTCTATTGAAGGTAGTGTAAAAAATAATATTTTTTAGGTAAAGTCAGCCAGTGGCGGGCAAAGGAAAAGGGGCAAAATTGTTCAATTTTACCATTTATTTTGGTTTTGTTAAATTTAAAAATCCATTCTAAGGCACGTTTTCAAACGAAGTGAAATGCAATTTTCACAGTTAACCACTACACTAATATGACCTGACTAGGGAAATTTTCAGAAAGCCAATTTAAAAAGCGGTGAAAATATTTATAAATTGGATCGCTTAAAAATACACTATTTATGCGATTGATGCGCAAGAAGGTTTTTTTATAATTAGTCAACCTCTAGCTTTCAAACCAGACGGTCGCTTGAAATAATTGATGGAATGTTAAACTAATACAGTTCCTATGCGTGGTAGTCTTCTTTGGCAGGCTTAGGTATTATTAGAGACCTCTAAGTAGTGTTAGTGTATTTTTTAACAAAAAAATACACTATTGAGGACGACATCACTTTTCGAAAATCACCCAAACTCATCAAATGTCCACCGATCATGACCCCCAGATTACGAAAAAGTGGTTTTCCAAAATTCACCTGCCCACGATATATATATATATATATTTATATATATATTTATATATATATATATAAACCTTCTTGCGCATCAATCGCAGAAATAGTGTATTTTTTTTTATGCGATTCAATTATGAATATTTTCACCGCTTTTTAAATTATTGGCTTTCTGAAATTTTCCACAGTCATGTCATGTTAGCGTAGTGCTTTAATGTGAAAAATTTTCTGTGATAATTTCATTTCATTTCGTTTCAACACGTGCCTTAGATCGGATTTTTAAATTTAAAAATCAAAAAAATTGGCAAAATTTTACAATTTTGTCCCTTTTCCTATGCCCGCCACTGGCTAACTTTACTTGAAAAATACTATTTTTTACACTACCTTTAATAAATTCGGAAAAAACTGAAAGGAAAGTTTTGAAAACCGAAAGTTTGAAATTTTAGAGGAATAAACATCATTTAAAAATATTCGAATATATCTCCGCCATTTTTATATTTGCTTCTTGAAATTTTTGAAGGTTAAATGCTATTAGTATAGTTGTCTACTATCAAAATTTCCGTTCTATTCCTTCAAAAATAAGCTCATGAATGTTTATAGAAATGTAGACATTTTTACCCTTTTCCTACCCACGCCTCTGGCTTATTAATAGAAATGATGCAAATTGTATTGCATTAGCTCAAATTTCAAATAAGTTTATTCCAATCTTGTTAATTTTGTTTAAAAGTTTTTGATCTTGCCTATTTAGGGGTTCAAAATCTAGCCATTTTCCAAAAATTGAAAAGGCCGCCATTTTGGAATGTCTTTACCTATTTTACTCAAATACAGTACCAGACGACTACTTGAGGGTATCTTACTACCAAAAAAATTTCAGCGCTCTAGATTGAAAACTTCGACCAGAAACCGTGCCTCACGGACGGTTTTGTTCTGAAATTCGGAGGGACATCCTGTAGAAGTAACACAACTCTAGGAAAATGTTTTTTACGAAAATCAAACGTCAGCCCTAAGGTTTATAAGAGTAAAAAATTTCGTTCATTAATCTTGAAAGATGAAGCTACAGGAGCGTTTTTAAAAATTTAAAGAAATTAATTTAAAAAAAACATCATGTAAAAAAAAATCGAATATCTCCGCCATTTTTCTTATTTACTTTTTGAAATTCTCAAGGGTTGAAGTCTATTAGTATAGTTGTCTACTGTAAAAATTTCAGTTTAATTACTTCAAAAATGTGCTCATAAATTGTTGGAGAAATTTAGCCATTTTTACCCTTTTCCTACCCACGCCACTGGCTTATTAATAGGAAAAATGCAAATTTTGTTGCATGAAATTAAATTTCAAGTCATTTACTTCCAATATTGTGAATTTGATATAAAACTCTTTTTCTATCTAGCTTATACAGGGGTTCAAAAAATAGTCCTTTTTCCAAAAATTAAAATGGCCGCCATTTTGAAACGGCTCGGCCGATTTTGCTCAAGTGCAATACCAGACCACTCCTTGTGGATATCTTACTCCCACAAAAATTTCAGCCCCCTAGATTCAAAACTGCGACCTGAAATGAGATGACAAAAACCGGATACCTGGAATTTTGAAGGGACACCCTGTAGAAGTGATGGGACTTTTGGAAAGTTTTTCAACGAAAATCCAACGTCATTCCCAAATTTTACAAGGACCCAAAATTTCGTTCACTAATCTTAAAAGATAAAGCCACAGGAGCGTTTTTAAAATCGAAATTTCGCGATTTTGGAGAAATATATATATATATAAATATATATATAAATATATAAATATATATATAAATATATATATATATATCGTGGGCAGGTGAATTTTGGAAAACTACTTTTTCGTGATCTGGGGGTCATGATCGATGGACATTTGATGAGTTTGGGTGATTTTCGAAAAGTGATGTCGTCCTCAATAGTGTATTTTTTGTTAAAAAATACACTAATATATATATTTCTCCAAAATCGCGAAATTTCGATTTTAAAAACGCTCCTGTGGCTTTATCTTTCAAGATTAGTGAACGAAATTTTGGGTCCTTGTAAAACGTTGGAATGACGTTGGATTTTCGTTGAAAAACTTTCCAAAAGTCCCATCACTTCTACAGGGTGTCCCTTCAAAATTCCAAGAACCCGGTTTTTGTCATCTCATTTCAGGTCGCAGTTTTGAATCTAGGGGGCTGAAATTTTTGTGGGAGTAAGATATCTATAAAAACTGGTCTGGTATTGTACTTGAGCAAAATCGGTCGAGCGGTTTCAAAATGGCGGTCATTTTAATTTTTGAAAAATTTGCTAATATTTGAACCCCTGTATGAGCAAGATGGAAAAAAAACTTTGGAACCAAATCGACACGGTTTGAAGAAAATTATTTCAAATTTAATTTAATGTAACAAAATTTATATTACGTTTATTATTAAGCCAGTGGCGTGGATAGGAAAGTGGTAAAAATGGCTAAATTTCCCTAACAATTTATGAGCACATTTTTGAAGCAATTGAACTGAAACAGTAGATTTTTACAGTAGATAACTATACTAATAGCCTTTAACACTTAAAAATTTCAAGAAGTGAGTAAGAAAAATGGCCGAGATATTCGAATTTTTTTTACATGATGTTTATTTCTCTAAAATTTTAAGAACGCTCCAGTAGCTTAATTTTTCAAGATTAATGAACGAAATTTTTTACTTTTGTGAAACTTAGGGATGACGTTTGATTTTCACAAAAAAACATTTACCTAAAATTGCGCTACTTTTACAACGTGTCTCTCCAAATTTCAAAAAAAAAAAAAACGGGTATGAGGCACGGTTTCTGGTCGCTGTTTTTAATCTAGGGGGCTGAAATTTTTTTGGTAGTAAGATAACTGCAAGTAGTCGTATGGTACTGCATTTGAGTTAAATCAGAAGAGCCGTTCCAAAATGGCGGCCTTTTCAATTTTAGGAAAAATTGATAGATTTTAAACCCCTAAATAAGCCAGTTAGAAACAAAAACTTTTAAACGAAATTAACATTACTGGAAGAAAATTATTTGAAATTTGAGTTATAAAATATTGAGTTAAAATATTGCAATAAAATTTGCAATATTTTTATTATTAAGCCAGTGGCGTGGGTAGGAAAAGGGAAAAAAGGCTAAATTTCTATAACCGTTTATGAACATATTTTTTGAGGATATGAACTGAAATTTTGACTGAACTAATAACCCTTAACTATGAAAAATTTCAAGAAGCAAATAAAAAAATGGCGGAGATATTAGAATATTTTTACATATTATGTTTATTCCTCTAAAATTTAAAATTTTCGGTTTTCAAAGCTCCCCTTTCACTTTTTCCGTTCTATAAAAGGTAGTCTAAAAAATAGTATTTTTTAAGTAAAGTTAGCCAGTGGCGGGCATAGGAAATGGGCCAAAATTGTTCAATTTTGCCAATGTTTTTTTTTTTTTTGTTTTGTTATATTTAAAAATTCATTCTAAGGCACGGTTTAAAACGAAATGAAATGCAATGTCAGTGAATATCACCTGACTATGTAAAATTTCAGAAAGCCAATTTAGAAAGCGGTGAAAATATTCAGAATTGAATCGCATAAAAATACACTATTTCTGCGATTGATGCGCAAGAAGGTTTTTTCTTATTTACTTCTTGAAACTTTTAAGGGTTAAAGGATATTAGTGTACTTACCTACTGTGAAAATTTCAGTTCAATGTCTTTAAAAATGAACTCATAAACGGTTATAGAAATTTAGACATTTTTACCCTTTTCCTACCCACGCCACTGGCTTATTAATATAAATAATGCCAATTTTATTGCTTTAATTAAAATTTCAAATAGTTTTCTTCCCATCTTGTTAATTTTATTTCAAAGTTTTGTTGCCATCTTGCTCATACAGGGGCTCAAAAAATAGCAAATTTTCAAAAAATTCAAATGGCTGCCATTTTGAAACGGCTTGGCCGATTTTGCTTAAGTGCAATACCAGACCACTCCTTGTAGATATCTTACTCCCACAAAAATTTCAGCCTCCTAGATTGAAAACTGCGACCTGAAATGATACCACAAGAACCGGATTGCGGGAATTTTGAAGGGACACCCTGTAGAAGTGACTCGACTTTTGGAAATTTTTTCAACGAAAATCTAACATCATTCCAACGTTTTAAAAGGATCCAAAATTTCGTTCACTAATCTTTAAAGATAAAGCTACAGGAGCGTTTTGAAAATCGAAATTTCGAGTTTTTGGAGAAATATATATATATATATATATTTGAGCTTTATAACTACCGACTGATTATTAGTTGGGATGTGAGAAAGAGGAAAGAAAAAGGATCTCCTCTTCACCAGTTAAGAGCTATCGGTCTCAATATAGTTGGGCTAATAAAACAGCAAGATCTTATATGCTTGACTTATATTTCGGAACAATTTGTTCCTTCCTCAGAGTCTAAAATACAAAATTAAAGAAATTACATTTGAATACAATCATGAAATATAAGAGGTCCTTACCGCATTGATCTTAATATTAGGTAGGTCAGCGAGAAAATACAGAGAGCCCTCACAACACATGCCAGATCCAGCTCATGGTGATTTCCTCTATATGAGAATTTTTTCTTTATTTTTGTGGATGTTCAAATCACTAATTAAAACTAGTAAAGATTAAAAAAGCACAAACACCGCATCAGCAACAAGGGACATTTTAAAACATTAATTTATAAAACATAAGGTGGTTTATGAGCTACATGTTAACTACTCTTGATTATTTCATCACCATTGCTCTTCTTATGGCACAGAAATGAGCGAATTTTTCCTTGTTTATCAAGACACAAGGATAAGACCAGGCAATTGCAGACATTTTATCTAGAGTCTGGAACTGAATCTTTATTGGTTGAAAATGGTCGCCATCTTGATGTTGGTAAGGCGGGAGATTCAATTTTTTGAATTTTAAAATTTTAAGAAAATACCAAAGAAAATACACCACATGTAACAGGGGTTGTGACATGTGTGTTGCCTAGTTACGGTATTCTCTCGCTTACATTTTCAATTATTAATTACATACCAAAAAACATCACAGAAAGAACAATTTACAAAAAGACAGATTTCTCTAATTAAAGGTTGACATCAACATTTATTTTTGTTTTTACATTTTCCAAAAGAAAAAAGGTGAGATGGGAGAAAACCTTCTTCTTTCCAAGATGCACAAAACAATTACTAATTTCCAATAGCGGAAAAAAAAACAGTCTCCATTATCCAACAGAAAGAATACAATCCCCAGCCAGGCACACTCCGAGTATTGTAGTTAGTTATGAGTATTATAATTAGTTACTTTGCTCTATTATGTTCGAATATTTTTTTTCTTTTCGGAAAAAAGCAAAAATTTATATATGTTACTTAGACCATCTATGTCACTCTTACAGTTGATGATATTGTCACATGTGCTGATGTGACACATCTCTAGAAAAATTCTTTTTGATGTGCACCTTTCATGGTCTAGGATTGTTACCTCGTCATAATTCATCGTGTGTTTCTCATTGTGTACATGGCTGGCAAGAGCACACCTCTGTGGTCTTAATCTAGCATCACTCTTATGAGCAACAATCCGCTTTTTTAGTTGTTGTGACGTCTGACCCACATAGAACGACAAACAATTGTTACATGGTATTTTGTAGACAACGTCTGATTGCAAAGATAACGGTAGCCTGTCTTTAAGTTTAGAAAAATTATTTTTATTAGTTACTAAATTATATTTGGCTATCCTAATACCGTCTATATTTTTTAGGATTTTTTCTATCTCCTGGGTTAAGCCCTGAATAAAAGGAAGTGAAATAAACTTGTTTACCGTTGTTGCATCGCCCTGTGGAGTCGCACCGTGCCCAGCTTCCCTAGTTGTCATTGTTCTTCTAGTCACTCCAAATAGGAGCCTGTTAATAAGTTGTTTGGTATACCCATTCTGGCACAATATTCCTTCAAGTCTCCTCTTGGCTGCCAATGTGAACGATGGATGTGTTATTTGTTCCAACCTATTGCGTAGCCCCAGTATGACGTTGGTCTTCATTTTTATGTCATGGTATGACTGTTGATGAACGTATCTGCCTGAGTGTATTGACTTCTGGTACCAGTCTAGCCTGATGATGTTATCTTCGGATCTGATGACTTTTGTGTCTAGGAATGGAACAGCTCTATCCTCTTCTACCTCCATAGTGAATCTGATGTGATCATCGTATGAGTTGAACACTTGCAATATTTCTTCCTTTCCGTTCTCTGGTATTGCCATTATCAGGTCATCCATGTATTGGTATATGAAAGGTAATTGGTAGGGTAGTTTATCTATCGATATCTTGATGAGTTTGGTCATCACCATGTTGGCCAAAACAGGACTTAAGTTACTCCCCATCGGGCAACCAAAAATTTGAGAGTAAAACTTTCCTTTGTACAAGAAAAAATTGGAGTCAAACAAAAATCTCACTATATCGAGGAATTCTTCTTTTGGTATATTCGTTTTATCTTTAATTAGGTCCCATTCCTCCGAAATTATTGTGGTGGTAAGTTCCAATGAGATGTTTGTGAACAAAGATACGACGTCAAGTGAGACAACAACATGGCCCATTGGAAGATGTATTCCGTTTATTTTTGATGCAAAAGTAAATGAGTCCTTGATTGAAAATATGAAAAACTCCTTGAAAGCGTCCTTAAGTATGTCAGCTATGTGCTTGCTAATTTTTGACGTTGGTGAATTGATCGTGGATATGATCGGTCTCAGAGGACAACCCTCTTTGTGATATTTCGGGAGTCCATATATTCTGGCTGGAATTGCATTATAGAAACTCATTGTCTTTGCCTGCTGTTGTGTGATGTAGCCTTGTTCCTTCATTTGCTTGATCCTCTTGTTGCAGGAAGTCTGGATCTTGGTAGTAGGATCGGTTCGGATTTCTTTGTAGACCTCTTCATTGTTGATTAGTGTCATCATCTTCTCTTCATAGTCTGTGCGTTTCATGATGACTGTGACATTACCTTTGTCCGATTGGCTGATCACGAGGTCTTGATTGTCTTTCACGAATTTCTTTGTGTTGTGATACATTTCCCTGATATAGGATTTCTCCGATTCGTTCTTATGTAAGTAGTTGGTTATTATATTGGTGACTCTTGCTCTGATCAGATCCCTGTCCTCTGTTCCCTCGTAATTCACTGCCTGTTCTACACCTGCTAGGAGTTTTCTTATAGGAATGTCTTGAATGGTGGGTGGTATACTGAATTTGGGACCCAGTGCCAGAATAGTTTCCACTTCTCTTGGTAATGTAATGTCAGTCTGGTTGCTGACCCACTGTGCGCGACCACAAAGCTTACTAACACTCCGCAACTTCAGGCTGTTCAATTTACGAATATTGTTATTCTTAATACTATTAAAAATCTTCCCGTAGCTATAATTGATACGCAATTGAAACTCATTTACTATGTGGCCAGATATTAATTCAAAAGCACGTGATTTAAAAAATTCATATGATCTCTCATTTTTTAAAATTAGTTTCACAGTGATCTTAATCTCCAGAGATAATATTTTTGATCCCAACCTCCTGTTAAAGTTGTCCACTTGCCTATTCGAGCTGGATAGTTCTGCATCTATTGAGTTGAAAAGTCCCCTGATGTGGTCCTGTATGTGGGCCGGCTTAGTGTCATATCTCTTGCACTGGAGTAGGAAAACTCTGCGATTCCTCAGCTTGGCCAACCTGGTGTTAGTTTTTGCCCATTCCTTCAGCACGTAGGAAGCCTCATTGCCAAAAGTTGTTCTAATTCTATGATAAAAGCCCATATCTGTAATGTTTATTTGAGCTTTATAACTACCGACTGATTATTAGTTGGGATGTGAGAAAGAGGAAAGAAAAAGGATCTCCTCTTCACCAGTTAAGAGCTATCGGTCTCAATATAGTTGGGCTAATAAAACAGCAAGATCTTATATGCTTGACTTATATTTCGGAACAATTTGTTCCTTCCTCAGAGTCTAAAATACAAAATTAAAGAAATTACATTTGAATACAATCATGAAATATAAGAGGTCCTTACCGCATTGATCTTAATATTAGGTAGGTCAGCGAGAAAATACAGAGAGCCCTCACAACACATGCCAGATCCAGCTCATGGTGATTTCCTCTATATGAGAATTTTTTCTTTATTTTTGTGGATGTTCAAATCACTAATTAAAACTAGTAAAGATTAAAAAAGCACAAACACCGCATCAGCAACAAGGGACATTTTAAAACATTAATTTATAAAACATAAGGTGGTTTATGAGCTACATGTTAACTACTCTTGATTATTTCATCACCATTGCTCTTCTTATGGCACAGAAATGAGCGAATTTTTCCTTGTTTATCAAGACACAAGGATAAGACCAGGCAATTGCAGACATTTTATCTAGAGTCTGGAACTGAATCTTTATTGGTTGAAAATGGTCGCCATCTTGATGTTGGTAAGGCGGGAGATTCAATTTTTTGAATTTTAAAATTTTAAGAAAATACCAAAGAAAATACACCACATGTAACAGGGGTTGTGACATGTGTGTTGCCTAGTTACGGTATTCTCTCGCTTACATTTTCAATTATTAATTACATACCAAAAAACATCACAGAAAGAACAATTTACAAAAAGACAGATTTCTCTAATTAAAGGTTGACATCAACATTTATTTTTGTTTTTACATTTTCCAAAAGAAAAAAGGTGAGAAGGGAGAAAACCTTCTTCTTTCCAAGATGCACAAAACAATTACTAATTTCCAATAGCGGAAAAAAAAACAGTCTCCATTATCCAACAGAAAGAATACAATCCCCAGCCAGGCACACTCCGAGTATTGTAGTTAGTTATGAGTATTATAATTAGTTACTTTGCTCTATTATGTTCGAATATTTTTTTTTTTTTTTTTTTTTTTTTTTTTTTCGGAAAAAAGCAAAAATTTATATATGTTACTTAGACCATCTATGTCACTCTTACAGTTGATGATATTGTCACATGTGCTGATGTGACACATCTCTAGAAAAATTCTTTTTGATGTGCACCTTTCATGGTCTAGGATTGTTACCTCGTCATAATTCATCGTGTGTTTCTCATTGTGTACATGGCTGGCAAGAGCACACCTCTGTGGTCTTAATCTAGCATCACTCTTATGAGCAACAATCCGCTTTTTTAGTTGTTGTGACGTCTGACCCACATAGAACGACAAACAATTGTTACATGGTATTTTGTAGACAACGTCTGATTGCAAAGATAACGGTAGCCTGTCTTTAAGTTTAGAAAAATTATTTTTATTAGTTACTAAATTATATTTGGCTATCCTAATACCGTCTATATTTTTTAGGATTTTTTCTATCTCCTGGGTTAAGCCCTGAATAAAAGGAAGTGAAATAAACTTGTTTACCGTTGTTGCATCGCCCTGTGGAGTCGCACCGTGCCCAGCTTCCCTAGTTGTCATTGTTCTTCTAGTCACTCCAAATAGGAGCCTGTTAATAAGTTGTTTGGTATACCCATTCTGGCACAATATTCCTTCAAGTCTCCTCTTGGCTGCCAATGTGAACGATGGATGTGTTATTTGTTCCAACCTATTGCGTAGCCCCAGTATGACGTTGGTCTTCATTTTTATGTCATGGTATGACTGTTGATGAACGTATCTGCCTGAGTGTATTGACTTCTGGTACCAGTCTAGCCTGATGATGTTATCTTCGGATCTGATGACTTTTGTGTCTAGGAATGGAACAGCTCTATCCTCTTCTACCTCCATAGTGAATCTGATGTGATCATCGTATGAGTTGAACACTTGCAATATTTCTTCCTTTCCGTTCTCTGGTATTGCCATTATCAGGTCATCCATGTATTGGTATATGAAAGGTAATTGGTAGGGTAGTTTATCTATCGATATCTTGATGAGTTTGGTCATCACCATGTTGGCCAAAACAGGACTTAAGTTACTCCCCATCGGGCAACCAAAAATTTGAGAGTAAAACTTTCCTTTGTACAAGAAAAAATTGGAGTCAAACAAAAATCTCACTATATCGAGGAATTCTTCTTTTGGTATATTCGTTTTATCTTTAATTAGGTCCCATTCCTCCGAAATTATTGTGGTGGTAAGTTCCAATGAGATGTTTGTGAACAAAGATACGACGTCAAGTGAGACAACAACATGGCCCATTGGAAGATGTATTCCGTTTATTTTTGATGCAAAAGTAAATGAAACCTTGATTGAAAATATGAAAAACTCCTTGAAAGCGTCCTTAAGTATGTCAGCTATGTGCTTGCTAATTTTTGACGTTGGTGAATTGATCGTGGATATGATCGGTCTCAGAGGACAACCCTCTTTGTGATATTTCGGGAGTCCATATATTCTGGCTGGAATTGCATTATAGAAACTCATTGTCTTTGCCTGCTGTTGTGTGATGTAGCCTTGTTCCTTCATTTGCTTGATCCTCTTGTTGCAGGAAGTCTGGATCTTGGTAGTAGGATCGGTTCGGATTTCTTTGTAGACCTCTTCATTGTTGATTAGTGTCATCATCTTCTCTTCATAGTCTGTGCGTTTCATGATGACTGTGACATTACCTTGTCCGATTGGCTGATCACGAGGTCTTGATTGTCTTTCACGAATTTCTTTGTGTTGTGATACATTTCCCTGATATAGGATTTCTCCGATTCGTTCTTATGTAAGTAGTTGGTTATTATATTGGTGACTCTTGCTCTGATCAGATCCCTGTCCTCTGTTCCCTCGTAATTCACTGCCTGTTCTACACCTGCTAGGAGTTTTCTTATAGGAATGTCTTGAATGGTGGGTGGTATACTGAATTTGGGACCCAGTGCCAGAATAGTTTCCACTTCTCTTGGTAATGTAATGTCAGTCTGGTTGCTGACCCACTGTGCGCGACCACAAAGCTTACTAACACTCCGCAACTTCAGGCTGTTCAATTTACGAATATTGTTATTCTTAATACTATTAAAAATCTTCCCGTAGCTATAATTGATACGCAATTGAAACTCATTTACTATGTGGCCAGATATTAATTCAAAAGCACGTGATTTAAAAAATTCATATGATCTCTCATTTTTTAAAATTAGTTTCACAGTGATCTTAATCTCCAGAGATAATATTTTTGATCCCAACCTCCTGTTAAAGTTGTCCACTTGCCTATTCGAGCTGGATAGTTCTGCATCTATTGAGTTGACATAGCTGACATACTTAAGGACGCTTTCAAGGAGTTTTTCATATTTTCAATCAAGGACTCATTTACTTTTGCATCAAAAATAAACGGAATACATCTTCCAATGGGCCATGTTGTTGTCTCACTTGACGTCGTATCTTTGTTCACAAACATCTCATTGGAACTTACCACCACAATAATTTCGGAGGAATGGGACCTAATTAAAGATAAAACGAATATACCAAAAGAAGAATTCCTCGATATAGTGAGATTTTTGTTTGACTCCAATTTTTTCTTGTACAAAGGAAAGTTTTACTCTCAAATTTTTGGTTGCCCGATGGGGAGTAACTTAAGTCCTGTTTTGGCCAACATGGTGATGACCAAACTCATCAAGATATCGATAGATAAACTACCCTACCAATTACCTTTCATATACCAATACATGGATGACCTGATAATGGCAATACCAGAGAACGGAAAGGAAGAAATATTGCAAGTGTTCAACTCATACGATGATCACATCAGATTCACTATGGAGGTAGAAGAGGATAGAGCTGTTCCATTCCTAGACACAAAAGTCATCAGATCCGAAGATAACATCATCAGGCTAGACTGGTACCAGAAGTCAATACACTCAGGCAGATACGTTCATCAACAGTCATACCATGACATAAAAATGAAGACCAACGTCATACTGGGGCTACGCAATAGGTTGGAACAAATAACACATCCATCGTTCACATTGGCAGCCAAGAGGAGACTTGAAGGAATATTGTGCCAGAATGGGTATACCAAACAACTTATTAACAGGCTCCTATTTGGAGTGACTAGAAGAACAATGACAACTAGGGAAGCTGGGCACGGTGCGACTCCACAGGGCGATGCAACAACGGTAAACAAGTTTATTTCACTTCCTTTTATTCAGGGCTTAACCCAGGAGATAGAAAAAATCCTAAAAAATATAGACGGTATTAGGATAGCCAAATATAATTTAGTAACTAATAAAAATAATTTTTCTAAACTTAAAGACAGGCTACCGTTATTTTTGCAATCAGACGTTGTCTACAAAATACCATGTAACAATTGTTTGTCGTTCTATGTGGGTCAGACGTCACAACAACTAAAAAAGCGGATTGTTGCTCATAAGAGTGATGCTAGATTAAGACCACAGAGGTGTGCTCTTGCCAGCCATGTACACAATGAGAAACACACGATGAATTATGACGAGGTAACAATCCTAGACCATGAAAGGTGCACATCAAAAAGAATTTTTCTAGAGATGTGTCACATCAGCACATGTGACAATATCATCAACTGTAAGAGTGACATAGATGGTCTAAGTAACATATATAAATTTTTGCTTTTTTCCGAAAAGAAAAAAAATATTCGAACATAATAGAGCAAAGTAACTAATTATAATACTCATAACTAACTACAATACTCGGAGTGTGCCTGGCTGGGGATTGTATTCTTTCTGTTGGATAATGGAGACTGTTTTTTTTCCGCTATTGGAAATTAGTAATTGTTTTGTGCATCTTGGAAAGAAGAAGGTTTTCTCCCTTCTCACCTTTTTTCTTTTGGAAAATGTAAAAACAAAAATAAATGTTGATGTCAACCTTTAATTAGAGAAATCTGTCTTTTTGTAAATTGTTCTTTCTGTGATGTTTTTTGGTATGTAATTAATAATTGAAAATGTAAGCGAGAGAATACCGTAACTAGGCAACACACATGTCACAACCCCTGTTACATGTGGTGTATTTTCTTTGGTATTTTCTTAAAATTTTAAAATTCAAAAAATTGAATCTCCCGCCTTACCAACATCAAGATGGCGACCATTTTCAACCAATAAAGATTCAGTTCCAGACTCTAGATAAAATGTCTGCAATTGCCTGGTCTTATCCTTGTGTCTTGATAAACAAGGAAAAATTCGCTCATTTCTGTGCCATAAGAAGAGCAATGGTGATGAAATAATCAAGAGTAGTTAACATGTAGCTCATAAACCACCTTATGTTTTATAAATTAATGTTTTAAAATGTCCCTTGTTGCTGATGCGGTGTTTGTGCTTTTTTAATCTTTACTAGTTTTAATTAGTGATTTGAACATCCACAAAAATAAAGAAAAAATTCTCATATAGAGGAAATCACCATGAGCTGGATCTGGCATGTGTTGTGAGGGCTCTCTGTATTTTCTCGCTGACCTACCTAATATTAAGATCAATGCGGTAAGGACCTCTTATATTTCATGATTGTATTCAAATGTAATTTCTTTAATTTTGTATTTTAGACTCTGAGGAAGGAACAAATTGTTCCGAAATATAAGTCAAGCATATAAGATCTTGCTGTTTTATTAGCCCAACTATATTGAGACCGATAGCTCTTAACTGGTGAAGAGGAGATCCTTTTTCTTTCCTCTTTCTCACATCCCAACTATATATATATATATATCGTGGGCAGGTGAATTTTGGAAAACCACTTTTTCGTGATCTGGGGGTCATGATCGGTGGACATTTGATGAGTTTGGGTGATTTTCGAAAAAAGTCACCCAGTTCACAAAAAAAAAGTGATGTCGTCCTCAATAGTGTATTTTTTTATTAAAAAATACACTAATAAGCATCGGAAAAAATATTTAAAGACAAAAGCTGCGTACTCACTAGAGCACGAGCCCCGAACGAGCGCCCCGAACAGAGCTGAACCCAAGGATTCTGTATATAACTACAGAATCCTTGAGCTGAACCGCTCAGATGTGGACGGGCATCCGAACAGAGCCAAGCACGCTCAGGTTGTTCGGCGAACGTGCTCAGACCGATCCGAGCTCTGTCGGTACATCATCAAAGCTCAAAGGATGTTCGCGTTCAGTCTGGACGGGATTAACCAGCTCTACTGCCAAACTAATATGCTCGTTCGGGGCTCGCGTGAAAAATATAAACGCCCCGAATGCTCGGCTCTGCTCTGTTCGGGGCGCTCGTTCGATGCTCGTGCTCTAGTGAGTACGCAGCTTAACGATGACACTGATAGAGTAACATTTAGGAATTTAAGAAAGGAAATTAAATCGGAGATTAGGGACTTACATAATCAATATTTATATTGAAATGCGAGAGCGATATCTTAACTAATCCTAAGCAGTTTTGGACCTATCTTAAAGCCAAACGTGGTCATTCAGATACCTGTCAAGTAATGAAATTCGACGGTAACTCTATAGAAGGGGGTCAGGCAATAGCCGATGCGTTTGCAGATTATTTTAAAAGCGTGTATGTGGCAGATAATGCGGACACATATGAAGAATTTTGTAGATATTATGATAATTTAGAATTAAACACAAATAATGTTAATATAGGTGAAATAGTAGCAGCTGATGTAATAGAGGCTAGCAGAAAAATCAAAAGCAATGTAATTGGTCCGGATAGAGTGCCGGCTTATATATTTAAGGGTTGCATCGAGATATTATCAGTTCCACTCTGTGTAATTTTTAATGCAAGTATTAGTGTATTTTTTAATAAAAAAATACACTATTGAGGACGACATCACTTTTCGAAAATCACCCAAACTCATCAAATGTCCACCGATCATGACCCCCAGATCACGAAAAAGTGGTTTTCCAAAATTCACCTGCCCACGATATATATATATATATATATTTCTCCAAAAACGCGAAATTTCGATTTTCAAAACGCTCCTGTAGCTTTATCTTTAAAGATTAGTGAACGAAATTTTTGATCCTTTTAAAACGTTGGAATGATGTTAGATTTTTGTTGAAAAAATTTCCAAAAGTCGAGTCACTTCTACAGGCTGTCCCTTCAAAATTCCCGCAATCCGGTTCTTGTGGTATCATTTCAGGTCGCAGTTTTCAATCTAGGAGGCTGAAATTTTTGTGGGAGTAAGATATCTACAAGGAGTGGTCTGGTATTGCACTTGAGCAAAATCGGCCAAGCCGTTTCAAAATGGCAGCCATTTGAATTTTTTGAAAATTTGCTATTTTTTGAGCCCCTGTATGAGCAAGATGGCAACAAAACTTTGAAATAAAATTAACAAGATTGGAAGAAAACTATTTGAAATTTTAATTAAAGCAATAAAATTGGCATTATTTATATTAATAAGCCAGTGGCGTGGGTAGGAAAAGGGTAAAAATGTCTAAATTTCTATAACCGTTTATGAGTTCAATTTTAAAGACATTGAACTGAAATTTTCACAGTAGGTAAGTACACTAATATCCTTTAACCCTTAAAAGTTTCAAGAAGTAAATAAGAAAAATGACGGAGATATTAATATTTTTTCATATGATGTTTATTTCTGTAAAATTTTAAAACCGCTACTGTAGCTTCATATTTAAGGATTAGTGAACGAAATTTTTTACCCTTGTGAAACTTCGAAATGACATTTGATTTTCGTAAAAAAAAATTCCTAAAGCTGCGTTACTTCTACAGGGTGTCCCTCCAAATTAAAAACAAAAACCGTCTATGAGGCACGGTTTCTGGTCGCAGTTTTCAATCTAGGGGGCTGAAATTTTTTTATGAGTAAGATAGCCGCAAGGAGCGTCTGGTTCTGTATTTGAGTAAAATCGAGCCGTTTCAAAATGGCGGCCTTTTCAATTTTAGAAAAAATTGCCAAAATTTGAACCCCTATACCTACCTACCTATAAGCAAGTTAGAAAAACAAATTTAAACCAAATTAACACGATTGGAAGAAAATTATTTTAAATTTGAGTAATGCAGTAAAATTTGCATATTTTTCATTAATAAGCCAGTGGCGTGGGTAGGAAAAGGGTAAAAATGGCTAAATTTCTATAACCGTTTATTAGCCTTTTTTGAAGGAATTGAGCTGAAGTTTTTCCAGTAGACAGTTTTAACATGATGTTTATTCCTCTAAAATTTCAAATTTTCGGTTTTCAAAATTCCCCTTTCACTTTTTGCGAATTTATTAAAGGTAGTGTAAAGAATAGTATTTTTTAAGTAAAGTTAGCCAGTGGCGGACACAGGAAAAGGAAAAAAAATTAAATTTGCCAATTTTTTTTTATTTTGTTAAATTAAAAAATCCATTCTAAGGCACGTGTCCAAACTAAATGAAATTTTCTCAGTAAACCACTACGCTAATATGACCTGACTATGGAAAATTTCAGAAATCCCATTTAAAAAGCGGTGAAAATATTCATAATTGAATCGCATAAAAATACACTATGCGATTGATGCGCAAGAAGGTTTTTTTAGATGTGACGAAATTTCCAACCATTTGAGTAAAAACGGAAGTCGTAATACCAAAATCTCAGTGAGAGAGAGGAAAAAAATGTTCATTTTAAATGCGGTTTTACCTTTCGTTTGAAGGAAATTTTGTTTATTTTCTGGAATTGTTCCTGTTTTTATAATTAGTCAACCTCTAGCTTTCAAAGCAGACGGTCGCTTGAAATAATTGATGGAATGTTAAACTAATACAGTTACTATGCGTGGTAGTCTTCTTTGGCAGGCTTAGGTATTATTAGAGACCTCTAAGTAGTGTTTTTAGATGTGACGAAATTTCCAACCATTTGAGTAAAAACGGAAGTCGTAATACCAAAATCTCAGTGAGAGAGAGGAAAAAAATGTTCATTTTAAATGCGGTTTTACCTTTCGTTTGAAGGAAATTTTGTTTATTTTCTGGAATTGTTCCGGTTTTTATAATTAGTCAACCTCTAGCTTTCAAAGCAGACGGTCGCTTGAAATAATTGATGGAATGTTAAACTAGTACAGTTCCCATGCGTGGTAGTCTTCTTTGGCAGGCTTAGGTATTATTAGAGACCTCTAAGTAGTGTTTTTAGATGTGACGAAATTTCCAACCATTTGAGTAAAAACGGAAGTCGTAATACCAAAATCTCAGTGAGAGAGAGGAAAAAAATGTTCATTTTAAATGCGGTTTTACCTTTCGTTTGAAGGAAATTTTGTTTATTTTCTGGAATTGTTCCTGTTTTTATAATTAGTCAACCTCTAGCTTTCAAAGCAGACGGTCGCTTGAAATAATTGATGGAATGTTAAACTAATACAGTTCCTATGCGTGGTAGTCTTCTTTGGCAGGCTTAGGTAATATTAGATACCTCTAAGTAGTGTTTTTAGATGTGACGAAATTTCCAACCATTTGAGTAAAAACGGAAGTCGTAATACCAAAATCTCGGTGAGAGAGAGGAAAAAAATGTTCATTTTAAATGCGGTTTTACCTTTCGTTTGAAGGAAATTTTGTTTATTTTCTGGAATTGTTCCTGTTTTTATAATTAGTCAACCTCTAGCTTTCAAAGCAGACGGTCGCGGAATGTTAAACTAATACAGTTCCTATGCGTGGTAGTCTTCTTTGGCAGGCTTAGGTATTATTAGATACCTCTAAGTAGTGTTTTTAGATGTGACGAAATTTCCAACCATTTGAGTAAAAACGGAAGTCGTAATACCAAAATCTCAGTGAGAGAGAGGAAAAAAATGTTCATTTTAAATGCGGTTTTACCTTTCGTTTGAAGGAAATTTTGTTTATTTTCTGGAATTGTTCCTGTTTTTATAATAAGTCAACCTCTAGCTTCCAAAGCAGACGGTCGCTTGAAATAATTGATGGAATGTTAAACTAATATAGTTCCTATGCGTGGTAGTCTTCTTTGGCAGGCTTAGGTATTATTAGAGCCCTCTAAGTAGTGTTTTTAGATGTGACGAAATTTCCAACCATTTGAGTAAAAACGGAAGTCGTAATACCAAAATCTCAGTGAGAGAGAGGAAAAAAATGTTCATTTTAAATGCGGTTTTACCTTTCGTTTGAAGGAAATTTTGTTTATTTTCTGGAATTGTTCCTGTTTTTATAATAAGTCAACCTCTAGCTTCCAAAGCAGACGGTCGCTTGAAATAATTGATGGAATGTTAAACTAATACAGTTCCTATGCGTGGTAGTCTTCTTTGGCAGGCTTAGGTATTATTAGATACCTCTAAGTAGTGTTTTTAGATGTGACGAAATTTCCAACCATTTGAGTAAAAACGGAAGTCGTAATACCAAAATCTCAGTGAGAGAGAGGAAAAAAATGTTCATTTTAAATGCGGTTTTACCTTTCGTTTGAAGGAAATTTTGTTTATTTTCTGGAATTGTTCCGGTTTTTATAATTAGTCAACCTCTAGCTTTCAAAGCAGACGGTCGCTTGAAATAATTGATGGAATGTTAAACTAATACAGTTCCCATGCGTGGTAGTCTTCTTTGGCAGGCTTAGGTATTATTAGAGACCTCTAAGTAGTGTTTTTAGATGTGACGAAATTTCCAACCATTTGAGTAAAAACGGAAGTCGTAATACCAAAATCTCAGTGAGAGAGAGGAAAAAAATGTTCATTTTAAATGCGGTTTTACCTTTCGTTTGAAGGAAATTTTGTTTATTTTCTGGAATTGTTCCTGTTTTTATAATTAGTCAACCTCTAGCTTTCAAAGCAGACGGTCGCGGAATGTTAAACTAATACAGTTCCTATGCGTGGTAGTCTTCTTTGGCAGGCTTAGGTAATATTAGATACCTCTAAGTAGTGTTTTTAGATGTGACGAAATTTCCAACCATTTGAGTAAAAACGGAAGTCGTAATACCAAAATCTCAGTGAGAGAGAGGAAAAAAATGTTCATTTTAAATGCGGTTTTACCTTTCGTTTGAAGGAAATTTTGTTTATTTTCTGGAATTGTTCCTGTTTTTATAATTAGTCAACCTCTAGCTTTCAAAGCAGACGGTCGCTTGAAATAATTGATGGAATGTTAAACTAATACAGTTCCTATGCGTGGTAGTCTTCTTTGGCAGGCTTAGGTATTATTAGAGACCTCTAAGTAGTGTTTTTAGATGTGACGAAATTTCCAACCATTTGAGTAAAAACGGAAGTCGTAATACCAAAATCTCAGTGAGAGAGAGGAAAAAAATGTTCATTTTAAATGCGGTTTTACCTTTCGTTTGAAGGAAATTTTGTTTATTTTCTGGAATTGTTCCTGTTTTTATAATAAGTCAACCTCTAGCTTCCAAAGCAGACGGTCGCTTGAAATAATTGATGGAATGTTAAACTAATACAGTTCCTATGCGTGGTAGTCTTCTTTGGCAGGCTTAGGTATTATTAGAGCCCTCTAAGTAGTGTTTTTAGACGTGACGAAATTTCCAACCATTTGAGTAAAAACGGAAGTCGTAATACCAAAATCTCAGTGAGAGAGAGGAAAAAAATGTTCATTTTAAATGCGGTTTTACCTTTCGTTTGAAGGAAATTTTGTTTATTTTCTGGAATTGTTCCTGTTTTTATAATTAGTCAACCTCTAGCTTCCAAAGCAGACGGTCGCTTGAAATAATTGATGGAATGTTAAACTAATACAGTTCCTATGCGTGGTAGTCTTCTTTGGCACGCTTAGGTATTATTAGAGACCTCTAAGTAGTGTTTTTAGATGTGACGAAATTTCCAACCATTTGAGTAAAAACGGAAGTCGTAATACCAAAATCTCAGTGAGAGAGAGGAAAAAAATGTTCATTTTAAATGCGGTTTTACCTTTCGTTTGAAGGAAATTTTGTTTATTTTCTGGAATTGTTCCTGTTTTTATAATTAGTCAACCTCTAGCTTTCAAAGCAGACGGTCGCTTGAAATAATTGATGGAATGTTAAACTAATACAGTTCCCATGCGTGGTAGTCTTCTTTGGCAGGCTTAGGTATTATTAGAGACCTCTAAGTAGTGTTTTTAGATGTGACGAAATTTCCAACCATTTGAGTAAAAACGGAAGTCGTAATACCAAAATCTCAGTGAGAGAGAGGAAAAAAAATGTTCATTTTAAATGCGGTTTTACCTTTCGTTTAAAGGAAATTTTGTTTATTTTCTGGAATTGTTCCTGTTTTTATAATTAGTCAACCTCTAGCTTTCAAAGCAGACGGTCGCTTGAAATAATTGATGGAATGTTAAACTAATACAGTTCCCATGCGTGGTAGTCTTCTTTGGCAGGCTTAGGTATTATTAGAGACCTCTAAGTAGTGTTTTTAGATGTGACGAAATTTCCAACCATTTGAGTAAAAACGGAAGTCGTAATACCAAAATCTCGGTGAGAGAGAGGAAAAAAATGTTCATTTTAAATGCGGTTTTACCTTTCGTTTGAAGGAAATTTTGTTTATTTTCTGGAATTGTTCCTGTTTTTATAATAAGTCAACCTCTAGCTTCCAAAGCAGACGGTCGCTTGAAATAATTGATGGAATGTTAAACTATGTAATACAGTTCCTATGCGTGGTAGTCTTCTTTGGCAGGCTTAGGTATTATTAGAGCCCTCTAAGTAGTGTTTTTAGACGTGACGAAATTTCCAACCATTTGAGTAAAAACGGAAGTCGTAATACCAAAATCTCAGTGAGAGAGAGGAAAAAAATGTTCATTTTAAATGCGGTTTTACCTTTCGTTTGAAGGAAATTTTGTTTATTTTCTGGAATTGTTCCTGTTTTTATAATAAGTCAACCTCTAGCTTCCAAAGCAGACGGTCGCTTGAAATAATTGATGGAATGTTAAACTAATACAGTTCCTATGCGTGGTAGTCTTCTTTGGCACGCTTAGGTATTATTAGAGACCTCTAAGTAGTGTTTTTAGATGTGACGAAATTTCCAACCATTTGAGTAAAAACGGAAGTCGTAATACCAAAATCTCAGTGAGAGAGAGGAAAAAAATGTTCATTTTAAATGCGGTTTTACCTTTCGTTTGAAGGAAATTTTGTTTATTTTCTGGAATTGTTCCTGTTTTTATAATTAGTCAACCTCTAGCTTTCAAAGCAGACGGTCGCTTGAAATAATTGATGGAATGTTAAACTAATACAGTTCCTATGCGTGGTAGTCTTCTTTGGCACGCTTAGGTATTATTAGAGACCTCTAAGTAGTGTTTTTAGATGTGACGAAATTTCCAACCATTTGAGTAAAAACGGAAGTCGTAATACCAAAATCTCAGTGAGAGAGAGGAAAAAAATGTTCATTTTAAATGCGGTTTTACCTTTCGTTTGAAGGAAATTTTGTTTATTTTCTGGAATTGTTCCTGTTTTTATAATTAGTCAACCTCTAGCTTTCAAAGCAGACGGTCGCTTGAAATAATTGATGGAATGTTAAACTAATACAGTTCCCATGCGTGGTAGTCTTCTTTGGCAGGCTTAGGTATTATTAGAGACCTCTAAGTAGTGTTTTTAGATGTGACGAAATTTCCAACCATTTGAGTAAAAACGGAAGTCGTAATACCAAAATCTCAGTGAGAGAGAGGAAAAAAATGTTCATTTTAAATGCGGTTTTACCTTTCGTTTGAAGGAAATTTTGTTTATTTTCTGGAATTGTTCCTGTTTTTATAATTAGTCAACCTCTAGCTTTCAAAGCAGACGGTCGCTTGAAATAATTGATGGAACGTTAAACAAATACAGTTACTATGCGTGGTAGTCTTCTTTGGCAGGCTTAGGTATTATTAGAGACCTCTAAGTAGTGTTTTTAGATGTGACGAAATTTCCAACCATTTGAGTAAAAACGGAAGTCGTAATACCAAAATCTCAGTGAGAGAGAGGAAAAAAATGTTCATTTTAAATGCGGTTTTACCTTCCGTTTGAAGGAAATTTTGTTTATTTTCTGGAATTGTTCCTGTTTTTATAATTAGTCAACCTCTAGCTTCCAAAGCAGACGGTCGCTTGAAATAATTGATGGAATGTTAAACTAATACAGTTCCTATGCGTGGTAGTCTTCTTTGGCACGCTTAGGTATTATTAGACACCTCTAAGTAGTGTTTTTAGATGTGACGAAATTTCCAACCATTTGAGTAAAAACGGAAGTCGTAATACCAAAATCTCAGTGAGAGAGAGGAAAAAAATGTTCATTTTAAATGCGGTTTTACCTTTCGTTTGAAGGAAATTTTGTTTATTTTCTGGAATTGTTCCTGTTTTTATAATTAGTCAACCTCTAGCTTTCAAAGCAGACGGTCGCTTGAAATAATTGATGGAATGTTAAACTAATACAGTTCCCATGCGTGGTAGTCTTCTTTGGCAGGCTTAGGTATTATTAGAGACCTCTAAGTAGTGTTTTTAGATGTGACGAAATTTCCAACCATTTGAGTAAAAACGGAAGTCGTAATACCAAAATCTCAGTGAGAGAGAGGAAAAAAATGTTCATTTTAAATGCGGTTTTACCTTTCGTTTGAAGGAAATTTTGTTTATTTTCTGGAATTGTTCCTGTTTTTATAATTAGTCAACCTCTAGCTTTCAAAGCAGACGGTCGCTTGAAATAATTGATGGAACGTTAAACAAATACAGTTACTATGCGTGGTAGTCTTCTTTGGCAGGCTTAGGTATTATTAGAGACCTCTAAGTAGTGTTTTTAGATGTGACGAAATTTCCAACCATTTGAGTAAAAACGGAAGTCGTAATACCAAAATCTCAGTGAGAGAGAGGAAAAAAATGTTCATTTTAAATGCGGTTTTACCTTCCGTTTGAAGGAAATTTTGTTTATTTTCTGGAATTGTTCCTGTTTTTATAATTAGTCAACCTCTAGCTTTCAAAGCAGACGGTCGCTTGAAATAATTGATGGAATGTTAAACTAATACAGTTCCCATGCGTGGTAGTCTTCTTTGGCAGGCTTAGGTATTATTAGATACCTCTAAGTAGTGTTTTTAGATGTGACGAAATTTCCAACCATTTGAGTAAAAACGGAAGTCGTAATACCAAAATCTCGGTGAGAGAGAGGAAAAAAATGTTCATTTTAAATGCGGTTTTACCTTTCGTTTGAAGGAAATTTTGTTTATTTTCTGGAATTGTTCCTGTTTTTATAATAAGTCAACCTCTAGCTTCCAAAGCAGACGGTCGCTTGAAATAATTGATGGAATGTTAAACTAATACAGTTCCTATGCGTGGTAGTCTTCTTTGGCAGGCTTAGGTATTATTAGAGCCCTCTAAGTAGTGTTTTTAGACGTGACGAAATTTCCAACCATTTGAGTAAAAACGGAAGTCGTAATACCAAAATCTCAGTGAGAGAGAGGAAAAAAATGTTCATTTTAAATGCGGTTTTACCTTTCGTTTGAAGGAAATTTTGTTTATTTTCTGGAATTGTTCCTGTTTTTATAATTAGTCAACCTCTAGCTTTCAAAGCAGACGGTCGCTTGAAATAATTGATGGAATGTTAAACTAATACAGTTCCCATGCGTGGTAGTCTTCTTTGGCAGGCTTAGGTATTATTAGAGACCTCTAAGTAGTGTTTTTAGATGTGACGAAATTTCCAACCATTTGAGTAAAAACGGAAGTCGTAATACCAAAATCTCAGTGAGAGAGAGGAAAAAAATGTTCATTTTAAATGCGGTTTTACCTTTCGTTTGAAGGAAATTTTGTTTATTTTCTGGAATTGTTCCTGTTTTTATAATTAGTCAACCTCTAGCTTCCAAAGCAGACGGTCGCTTGAAATAATTGATGGAATGTTAAACTAATACAGTTCCTATGCGTGGTAGTCTTCTTTGGCACGCTTAGGTATTATTAGAGACCTCTAAGTAGTGTTTTTAGATGTGACGATATTTCCAACCATTTGAGTAAAAACGGAAGTCGTAATACCAAAATCTCAGTGAGAGAGAGGAAAAAAATGTTCATTTTAAATGCGGTTTTACCTTTCGTTTGAAGGAAATTTTGTTTATTTTCTGGAATTGTTCCTGTTTTTATAATTAGTCAACCTCTAGCTTTCAAAGCAGACGGTCGCTTGAAATAATTGATGGAACGTTAAACAAATACAGTTACTATGCGTGGTAGTCTTCTTTGGCAGGCTTAGGTATTATTAGAGACCTCTAAGTAGTGTTTTTAGATGTGACGAAATTTCCAACCATTTGAGTAAAAACGGAAGTCGTAATACCAAAATCTCAGTGAGAGAGAGGAAAAAAATGTTCATTTTAAATGCGGTTTTACCTTCCGTTTGAAGGAAATTTTGTTTATTTTCTGGAATTGTTCCTGTTTTTATAATTAGTCAACCTCTAGCTTCCAAAGCAGACGGTCGCTTGAAATAATTGATGGAATGTTAAACTAATACAGTTCCTATGCGTGGTAGTCTTCTTTGGCAGGCTTAGGTATTATTAGAGACCTCTAAGTAGTGTTTTTAGATGTGACGAAATTTCCAACCATTTGAGTAAAAACGGAAGTCGTAATACCAAAATCTCAGTGAGAGAGAGGAAAAAAATGTTCATTTTAAATGCGGTTTTACCTTTCGTTTGAAGGAAATTTTGTTTATTTTCTGGAATTGTTCCTGTTTTTATAATTAGTCAACCTCTAGCTTTCAAAGCAGACGGTCGCTTGAAATAATTGATGGAATGTTAAACTAATACAGTTCCCATGCGTGGTAGTCTTCTTTGGCAGGCTTAGGTATTATTAGAGACCTCTAAGTAGTGTTTTTAGATGTGACGAAATTTCCAACCATTTGAGTAAAAACGGAAGTCGTAATACCAAAATCTCGGTGAGAGAGAGGAAAAAAATGTTCATTTTAAATGCGGTTTTACCTTTCGTTTGAAGGAAATTTTGTTTATTTTCTGGAATTGTTCCTGTTTTTATAATTAGTCAACCTCTAGCTTTCAAAGCAGACGGTCGCTTGAAATAATTGATGGAACGTTAAACAAATACAGTTACTATGCGTGGTAGTCTTCTTTGGCAGGCTTAGGTATTATTAGAGACCTCTAAGTAGTGTTTTTAGATGTGACGAAATTTCCAACCATTTGAGTAAAAACGGAAGTCGTAATACCAAAATCTCAGTGAGAGAGAGGAAAAAAATGTTCATTTTAAATGCGGTTTTACCTTCCGTTTGAAGGAAATTTTGTTTATTTTCTGGAATTGTTCCTGTTTTTATAATTAGTCAACCTCTAGCTTTCAAACCAGACGGTCGCTTGAAATAATTGATGGAATGTTAAACTAATACAGTTCCTATGCGTGGTAGTCTTCTTTGGCAGGCTTAGGTAATATAAGAGACCTCTAAGTAGTGTTTTTAGATGTGACGAAATTTCCAACCATTTGAGTAAAAACGGAAGTCGTAAAACCAAAATCTCAGTGAGAGAGAGGAAAGAAAATGTTCATTTTAAATGCGGTTTTACCTTTCGTTTGAAGGAAATTTTGTTTATTTTCTGGAATTGTTCCTGTTTTTATAATAAGTCAACCTCTAGCTTCCAAAGCAGACGGTCGCTTGAAATAATTGATGGAATGTTAAACTAATATAGTTCCTATGCGTGGTAGTCTTCTTTGGCAGGCTTAGGTATTATTAGAGCCCTCTAAGTAGTGTTTTTAGACGTGACGAAATTTCCAACCATTTGAGTAAAAACGGAAGTCGTAATACCAAAATCTCAGTGAGAGAGAGGAAAAAAATGTTCATTTTAAATGCGGTTTTACTTTTCGTTTGAAGGAAATTTTGTTTATTTTCTGGAATTGTTCCTGTTTTTATAATTAGTCAACCTCTAGCTTCCAAAGCAGACGGTCGCTTGAAATAATTGATGGAATGTTAAACTAATACAGTTCCCATGCGTGGTAGTCTTCTTTGGCAGGCTTAGGTATTATTAGAGACCTCTAAGTAGTGTTTTTAGATGTGACGAAATTTCCAACCATTTGAGTAAAAACGGAAGTCGTAATACCAAAATCTCAGTGAGAGAGAGGAAAAAAATGTTCATTTTAAATGCGGTTTTACCTTTCGTTTGAAGGAAATTTTGTTTATTTTCTGGAATTGTTCCTGTTTTTATAATTAGTCAACCTCTAGCTTTCAAAGCAGACGGTCGCTTGAAATAATTGATGGAACGTTAAACAAATACAGTTACTATGCGTGGTAGTCTTCTTTGGCAGGCTTAGGTATTATTAGAGACCTCTAAGTAGTGTTTTTAGATGTGACGAAATTTCCAACCATTTGAGTAAAAACGGAAGTCGTAATACCAAAATCTCAGTGAGAGAGAGGAAAAAAATGTTCATTTTAAATGCGGTTTTACCTTCCGTTTGAAGGAAATTTTGTTTATTTTCTGGAATTGTTCCTGTTTTTATAATTAGTCAACCTCTAGCTTTCAAACCAGACGGTCGCTTGAAATAATTGATGGAATGTTAAACTAATACAGTTCCTATGCGTGGTAGTCTTCTTTGGCAGGCTTAGGTAATATAAGAGACCTCTAAGTAGTGTTTTTAGATGTGACGAAATTTCCAACCATTTGAGTAAAAACGGAAGTCGTAAAACCAAAATCTCAGTGAGAGAGAGGAAAGAAAATGTTCAATTTCAATGCGGTTTTGCCTTTCGTTTGAAGGAAATTTTGTTTATTTTCTGGAATTGTTCCTGTTTTTATAATTAGTCAACCTCTAGCTTCCAAAGCAGACGGTCGCTTGAAATAATTGATGGAATGTTAAACTAATACAGTTCCTATGCGTGGTAGTCTTCTTTGGCAGGCTTAGGTATTATTAGAGACCTCTAAGTAGTGTTTTTAGATGTGACGAAATTTCCAACCATTTGAGTAAAAACGGAAGTCGTAATACCAAAATCTCAGTGAGAGAGAGGAAGAAAATGTTCGCTTTAAATGCGGTTTTACTTTTCGTTTGAAGGAAATTTTCTTTATTTTCTGGAATTGTTCCTGTTTTTATAATAAGTCAACCTCTAGCTTCCAAAGCAGACGGTCGCTTGAGATAATTGATGGAATGTTAAACTAATACAGTTCCTATGCGTGGTAGTCTTCTTTGGCAGGCTTAGGTATTATTAGAGACCTCTAAGTAGTGTTTTTAGATGTGACGAAATTTCCAACCATTTGAGTAAAAACGGAAGTCGTAATACCAAAATCTCAGTGAGAGAGAGGAAGAAAATGTTCGCTTTAAATGCGGTTTTACTTTTCGTTTGAAGGAAATTTTCTTTATTTTCTGGAATTGTTCCTGTTTTTATAATTAGTCAACCTCTAGCTTCCAAAGCAGACGGTCGCTTGAAATAATTGATGGAATGTTAAACTAATATAGTTCCTATGCGTGGTAGTCTTCTTTGGCAGGCTTAGGTATTATTAGAGCCCTCTAAGTAGTGTTTTTAGACGTGACGAAATTTCCAACCATTTGAGTAAAAACGGAAGTCGTAATACCAAAATCTCAGTGAGAGAGAGGAAAAAAATGTTCATTTTAAATGCGGTTTTACTTTTCGTTTGAAGGAAATTTTGTTTATTTTCTGGAATTGTTCCTGTTTTTATAATTAGTCAACCTCTAGCTTCCAAAGCAGACGGTCGCTTGAAATAATTGATGGAATGTTAAACTAATACAGTTCCTATGCGTGGTAGTCTTCTTTGGCACGCTTAGGTATTATTAGAGACCTCTAAGTAGTGTTTTTAGATGTGACGAAATTTCCAACCATTTGAGTAAAAACGGAAGTCGTAATACCAAAATCTCAGTGAGAGAGAGGAAAAAAATGTTCATTTTAAATGCGGTTTTACCTTTCGTTTGAAGGAAATTTTGTTTATTTTCTGGAATTGTTCCTGTTTTTATAATTAGTCAACCTCTAGCTTTCAAAGCAGACGGTCGCTTGAAATAATTGATGGAATGTTAAACTAATACAGTTCCCATGCGTGGTAGTCTTCTTTGGCAGGCTTAGGTATTATTAGAGACCTCTAAGTAGTGTTTTTAGATGTGACGAAATTTCCAACCATTTGAGTAAAAACGGAAGTCGTAATACCAAAATCTCAGTGAGAGAGAGGAAAAAAATGTTCATTTTAAATGCGGTTTTACCTTTCGTTTGAAGGAAATTTTGTTTATTTTCTGGAATTGTTCCTGTTTTTATAATTAGTCAACCTCTAGCTTTCAAAGCAGACGGTCGCTTGAAATAATTGATGGAACGTTAAACAAATACAGTTACTATGCGTGGTAGTCTTCTTTGGCAGGCTTAGGTATTATTAGAGACCTCTAAGTAGTGTTTTTAGATGTGACGAAATTTCCAACCATTTGAGTAAAAACGGAAGTCGTAATACCAAATTCTCAGTGAGAGAGAGGAAAAAAATGTTCATTTTAAATGCGGTTTTACCTTCCGTTTGAAGGAAATTTTGTTTATTTTCTGGAATTGTTCCTGTTTTTATAATTAGTCAACCTCTAGCTTCCAAAGCAGACGGTCGCTTGAAATAATTGATGGAATGTTAAACTAATACAGTTCCTATGCGTGGTAGTCTTCTTTGGCAGGCTTAGGTATTATTAGATACCTCTAAGTAGTGTTTTTAGATGTGACGAAATTTCCAACCATTTGAGTAAAAACGGAAGTCGTAATACCAAAATCTCAGTGAGAGAGAGGAAAAAAATGTTCATTTTAAATGCGGTTTTACCTTTCGTTTGAAGGAAATTTTGTTTATTTTCTGGAATTGTTCCTGTTTTTATAATTAGTCAACCTCTAGCTTTCAAAGCAGACGGTCGCGGAATGTTAAACTAATACAGTTCCTATGCGTGGTAGTCTTCTTTGGCAGGCTTAGGTATTATTAGAGACCTCTAAGTAGTGTTTTTAGATGTGACGAAATTTCCAACCATTTGAGTAAAAACGGAAGTCGTAATACCAAAATCTCAGTGAGAGAGAGGAAAAAAATGTTCATTTTAAATGCGGTTTTACCTTTCGTTTGAAGGAAATTTTGTTTATTTTCTGGAATTGTTCCTGTTTTTATAATTAGTCAACCTCTAGCTTTCAAAGCAGACGGTCGCTTGAAATAATTGATGGAACGTTAAACAAATACAGTTACTATGCGTGGTAGTCTTCTTTGGCAGGCTTAGGTATTATTAGAGACCTCTAAGTAGTGTTTTTAGATGTGACGAAATTTCCAACCATTTGAGTAAAAACGGAAGTCGTAATACCAAAATCTCAGTGAGAGAGAGGAAAAAAATGTTCATTTTAAATGCGGTTTTACCTTCCGTTTGAAGGAAATTTTGTTTATTTTCTGGAATTGTTCCTGTTTTTATAATTAGTCAACCTCTAGCTTTCAAACCAGACGGTCGCTTGAAATAATTGATGGAATGTTAAACTAATACAGTTCCTATGCGTGGTAGTCTTCTTTGGCAGGCTTAGGTAATATAAGAGACCTCTAAGTAGTGTTTTTAGATGTGACGAAATTTCCAACCATTTGAGTAAAAACGGAAGTCGTAAAACCAAAATCTCAGTGAGAGAGAGGAAAGAAAATGTTCAATTTCAATGCGGTTTTGCCTTTCGTTTGAAGGAAATTTTGTTTATTTTCTGGAATTGTTCCTGTTTTTATAATTAGTCAACCTCTAGCTTTCAAAGCAGACGGTCGCTTGAAATAATTGATGGAATGTTAAACTAATACAGTTCCCATGCGTGGTAGTCTTCTTTGGCAGGCTTAGGTATTATTAGAGACCTCTAAGTAGTGTTTTTAGATGTGACGAAATTTCCAACCATTTGAGTAAAAACGGAAGTCGTAATACCAAAATCTCAGTGAGAGAGAGGAAAAAAATGTTCATTTTAAATGCGGTTTTACCTTTCGTTTGAAGGAAATTTTGTTTATTTTCTGGAATTGTTCCTGTTTTTATAATTAGTCAACCTCTAGCTTTCAAAGCAGACGGTCGCTTGAAATAATTGATGGAACGTTAAACAAATACAGTTACTATGCGTGGTAGTCTTCTTTGGCAGGCTTAGGTATTATTAGAGACCTCTAAGTAGTGTTTTTAGATGTGACGAAATTTCCAACCATTTGAGTAAAAACGGAAGTCGTAATACCAAAATCTCAGTGAGAGAGAGGAAAAAAATGTTCATTTTAAATGCGGTTTTACCTTCCGTTTGAAGGAAATTTTGTTTATTTTCTGGAATTGTTCCTGTTTTTATAATTAGTCAACCTCTAGCTTTCAAACCAGACGGTCGCTTGAAATAATTGATGGAATGTTAAACTAATACAGTTCCTATGCGTGGTAGTCTTCTTTGGCAGGCTTAGGTAATATAAGAGACCTCTAAGTAGTGTTTTTAGATGTGACGAAATTTCCAACCATTTGAGTAAAAACGGAAGTCGTAAAACCAAAATCTCAGTGAGAGAGAGGAAAGAAAATGTTCAATTTCAATGCGGTTTTGCCTTTCGTTTGAAGGAAATTTTGTTTATTTTCTGGAATTGTTCCTGTTTTTATAATTAGTCAACCTCTAGCTTCCAAAGCAGACGGTCGCTTGAAATAATTGATGGAATGTTAAACTAATACAGTTCCTATGCGTGGTAGTCTTCTTTGGCAGGCTTAGGTATTATTAGAGACCTCTAAGTAGTGTTTTTAGATGTGACGAAATTTCCAGCCATTTGAGTAAAAACGGAATTCGTAATACCAAAATCTCAGTGAGAGAGAGGAAGAAAATGTTCGCTTTAAATGCGGTTTTACCTTTCGTTTGAAGGAAATTTTGTTTATTTTCTGGAATTGTTCCTGTTTTTATAATAAGTCAACCTCTAGCTTCCAAAGCAGACGGTCGCTTGAGATAATTGATGGAATGTTAAACTAATACAGTTCCTATGCGTGGTAGTCTTCTTTGGCAGGCTTAGGTATTATTAGAGACCTCTAAGTAGTGTTTTTAGATGTGACGAAATTTCCAACCATTTGAGTAAAAACGGAAGTCGTAATACCAAAATCTCAGTGAGAGAGAGGAAGAAAATGTTCGCTTTAAATGCGGTTTTACTTTTCGTTTGAAGGAAATTTTCTTTATTTTCTGGAATTGTTCCTGTTTTTATAATTAGTCAACCTCTAGCTTCCAAAGCAGACGGTCGCTTGAAATAATTGATGGAATGTTAAACTAATACAGTTCCTATGCGTGGTAGTCTTCTTTGGCAGGCTTAGGTATTATTAGAGACCTCTAAGTAGTGTTTTTAGATGTGACGAAATTTCCAACCATTTGAGTAAAAACGGAAGTCGTAATACCAAAATCTCAGTGAGAGAGAGGAAGAAAATGTTCGCTTTAAATGCGGTTTTACCTTTCGTTTGAAGGAAATTTTGTTTATTTTCTGGAATTGTTCCTGTTTTTATAATAAGTCAACCTCTAACTTTCAAAGCAGACGGTCGCTTGAAATAATTGATGGAATGTTAAACTAACACAGTTCCTATGCGTGGTAGTCTTCTTTGGCAGGCTTAGGTATTATTAGATACCTCTAAGTAGTGTTTTTAGATGTGACGAAATGTCCAGCAATTTGAGTAAAAACGGAAGTCGTAAAACCAAAATCTCATTGAGAGAGAGGAAATAAAATGGTCAATTTAAATGCGGTTGTACCTTTCGTTTATTAATCCCGGTAAAAATATAGCATAATAACGTTAAAATAAATGATAAAGTTAAAAATTAAGTGACCAGTTTCATTCGCTAGCTTTTAGAGCACCTGTATATCCACCGAACCACCAGTCACTGCGAACCTCAAAGACTGCAACTCCCCACGGGCGCCACTTGAAACGAATTATTGGCAGATAGACACGTTGGGCGCCACTTGAAACGAACTATTTGACCCCTAGAGGGGAAAAATAGTCGTGGAGAGCATGAGACAGTAAAAGACAACAAGGGTCGTGGGTTGAGTCGCTAGTCTAAGAGGGTAAGCAATAACAAGCAGGTCAGCAGAGCAACAGGTACTCTTTATTAAAATAAAATCACAGCTATTATCACAGAATCTTCACTTGAGCACGGTTAACAACAATAAGGAACAAGAGCGTGTAGTATATCCGAATGAACTGATCGGTTAAAACTTGGTAGTCAAAGGCACTTAGCTTCGTAGGGTCTCCGGAGCGAGGGTGGAAGTTCAGCTGGTGGTAAACTTGGTCTCAGGTACAACCAATGTGCTGCCTTCTTGTTTGAAGAGAAAACTTGCTTCCGTACGAAGAAGTGGCCTCCAAGACAGAGTTGATTCTGGGTGAAATTGATTCCGGTCAAAGGTTGAGTCCGGGAGAAAAGGGTGCCACCCAGGAAAAATCAATCCGTAGAAAAAGAATTACCTCCAGGAAAAATCAATCCGTAAGAAAAAGAATTGCCTCCAGGAAAAATCAATTCGTAGGAAAAAGAATTGCCTCCAGGAAAAATCAATCCGTAGGAAAAAGCTGCAATTTCATAGGTATCAGAGACACTCTTGTATTAATGAACGGTCCGATCGAGTCTGCTTGCCAAGGGTACATAAAATTATGTCCCGTCCTCAAGATAGGTTGAGATCAAAAAAAGTGATTGACAAAATTTTACATGCGAAGCGAAACTCGATCAGATTTAAAAGCTGTAATTAAAAATAGCATATTGTATTAACAAAATATGATCTGTATAATTCCAGCACAATTAATAAAATCATTTTTTCTACTCCCAACCTTTAATCTGCATATTAAGTATGAATCACCAGTGCTTTAATGGGTCTCATTAAGATACAAATTTTCATTAAAGCACTGGTCAAACTATCTAATGGCAGAGGAGCATTTGCAATCGAATCGGTTCGTTTTCGCTCACAATCGGGTCGGCAAGCCAACCGAAGTCACAGAGTTGTCATACTCACGACAAAAATTGCCTTGTGATATAAGTTCTGTATTTCTGAAAAAAAAATTCTGAGCGTTTATTTAATTTAGAACATAAGTAACATTCAAAGAAAATTTATCAAGATTTTATGTTACTTAATTAATTTCATAAGTAGGTATATCATGTAAAAGATGGGAAGATAAAGTATTATATTATTCGTAGCGCTCCGTGATATAGTATTCAAAGCGGCAACGCTGCGACCGTGACCATCGCGTGCGCAGGTAAGCAATATCGTAATTAATGGCTGACAATGTTATTAAAATTATTACTGAAAATCAAAGCATAAAATTCGGAATTCGAACATCGCATAATAAAAATTACGCAGTAGTGAGTAGTGCCCTTAAACTTGATACTAAAACATGTCTCAGCAGAATAATCTTAGCGACGAAAAGAAAATTTGGTACCTAATATGCGTAAGCAACCTATCTTAACCTCAATGATCCGCAATTGTACACGGGTCATTGTTAAAATATATAATTTTTCAATCTTTTCTATGAAATAAAAAAGGGTCGTAGAAAAAATAGTGTATGGAAATCGCAGATAATGGCTATTAATACGCTCTTATGATGGTTAAGACACTCGCCTACGGCTCGTATCTTAACCATCATACTCGCGTATTAATAGCCTTCATTATAAGCTCGTTGCATAATATACTATTACGACACTCACCAAGCCAAAAACGTGGGCGATGTTTATAATAATGACTAATAACTTCACGACGCCATTAGATGCGTTATTCGCGACAGGTATTTTGCGTGCACCTTCTTCAAGCGAATTTCCAAGAGAGAAAGAACAGGTATCCGGTACGCCAGACTGAAACTCGACAGTCGAGGTCGACGAGACTCGACAGTCGAAGTCGACGAGCTCGAGGCCTCCAGCGGCCGTGTTTGCATTGCACTAAACGCCACCATCACTCACTCACTGCGCGCGCCCGCCGTTGTCTCCGTGTCGCTGGCATTTAGCCGGTACGTACAAAGTGTACGTTACACAACCTTACATAAAGTATGGGACAGCGACAAGAAACCAAAGCAATTCCTTATTTTTATTTCAGTGTGTAATTATTTTTCTTACATTCTAAACGATTCTAACAACATTTCGATATTATGTATTTGAACTTATTATCAAAAAACAATCACTGCAAATATTTCTGTACGCACAATAATTATGTAATTATGGCAATGAATTTTGATGCCTTTTTTTAGATGAATTTAGATGAAGCCAACTTTGGCAACGTTATTTATTCTGCTTGGAACCCGCATCAGTTGATCTCATATTTCTTGCAGCATGACATTTATATTTTTTTATTATAGGGAAGGTCGTCGGAATAGTTGAATCGGTCATGTCTTGGAATTTTTTTTTTGGTAAGATTTACAATCTACTTCCATTTGGAGCATTAAGTAAATATGATGAGTGGAGGAGACTTGGAAATGACTCGCCTTATGTGTTGAATATGAATACACCCACTGTGCTTAGTGCTGTAGGAGGTCTTGTGGCCATGTTCTGCGGAGTCTTCTTACTTCGGGACCATTGTCATAGACTTGCTCAACTAGTATGTTCTGATGATTTACTGTTTGTTGGCTGTTTGTGGTTGCAACTTTTTGAATTTCATCTCTGATGAGTGGTATTCGGAGGTCATTGTGGAGTATGTGGTTGCTGACATACCAAGGAGTGTTTTTGACTGAAATCTTTGTATGATATTCAGTCTTGTGGGATTAGCACATCCCCAAAGTTGAAGTCCGTAAGTCCAAATACGCTTCAGCATGCTTTTATATAGCAAAAGTTTGTTGGCTAGCAAGAGTTTGGATTTTCTTCCGATGAGCCAATACATTTTGTCGGAACTTGAGATCTAGCTGTCTCCGTTTGGTGTCGATATGTTTCTGCCAGGTAAGCCGCTGGTCAAGATGGAGTCCAAGATATTTTTGGGATCGGAGAGTTGTCCATGGTTACGGGTGGGCAAGTGGTATGTCGGTTGGTGAATGTAACTTGGGCTGATTTAGCTGTGTTGATTTCTGTTCTCCATTTCCTATACCATCTTGCTAGTAAGTTTAAGTGGATTTGTAGTTTTTCAGAGGCAATTTGGGGGTCTTCATTCACAGATAAGATTGCTACATCGTCTGCGAAGATTGCTATAGTGGTGTCATTTGTCTCAGGTATATCTATTGTGTAGATTAAAAATAGTAGCGGACCTAGTACACTTCCTTGAGGAACGCCTGATTGAATTGGTTGGTAATCGGATTTTTGGTTATTGTATTTGATGGAGAAGTTTCTTTCGGACAGGTATGACTTTAGCAGAAGGTAGTAGTTCGAACTTAGCGTACTTTTTAACTTGAAGAGGAGGCCTTTATGCCATACCTTGCCAAACGCCTGAGAGATATCAAGAAACGCTGCGGTACAGTATGCCTTTTTACGCATAGTATGCCTGTTAGCGATTTTATTTACTATCCTATGGGTTTGCTGAATCCTGAAGTGGTATTCACGGAATCCAAACTGATGATTGGGCAGTAATGTTGGAAGGTCGTAGTCTTCTTTGATCCTTTTGAGTATCAATCTCTCGAATAGTTTGCTTGGTATTGGAAGGAGGCTAATTGGTCGATAGGATGTTGGAAAGTAGGATAGAGATATCATGCGGTTATATATCACTGTTAAGAGGATAATGGCTTTATGAGGTAATTGCTTTAGTATTAGTCCAGTTACTAGATCATATTCGGGGCTTTGTGCTCATTCAGATTTCTAATTTCTGCACTGACTTCTGCTGGTGTGAAAGATTTTATGGGTGGGGACATTTGACAAGGTGAGTAGATAAATTCCTGGATGTCATTGTCTATGTTTCCTGGAGCAGTTTTGAAAACTTTGCTTATGTGTTCAGCGAAGGTATCAGCCTTTTCTTTGTCGGTTCGTGCCCACTTGCCGTTTGTTTTGCGAATTGGTGGTACATGTGCTTGAGGTCTTTTGAACGTTTTTGTTGCTTTCCATATAGTATTATCGTCAGGTGATAGAGTGGTAATGTAGTGCTCAAATGTGGAATTTTGGAAGTCATTTAAGGCTGCTGCTAACTGTCTGCGCAGTCTGTTATAGTAATGTTGGTCAGCTACGTTTCTAGATCTTTGCCAGCTTCTCCGAGCTCGACGTTTTTCGTAAATTAAGGATCGTATGTGAAGTGGTATGCTAATGTCACTAGTTATTTGATGGGGGTTTTGAAGTGTGGAACAATATGCTGCTTTTTGTACTAGCGTAGTGAAGTGTTGTACAGCTTCATCTATATCGGTGGGACATTTGATTCGTAGTCGCAGGTCAATAGCCTCATTAATGTTGGATCGAAATTTGTGCCAGTCAGTATTTTTTGATGTTAGCTTTGGTGGAGGAGGTTTACTGATAATGGTAGCACTCATGCTAAGAATAACCGGGGTGTGGTAAGGAGTGAGAGGTCAAAGCAACTGTCGACTGTTCAATTGTTCCGGGGAATTCCGCTCTTTTTTATTAATTAATATAATTCTTCATATATGAAGAAGTCAAGCAGATCTGGAATTTTTGTGGGGTCCGTTGGCCAGTACGTGGGTTTTCCATTAGTGAGGAAATCCAGGTTCATGTCGGACATGGCACGAAGAAGGCTTACCTTTTGTGGTGATGAGTCTTGATCCCCAGTGTGTATGTTTGGAATTCCAGTCTCCGCCACTGATGAATCTTTGGCGAGGGTTTGGAAGAAGTCTTTGTATTCATCAGTTGATATAGTGTGGCGTGGTGGACTATATATGGCGGTGGCTTTGAATTTCCATGGTGATGCATCTACTTCGATGGTTGTTGCTTGCACCTTGTTTGTCCGGATGTGTGGTAGTTCGTGATGGGATATGGCTGAGCGAACGATTATCGCTGAACCCCCGTGGGCGGTGGCATCTGGGTGCGGTGTATTGTAGACTGAGTAGTGTGGTATGACGAATACTGTTTGATCAGTGAAGTGCGTTTCGGATATAAGAAGGATATCAATTTTGTTTAAATTTAGGAATGTTATTATCTCCTGCTTATGGTTAAGCAGTCCGTTCCATGTGGCAAATCTGATTATGGGTGCGAAGAGTTAATTTTTCCCGTGACTGCTGTTAGCAAATTGAGGATCATGCTATTTTGGTTTATTAGCTGAGAAAACATGGATTTGAATTATTAGTTTAGGAATACTGTTAGCTGCTCACTGATGTTTGTGCTTGGATGTTTTGGTTTCTTGATGTTACGTCTGCGTAACTTGATTTTTGGTTATGTTATTGGGGAACCTTTTGTGAGAAGTTTACGTTGTCTGGGATTGGGTCGGTTGTTTGGGTATTTCTCGCGTTGTTGGATGGCTCTGTATGGGTGTAATTGTTTGTCCTGACTGTGTGGTTCCTTGCTGCTATTAGATCTCTATAAACTGTGCACCCTTTATAATTAGCAGGATGATCACTTCCGCACAGAACGCATTTCGGTGCGGTATTCCTTGTCTTCTTGCATATTTTGGTGTCTTCAATTAAAATCAAAATCTTCACACTTACCTTTGAAGGAGGCGGCCATTGACAGGTATTTACGCTGTACGTCATGAGATCAAGTCCCTATCCGCCGTCGATACTATACTACTAAAAGCTGCCTAAAATTGAGTAATTAGCCAGATCCGGAAATGAAACCATTCTCCAGTGTTATAACGGTCTCTAATTACACGCCAGATGACCCAAATACAACTCTCCATCCTTCAGTACATGAATTAAGGTAGGTCAGGGTTTCTAACACTAGTCTTGATGAACTTGAAATTCGGTAGATAATAATTGAAAACAGGAAAAGGCTGATATCCAATGTTGGAATTATTACCCCAGGACTTCTAATCTGGAACTTCTACTTTAGAACTTCTGTAATCTTGAACTTCTAATCTGAAACTTCTAACCTTGAACTTCTAATCCGGAACTTCTAACCCAGAACTTCCAATCCTATCTAATGGTAAAAAAATATTTTATTAAGTAATTCGGCCGATAGAAATAGCGAACTACTTACTCGTGAAAATTTATTCCTCAATTTATTACGACACATTTTCACTAGAGTTTTTTTTCTCGACAACTACATTATTTATTATGCGAATTATAAAAATATAAGTTGGAAACTAACACCGACTACATATGATCTCCGTTGACATCTCCGTTGTCAAACAGAAAGTGCCCAATCCTGCGGGTCCGACTGCCAACTCTGAGCGTCCTATTTATATCTCTTTCTTCCCCCGCGAATTTCCTCGTATCCCGTTCATTGGCTGAAAAACAACCCGTTCTGAATCTGCAACGTCATCTAACCATTGTTGTCGTTTTCATTTCAGATTTACCTTTACCTGCTATTGTCATGCCAGTTCTCCTATATTTCAAATTTGCTCTTGTAGGGAAAATTGCACCTTCTGCCAACAGTTTATACCTCTGCCAGAAAGCTTTTAAACGAGATTTATTACCATCAACTGTTTTAATAACTGCCTTATTATAAGTAAAATTTACTTATTCAGTTTTCGCATTTTTCGATGCCCTAAATTAAATATGGGACGAAGCCATTTGAACTATATATCAAAATACTCAGAAAAATTTTTGGGATCTTAGATACTTTTACTATGTCTGAAATACAATTATTTAAAAAACGAGAATGAGAAAAGTTTCAAATTACGCACAAGTTAATAATTCGTCTGGCTCGGACCTTTTTTTGCCTACACTCGAGTATTGATTTCCTTCCTCATGTACAGTCAATTGTTGACGAAATGTTTAAAAATTGTACAATCGAATACCTTCATTCTCAAGACTTATAAAATTTTCCTACAAAATCGTAGTGAATCCTTTTTTTAAAATAGTAGCAAGCAGGGCATGCTAGAAGACTCGTAGTTTTTCCTGTGTTAGCATCTAAGTACTTCAGAAGAGGATCGAATTTTAGAACTTCAACATCTTAAAAGCTGATTTTCTCATTGGCAGCTTTCTTGTAATTTATTGTGATATTGTGATAATCGAACTAGATGTATATTATGCAACTAGTAATATAAGAAAGCATTTGGATAAGTTTTATTTGAATTAAGATCACTCAAAATCACAAAATAAGAAAAATAAGACATTTAAAATAAATTTCAGTGATTTTATTGTAGCCATCAATCTAAGACATTAAATTTTTTCTAGAGGCTACCTAAATGACAGTTTCATTAGCTCACACGATACATTATGAAACAATTTACTACAAATAATGAGCTTTTATTAAAGTATTAAGTAATAATTTACCTAAACTAAAAACAAAGTTCCGACCGTTTTAGATATAATATGTACTGTATGAATACATTCTGTTTCCTGTAATAGACTTTCTTTTGCCTTTCCATAAGAAATGAGGTTTCAAGTTCTTTCTAAACACCTTATGCTGATGTTTCTGTTCTATAATAGCTCATTCAAATGGCAGTTTTTAGCTTTTGAACAAACAGGAGTCTCTATCGATATTTATGATTTTAGGAAGACCTACCTCTTAGATCGCAATTTCTTTCCACCAGGTAAAAAAAGACACATATCTATTGTAAACTGCGATATAAAAATTATTCAGCCCAAGTTATTTATGGACGATGTGGCAGAATTAATTATTATTGCCGAAAATGACATCAAGGTTATTTATGAAAATACATTTGTAAACGCCACTGTTAGTGATATTCACTTGCATAAGAATAGAATAGAAATTATAGAGAAAAGCGCATTTTCTGGATTAAGATACCTAAGGGAGTTGGATATATCTGAAAATAGCTTGAAACAAATTGAAAACCATTGGTTCAAAAACATCGAAAATATTGTTACATTTAAAGCCAACTATAATGAAATCACTAAGTTAGAGGAGAGACTCACTTTCATATCTGGAAATGAATCTATTGGCAATCTGTTTATGTCCTGCTGCAATTATCTTCAGTTTATATCTCCTGATGTAATACCCGATGGTTACTATCAAGTGTTTGATTTGCAGGATAATGATTTGGTTATCTTTCCTAAAGCAATCTGCGAGAAAGATGTATTCTTTGGTTTTCTTGACTTGTCCAATAATAATTTAACGATAATAGACGAACTTTGTTTTAACAAAGGAAGAGAGATTAATTTGGAAAGAAATCCCCTGGACTCATATACCGTGGACCGTATTGATGCGTATAATTATCAAGCAAGACATCCTTACATAAAATATGGGACAGCGACAAGAAACCAAAAGAGTTTCTTATTTTTATTTCAGGGTATAATTATTATTCTTATTATTACATTCTAAATTATTATAGCAACATTCCATAGGATTTATTTGAATTTGGTTACCTAATACACACACCGGTTTTCCCACCGAAAATCCTGTAAATACGCCCAACTTTACTTATTTTCTGGAAGCTGAGCCAGAAAGAAAACGCCGGCGAGTTAATGAGCAACGTTCAACCTCAAATTTTGGTCCCAGTTTATGAAAGACATTTTACCTAGAAGTGAAATTCGTGAATAATTGATATGTAAAAATTGTCTCGCAATAATTAAATTGCGTTGTTATATTTTCTAAGATCACAAATTTTGTGAAACGGAGGCAGAGTTAACTCAGCTAAAGTTTGATAATATAAACTGTTAATTATTGAAATATTAAAATATTTAGTTTGAGATATTTCCATTATTAGTGTATTTTTTTATTAAAGGGACTTTATTGTAAAGGGACTTCCGGTATAACCGGAAATGGTGAGGCGTTGTGAATATTTTAGTTCAGCTCGGCAAAACCAAAATCATACACGTACAAATTTTTAGACTTCTACTCCCAGGACTTCTCCATATAAAAATGCCCTAAGGTTCTCGCGCCTCACCCTGTAGATACTAAAACGTTATTAACATTATAGGAAAATAAGGGATGATTTTCCTGTTAGTGTAAAATAATAGAAAATAAAAATAAGATAAGTATTCACAATAATGTATTATAACACATAGTAGGTATGCTCTGTCCACTGAGTGTTGTCCGTTGTCATGCCACACTGATTCTGGCTAAACAATTTCATTTAATTCGATTTGATTCATACACTTATTTCTAAGTCGAACCAGATGTGGTATCGAAGTTCGTCTCAGTGGCGTATGAATTGTTATAATAAATTATGATTAGAAATAGCATGTCACCTTACCTGCTGGTTGGCGTTTAAAATAAAGCATAACACCTCCGGTTTCTTTTTCTGCAAGTAAAATAACCACACAAGACCACGTCCTAGCGGGAGTTCAATCGTTTCCCAGGGATTTTGTGTAATTTTTTGTAGTTCGTTGCGAGATTATACCCTTTTTTAGCCCCTGTGTGCTTCATTAAAGCTTTGAACTTGATTTAAATATTGTCTTGTATTGTAATAAAACGCTGGCTTGTAGAATAGATCACTTTATTGAAAATTCAATAGAAATTGAACTCGACCGTTTCGACCGGTACTTATATATAAGTACCGGTATTATAGTATTATAAAGTATTATAGATAAGACTTATAGATAAGATATAAGATTCTATAGAATCTTTCTCTCTTCTCGTCGGTGCAGCTGTCTGCCCCCGACTCTTCTATGCAAAGGACAGACATCGTGTCCTTCTCTCCCGTAAAATCAATACTTTTCAACACCTGTGCCTTCAGCCCTTAACACACATAGGTAGGTAAGCTACAGGTTGCCCAACAGTTTTGCTTAAACAACCTGTATAAGCAATATAGAAAGAAAACTTTTCACCTATTTCGTAATAGCCCAAGTAACACAGTTTCATCTAAAAGATGTATTTTTAACGTCCAGCATATACATCTACAGACGGTAGTTTGTAGACTATAATTTTGAAGCAAAATGTCCGCGGCGTAGACCGTCTATGCGACGTCTACAGTATGCATCTATTAGATGTCTTCCAATATACATCGAATAGATGCCTACAGTATGCATCTATGAGACGTCTACAATATGCGTCTATTAGATATCTACAATGTGCATCTATAACGTAGATTATGGGTGAATCTATAGGGTGTATAGCATAGACGTCTATAGATGGTAACTTATAGACTACAATTTTGAAGCAAAATGTCCGCGGCGTAGATCGTCTATGCGACGTCTACATTTATACATCTTTGAGATGTCTTGCAATATGCATCGATTAGATGCCTACGGTATGCATCTATTAAGCATCCACAAGATGCATCTAATAGACGTGCTCATTATACATCAATAAGATGCCTACAATATGTATTTATGAGACGTCTTATTATGCATCTATGAGACGTCTACAATATTCATCTTAGAGATGACGTCACTATGCGTCTATGGGACGTCTGTAATATGCATTAATGAGATATCGATTTTTGTCTTCTGATTTATTGGGGCAGGTTTTTGGTTAAAATACTACTTTTTTTAATTTTATAATAATAGAAACGTTTCAGGGCCGATTGGTCCCTTGTTTAGGTACTCATAAAAGTGTAACAAACTTAAAAATATTAAAAAAAAACTATACTTACCTAATACAATAATAAAATGGTCGTAAAAATGGTGTAGGTATATAAAAGTTTTTAATTTTAAGTTTCGAAAAAATAAATTGAAAAATCATTAATTTTTTCGAAATTTAAAATAATTTTTTTATATAAACACCATTTTTACGATCATTTTATTGTATTAGGTAAGTATAGTTTTTTTTTTTAATATTTTTAAGTTTCTTACATTTTTATACATTTTTATGAGTGAACAAGGGACCAATCGGCCCTGAAACGTTTCTGTTATAAAATTTAAAAAAAGTAGTGTTTCAACCAAGAACCTGAACCCCAATAAACCAGAAGACAAAAATCAACATAAAGGAAGGTTCAATAAAACTTATCAAATTTAATGAGATATCTAGATATAGGTACCTATAGGGTGGGAGTGGGAGTAGGTAAACTGTGACTGAAAATACATATAATAATGACAACAGATATTATATACTTTAACATGATTTTTTTTATTTACTTGGCGTTTTTTTACACTAAATTATTGTTATTTCATTATTATTGTACACATTATAATATTATTACCTACTGAATTTTCACATTGAATATTATTGCTGCGTTTATATCTTGTAGATGCATGTTGGAACCAAGCCATGACGTCCCTCTCGAATTCACTGTCCTTTAATTGTGGAAAATGCCCCTTCACGTCCTCTGAAAATCGTACATACACCTAATTAAAAATATGAAAATAATTTCAGTCATATGTATTATTTCTTATAGCATTCATTAATTATTATTAATAATAAATAGTTACAACTACTTTCCAATAATAAAATTACTTTATAAATTTCACGCATTCCGTCTCTTACTTAATTGTAAATTGAACTATTTTACATAGGAGGTAGGTAAGCTTAAAAATACCACTTACATATTCATGATAATAAATTATTCGTAACACATTTAATTGGCTCAGCTTGAAATTTCCTTTTCGGTCCAAGGAAAGTATTGTCCAAAACAATTTGTAAATGTTTTCTCAGGACATCCTTTTCCTTATGCTTCGCACCGCCAAACAATTTGAAAAACTGCAGCTAGAAATAAGTTTTATTTCAAAGAGATGAATTTAATAATAATAATTAAAGTGTTCGGAAAAATATTTTAAATATTTTTTATTCATATCCATTTTATGGATATACGTAATTATTTTTTTTTTATAAATTTATAATTATTACTTATAAAATTATAAAATAAAATTATAATTTTTTCTTAGCATTTTCTGCAAATGTAAACAGTAAGATTTAAAACTTATAAAACATTATAAAGGTGTTATACAAGATGTTACAAAAACACCCTGTATACAGGGTGTATCAAAAATGAACCGAAAAAATTCAGGGGGTGATTGATGAGATCATTTTAAGAAAAAAAGTAGGTGTTCCAGTATGTCCTAAGAGGCTTAAATTTTTAACTACAGTGTGTTGAAGTTTCAAGAAAAAAATCGTTTTTTAATAATATAACTTTGATAAGAATCAAGATATTTTCGTAAAATTGGTATAACGAATTACTTAAACCATGCACAAATTAAACAACGACAGTCACCATTTACCTAAATTCATGTCTTAAATTCTTGCACAAAAACGTAAAAACTCATTAAAATCAAAAACGTATACCTACTTGTTATATTATTTTTTAATTAAACGTTATATTTATAAATGAGTACTAAATAAACATTTTCAGTTAAAAAAAAATATATTTTATAAGTAGGTACTCTGGTGAAGTTAACCACGAAAAGTTAGCGACGCGAGTGGCTAAACATCCGGCTCGGGTAAGATGATAATTTTATTACCTAATTTGATATTGTTTCTTGAACTACAATGGAATGCCACTTCATGAAGTCAGGTGAGAATATTTTAACGCAAAAAAATCCTAGCAACTTATGAGTAAAATGGGCAGTTCTTCCAGTTCAAGATAGTTTTTAAACTGGAAATGTGAATTTACAAAATCAATGGCGGCCTTTCGGGGCCCGGAAAAAACAAGTTTTCACAAGGGAGTGATAGGGTTGCTCTTTATCCGTCGTATGAAAAAATAAAAACCGAACCGATGCACGAAAGGCAGTTTGTATAGCCCAAAATCGAAAATTACCGAAAATTGGCCGTTATTATTGGCCCGGACATGGCGAGTTTTCACTAAAGGCGTGATAGATTTGATCTCTCTACATCGTATGAAAACATTTCTGGGCCCAGAACGGCCACCGTGATTTTTTGAAATTCAGAATCCGGATACTCAGGTGTTGTAATTTTTGATTTTGAGCTATGAAAACTGCCTTTCGTGGTTAAGTCAAAACTTTTCGTCATTATAACTTCACCCGAGTAAGTAATAGGCATACAATATTTTTGTTTGTTGCCGAGTGGCCGACAAAACGTCTGTACATAGGACATTTCGCTTAATAATACGAAATATAGCTTACATGTTAACAAAATTAATGATTATTGTTACCTAATATTGTCAAAGTATTTTGATTTGACGTATTATAGACAATGTCCTATGAACAGGGAGTATGGTCAGCCACCCGCGGTATATGTAGATAGGTACGATTAAAAAATAATATAAGTAAAAGTAATAACTAATAACTTACCTGGGTCAGATTTTAACACAACACGACACTGATGACAAGTGATAACTGATGATGATAACACACAACACAACGCGAACGACTTCAGTCCCAGAAGAAAACATAGAAAGAAAGAAATGAAATGAAATAAGAAATAAGTAATAAATTCCAGTTCTGGTTTTAGTGGTGTTGTACGCATCCAGTGCTTCCTTCCTAATCCTATAGAGTTCCTACCCTACCCTATTATACCTGTTTCTAGATGCATTCACTTATTTGTCAATTAAAGCTTTTGTTGGACCATAATAATATAATGTAGACCAGATGTGTTGACGCTTCTTTGTTCTGGCGCTGCCTCTCTGATCTGGATCTGAGACATTCCATTTTCAGTTCTATAAAAATAACACGGAAGAGCAAAAAAATGTGATTTTTAAATAATAATAATAATAATTTTTTTATAGGTGGGTACATAGGTATCTTATGTTGTATTATTTGTACCTATCTATTGATTTCTTTAGCCTTTTCAGTTCCTTTAGGTGTAATACGATTCTAGTGTTGGATAGTTGATATCACTTTGGTAAAAAAAACCATATAATATTCACTAAATATTATACAGGTGTCCGAGATAACATGTGGTACATGGAGATCTCGGAAACCGTGTGAGATAGGAGATAGGAGATAGGATAGTTATGAGTGAGAGATATATAGTTAAATTAGATAAAAGCTGCATAATTTTATGCTTGATAAGAATCTTAAAAAAAAAATTAGGATACCTTCAGTCGTTGCTGAAAAATCCGGAAAAAAACTCAAAAATCGTGATTTTTTATTTTAGCCTTTTAGCCACATCTTTTTCAATATTGAAAATAAATAAATAATTTTTGCAGGCTTACACAGGTAGTCGCTTATACTACTTATACACTAAGTCAATTTATACACCAAAAAGGTATCCATTTTGACATTTCAAAAATTTTCCAGACCAGATCTCAGAGTTCTCGTAGTCGACTTTTGTTTTTCTTATAGCCGCCATATTGTTTTTTCGTGTCGCATTTGGCATTATAAAATCAAGGAAACAAAAAATCTATCATTCAAATATAAAATTTATTCAAACTTTTATTCTTATTTTTTCGAACGAAAAAATAACCATTCTTTAATAGAATGTCATAAAACAATATAAGATAAGCAATGTCACGTCGCGATGTCTTATCGACGTCATTCGTTGAAATAATTTTCTTATAAAAATAATAAAATTTTGAAGAATTTTTTTTTAATGTGATAGATTTTTGGTTTCCCTAATTCTTGAATGTATATTGAAAAAATAATATGACGGCCATAAATACTCAAGAGCGGCGATGCAGGGGATGTCCAGAATTATAGGGCTGTGGCAATACTGCCGAACTTTGCAAAGGCGTTGGAGATGGTTTTGTTCTCCCGTATATATCCATTATTGAATAGTCAGATCTCAGCGTGTCAGCATGGCTTTATGGATAGGATGTCAACCGTAACAAACTTGGCGTGTATAACACAGTTCATTTCGGGGACCATTGATGCAGGTGGACAGGCTGACGTGATATACACTGATTTCTCTAAAGCTTTTGATCGAATTGACCACTCGATACTCGTTAGAAAGTGTCAGGCCTTCGGTTTTAGCGATTCTCTGGCTGCTTTGGTGACATCGTATCTCTCCGGCAGAAGGTGCTATGTAAAATATAATGGGTTTGAATCCAAGTGGTTCAGGGTAACATCCGGTGTGCCACAGGGATCAAATTTGGGGCCCTTGTTATTTGTCATATTTATCAACGACTTGCCATCTTCCGTAGGTTGTGATGTTTTGCTTTTCGCTGATGATCTCAAGCTGTTTCTGAGAGTGAACTGTGTGGATGATTGTGAGAGGTTGCAGAGTGGTTTGAATGTGGTGACTGATTGGTGCGATAGGAATAAGTTACATCTGAACAGGGAAAAATGCAGGGTTATGACGTACACAAGGAAGTTACAGCCCGTCGTGTTCCCATACCGGGTTGGCACTGACGCTCTGACCCGTTGTGCTTCATTTAGGGACTTGGGCGTTTTGTTTGATGCTCAGTTGTCTTTTGTCGAGCATATAGATGCTGTGTGTATGAAGGCAATGAGAATGCTAGGATTCCTCGTCAGGAATACTAGAATGTTTACGAGTGTGAAGGCACTAAAGTGTCTGTACTGCTCACTTGTCAGAAGTCGGTTAGAGTATGCTTCACTGATCTGGTATCCCCTTTATAAGGTTCATGTATGGAGGGTGGAACGAGTCCAGAGAAAGTTCTTAAAGTACCTGTCATTCCGAGTGCGTGGCTGGTATCCTGAGAGAGGCTATGAGCAGCGAGTTTTACTTTTAGATTTCAATATGTTGAGTTTGAATGTCCGCAGAGTCCTAGCTGCTCTTAGGTTTTTATATCTACTGTTGCACAATGGGATAGATTGTCCAGCCTTGTTGAGCTGCATAAGCTTTCAGGTGCCCAGAGTGTCATCGCGTGCTAGCCTTCCCTTTCGATGCCCCAATGCCAGATCGAATGTGATGGTGAAATCACCAGTATTTGTAATGTGCGATAACTTCAATCAAATAGCTCAGTTGTGTGATATACACTTCTCTGGCTTGGGGAGCATAACCAGGATAGCGGCTGGGTATTTTGCGGATATTTAATTTAATATTTAATTTAATAGTTTCTAGGGATAAGGGTTGTATGTATCACATAGACTTATACTGTTTTTTTTTTGTTACGTTTATTTATTTTTTTAATTTAGTTTACTATATCTTTGTTAAATTGTGCTTTGTCCAGTAATTGGATTTCTATAATCTGTTGGACAATAAAGAATTATATTATTATATATTATATTATATATATATATATATTATATTATATATATTATAAGAAAAACAAAAGTCGACTATGAAAACTCTTATAAATCACATATTTTGTTATGTTTCATCGGCCATAACAATAAATAACTTATGTGTGATGAGTTATTGATATTTTGTTTATCAAAAAGTATATATGTTATAGGCAATGTATATAATCCGGTATTGTATATAATACCTAGTCATTGTATACATTGCCTAAAACGTCCAGGCAATGTGTGAAATACGATTTATTTCATACATTGCCTAGGTATTGTATAGAATACCAGAAGTGCATCAGGCAATGTGTTATATGAAAGACAACGGGCAGCGAAACGTGCACCCTACTACTAAGGGCTAAACTTAATTTGCCCTCCAATAATTCATATATTCGTATAGGTATAAGGTAGTCAAGTTTATTTATTTTTTTTGTTAAATAAGTAGGTAGGCACCAGTTATTACAACAGGTATATGTACTTCCATTACCTATGCAGTTAGGTACGTGAATAACGCTTTCCTGATTGTTGATATCATTATCTAAAGGGACAGGTCAAATGACCTGACCTGACCTGACCTGACCAATTTGTAAAACATGTATACCTACTTAATTGTTTAAAAACTCTATTTCATACATTACCCATGGTTCAACGGGCATTCTATACAATGCCTAGGCATTGTATACATTACCTAGGTAATATATTTGATGAATTTTATTGGGATTTAGGTTCTAATTTAAATTTGCCACTAATACCTAGGTAAAGTATGAAATAGTTTAAGAAATTCATACATTGCCTGAACGATCCCGGTATTGTATACATTGCCTAGGTATTGTATAGAATCCCTGCACTATACACATTACCTATAACATAAACATACTAAATACGTCTAGTAAATGTATACCTCTATAGATGTAATAATGCTGACATCTAAGATATGTCTATGAGATACGATTAATCTACAACATTTCAATTTATTAAATTGAGGTAATTTTCATTTAAAATACACATATTTGGTTGTGTTTCATCGGATATAACAAATAAACTCTTATATGCGTAATAATTTGTTGCTGCTTTGTATATCAAAACATAAAATTACAAAATACATCTAGAAAATGTATACTCGTAGACGTAGTAATGCGGACATCTAAGATATGTCTATTATACGTCGATCGATCTACCACATTTCAATTTAATTAAATTGAGGTAATTTTCATATAAAATACACATATTTTGTAGTATTTCATCGGATATAACAAATAAACTCTTATATGCATAATAATTTGTTGCTGTTTTGTATATCCAAAAATAAAATTACAAAATACATCTAGAAAATGTATACTCGTAGACGTAATAATGTCGACATCTAAGATGTGTCTATTATATGTCGATCCATCTACCACATTTCAATTTATTTAAATTGAGGTAATTTTCATTTAAAATACACATATTTGGTTGTGTTTCATCGGATATAACAAATAAACTCTTATATGCGTAATAATTTGTTGCTGCTTTGTATATCAAAACATAAAATTACAAAATACATCTAGAAAATGTATACTCGTAGACGTAGTAATGCGGACATCTAAGATATGTCTATTATATGTCGATCGATCTACCACATTTCAATTTAATTAAATTGAGGGAATTTTCGTATAAAATACTCATATTTTGTTGTGTTTCATCGGATATGACAAATAAACTCTTATATGCATAATAATTTGTTGCTATTTGTGTATCCAAAAATAAAATTACAAAATACATCTAGAAAATGTATACACGTAGACGTAGTAATGTGGACATCTAAGATATGTCTATTTAATGCCGATAGATCTACCACATTTCAATTTAATCAAATTGACAGATTTTCATATAAAATCCACATATTTTGTTGTGTTTCATCGGACATAACAAATAAACATTATGTATAATGATTTGTTGCTATTTTTCAAAATGCATCTATTAAATGTATAGCCGTAGACGTAATAATGGGGACATCTAAGATATGTCTATTAGATACCGATTGATCTACCATATTTCACTCTAATTAAATTGAGAGAAGTTTCATATGAAATACACATATTTTGTTGTGTTTCATCAGAGAAAACAAATAACTCTTATGTATAATGATTTGTTGCTATTTGTTCATCTAAAAGTATATGTAAAAAATACATCTAATAAATGTGTACCAGGTAGATGTGATTATGGTGGCATCTAAAACATATCTATTACTAATCGACGACTAGACCGAAACGCGATTTAGACGTGATGGACTATATATAGACGTCAATTAGACTATGGGGTGTTGCTTGGGAGGTATTTCGCCGAACAAAATAAAAAGGATGATAATTAAAGGCTTGCTTATTAACTTAACGATTGAATGTGAAAGGACCCAAACCATATAACAACTGCACATGTTAAAAATTGTAAACTTAGAGTCTCAGTCAAGAAACGCACCCAATTTTTATTTTTATTTGTCAAGCTTTCAAAGCTAGAAATGTCAGTTCTGTCAATGTCATAAAACCACATGTAGCAGGTAGCGAGAAATTCAAGTCAGTCAAGTCAAGTCACTTATTTTTCAACCGTCAGAGAGTGAAGGTCAGCTGTTCTTTATTATATTTGAAAACAATCGAATCTTATAACACAACCCAACCATGTGAGTACTGTTTATTCTAATTTATTAATATTTGTTAGGCATTATGATATCCCAAAAGATCAGATCATATCGTTTAGTTTATTTGTTTGTATTATTCAATTTTGGTTTCAATTTGTTTATTTAGAAAAAGACTCATGTAAAACACGTGTTTGGTCAAGCTAATTAATTATTCAAGTAGAGCCACATTAAGTTTTAAATAATTGTTTTGCATTCAAACGAAAGGAGATAGCAGTTGATTATATTTTATTCCAACCACTAACCAGCATGTATAATTTGAAACTTCATGTTTTGTAATTGAAAGAATTTTAAAAACACGAGCCCAGGTAAAAACCACGATCACAAACAGTAAGTAATGTTGGCCATTTTATTTGAAATTAAGGATTAAGCTTTAAATTCAAACATCGAAGAATTCAGGGCGGGAAAACCTTAAATTCAAATCAAGCTTTCAGAGCGGGAATCCAAACAGTCAATCATGACAGACAAGTTGACATTTCAAACGTATAAGAGGTTCTTCTTTTTCCAAACCATTCAGTCAAGGGGCCACGTTACAGAATTTGATGCGCATGACGCAGAACCTCCATTTTAAGAGGTTAGGTAGGTTACATCACAGATTCTTTACCGTCGACCAGGATTTTAATTATTTAGGGTGTTTACACCACAGATTCTTTACCGTCGACCAGGATTTTAATTATTTAGGGTGTTTACACTACAAATGTTTATTTAGAATAATATAAAAATGAGGAAAAGCCCAACGATGCGTCGTGTATCCTTTCTAATATTCAGACCCGGGACTATTTGATTTAAAACCAGCACCAGTGCACCTGGCATGTTTTCGTCCCCCGATCTCGCCACCAAGCTGGCCGTTTTCATCGCGCTCGGCTTGGGCGGGACCATCCATGCAGATATGCCTGCTCCTGCTAACCCTATAATGTCAGAAAATAAAAACTCCTACACTTATATTGACAAGATTGGATTAAAATGATGTGAAATTTGAATTAATGCAATAAAATTTTGTAACGGGATTTTTTTGATCTTTGAGGAAGGTTCCCAGGGATGGATTTCTGCCCCGAAGTACCCGTGACAAGTCAATTAATTAATTATGATTTATTTACAATGAATTGTATTTACAACATATCACGGATATGGTATTTCTATTTACACAATTTATTCTAGAGTCCTGGCTTCTTTCTGTCCTCTGAGTGAGGAAACGGGATGGGCCTCGTTCTGGAGCGCGGTCGAATTAGCTTTAGATAGTCGCGTCGGAGGCGGCGTCTGATATCATTGGCTCCTTCGATGCTACTGATGCTGGTGCTCTCGCCACCCGCCGTTCACCAATCACCACTGTCAGTAACTCAGTCGCTGTCGAGTGGTCTGTACCGGCCCCGACCGTATGCAAGATACGCGTCGTGGAGTCGTCCGGGCGATGACCTCCGTCAGCTGGTACTATCTAGAACAAAAGCCGCACCCCACGTCTCAGTACGACAATGGGACGGTAATTAATGGTTACGGGGTCCGATCGAGCTCAATACGCCCTCCTCGGTACCCAGATGACAAACTTGCTGGGTTGGAGCCGTCGCTTAACAACTCAGTGCGTCGTTATTGCGGCTCCAGGAATTATCCGGCACTACAGGCCAGGGAGGGAAAGGGGGGTTATCGGCACCTCAATGCAGCACCGGCTGTCTGTGTTTAAGGATTGATCGTCGGCTAGAGCTCAATGCACCCTGGCCACGATTTCAGATGTCGGATTATAGCTTGGTTAACTCAATTCATCAACCGTTGCTTATCCTGGAGCACTCACTACATGCCCCAGCTGGTCTCCGGGCCCAATGCACCCATAGAGAGAGATACTTACTGGTCAGTTCCCCGCACACTCTGCTCGATCCTTTGGCTGGCGTTCTTTATATAGCCGGTGCTGGTGGAGATAAGACGTCTATCGTCGTCGCAAAAACTGTATCAATTAATAAATAAACGTCTCTAATCGCGAAGTAAATAATAATTATCAACGAAAGCCTCGGATTTCGTTACAATTTTAATTACCTATTTTCATTAATAAGCTAGTGGCGTGGGTAAGAAAAAGGTCAAAATGGATCAATTTCTTTAACTGATTATGAGCACATTTTTGAGGGAATTGACCTGAAATTTTAAGAGTAGACAACTTCACTAATAGCCTTTAACTATACAAAATTTCAAGAAGCAAATAAGAGAAAAGGCGGAGTTATTCGAATTTTTTTACATGATGTTTATTTCTCTTAAATTTCAAATGTTCGATTTTCAGAACTCGCCTGTAACTTTTTAAAGTTAGTCAGTGGCGGGTATAGGAAAAGGGACGAAATTGTTAAATTTTGCCAATCTTTTTTTGTTCATTAAATGTAAAAATCTATTTTATGGCACGCTTTCAAACGAAATGAAATGAAATTTTCACAGTAAATCACTACGCTAATTCGACCTGACATGGATAAATTCAGAAAGCCAATTTAAAGGCGGCAAAAATTTTCATAATTGAATCGCATAAAAATATACACTGTTTATGCGATTGATGCGCAAGCAGAAAGTTTTTATTAATGAATACGAGCCTGGGCCTGGGTGGTTCAGGTTCTGAAGAAATATATTCGTAACTTGTTGTATTAATTTCCTCATCCAAGCTTGACTCATAAATTGGCAGTGGTGAATAATTCATTATCAGAATTTTGATTTATTTCATACTAATACATTATAACTAGATAAACGCTTGGTTACCGTAACTATAAACATATTCATAACTCCCTTGGGACTGTTATGAATCCATTAACTCCCTCTATTATTACTATTTGTTTAATTCTGGTAACCATTGGATGTTGGTTTTGTTATTGCATTATTGGTTGAATATTTGGATTTCATATGTCATTTTCTACAAACTTTCCAGCTGATATATCCATGGTAATCAATACTCATGCTTACTCAATTATTAAAAACATTCGTTTAATTTCAAAAACCAACAGATTTCGTTTTTATATTTCATTTTATTTGAAATAAAATTAATTATGTAGCACGGGAGTTATTATGTAGCACGGGAGTTATTGGATCTTAATAACCTCGGGCAACTTAACAATCCCTCGGGACTTGTTGCCCTCTGTAATTAACATCCTCATAACTCCCTTGATACATAAATAACTATTTCGTCCAATGTTCACGCTTTTGACAACTTCTGATAAATAATTACTACTTGAAGTAGTAGTAATTAAATCTGTTGGTTCAGGAAGGATCTCAGGTGGTTAAGGGCTTCATTCCTAAAATGTGGAAAAATCATGCTTGAAGTGGAATAAAAATCGAGAACTGAATATAAGTACAATATAACATATTATCTCACTCAGCGACTTTAACTTACCTATGTGCTATGTGCCTTTAATCTGAAAACTGATGCAGTATACTTATTAGCACGGTATTTCTCACATATTCGCATATTCCACATCACACAAAGCAGCAAAATTAATATTGAAGAAAACAGAAGGCAAGTATACTCAACGATTAATTCATAAAAATAGTGAATTGTAGGTCAATGAGTATAAGCACACAGAGTGCAATTGCTAGCCTGTTAGGTGGGTTCGGAGAATTCCTCCATCGCCCATAACAGTTGTCATGCTGGCAGTGCCCGAAACTCCAACCAGAGAGTTTGCTTCCGCATCCAACAGCAGAGCCTTCCAGAGTACCAAATCAAGCACAGACACGTGTTTCGTTCTACTGGAACTCATCAGTGTGCTGCATTCGGAGTATCTGGAGGATATGCTGTCGGATGAACGGAAGCCGGGGCCTCTTAAGGCCAGCATTAACACGGAACTCCGTGTGGTGTAAAATAGAGCGACATCTAGCGGTCAGTTCAAGGAACTAACCGTGAGTTCACTCTAAATTGATTGAAGTTCCAGACACTACCAATAAAGCCGGTCGATGACAACGAATAATGAAGAAAACAGAAGGCAAGTATACTCAACGATTAATTCATAAAAATAGTGAATTGTAGGTCAATGAGTATAAGCACACAGAGTGCAATTGCTAGCCTGTTAGGTGGGTTCGGAGAATTCCTCCATCGCTCATAACAGTTGTCATGCTGGCAGTGCCCGAAACCCCAACCAGAGAGTTTGCTTCCGCATCCAACAGCAGAGCCTTCCAGAGTACCAAATCAAGCACAGACACGTGTTTCGTTCTACTGGAACTCATCAGTGTGCTGCATTCGGAGTATCTGGAGGATGCTGTCGGATGAACGGAAGGCGGGGCCTCTTAAGGCCAGCATTAACACGGAACTCCGTGTGGTGTAAAATAGAGCGACATCTAGCGGTCAGTTCAAGGAACTAACCGTGAGTTCACTCTAAATTGATTGAAGTTCCAGACACTACCAATAAAGCCGGTCGATGACAACGAATAATGAAGAAAACAGAAGGCAAGTATACTCAACGATTAATTCATAAAAATAGTGAATTGTAGGTCAATGAGTATAAGCACACAGAGTGCAATTGCTAGCCTGTTAGGTGGGTTCGGAGAATTCCTCCATCGCCCATAACAGTTGTCATGCTGGCAGCGCCCGAAACTCCAACCAGAGAGTTTGCTTCCGCATCCAACAGCAGAGCCTTCCAGAGTACCAAATCAAGCACAGACACGTGTTTCGTTCTACTGGAACTCATCAGTGTGCTGCATTCGGAGTATCTGGAGGATGCTGTCGGATGAACGGAAGCCGGGGCCTTTTAAGGCCAGCATTAACACGGAACTCCGTGTGGTGTAAAATAGAGCGACATCTAGCGGTCAGTTAGATGATCTGATCTAGCAAACTCTCTGGTTGGAGTTTCGGGCACTGCCAGCATGACAACTGTTATGGGCGATGGAGGAATTCTCCGAACCCACCTAACAGGCTAGCAATTGCACTCTGTGTGCTTATACTCATTGACCTACAATTCACTATTTTTATGAATTAATCGTTGAGTATACTTGCCTTCTGTTTTCTTCATTATTCGTTGTCATCGACCGGCTTTATTGGTAGTGTCTGGAACTTCAATCAATTTAGAGTGAACTCACGGTTAGTTCCTTGAACTGACCGCTAGATGTCGCTCTATTTTACACCACACGGAGTTCCGTGTTAATGCTGGCCTTAAGAGGCCCCGGCTTCCGTTCATCCGACAGCATCCTCCAGATACTCCGAATGCAGTACACTGATGAGTTCCAGTAGAACGAAACACGTGTCTGTGCTTGATTTGGTACTCTGGAAGGCTCTGCTGTTGGATGCGGAAGCAAACTCTCTGGTTGGAGTTTCGGGCACTGCCAGCATGACAACTGTTATGGGCGATGGAGGAATTCTCCGAACCCACCTAACAGGCTAGCAATTGCACTCTGTGTGCTTATACTCATTGACCTACAATTCACTATTTTTAAAAATTAATATTGTTATTTATTTTAATTTCGGTGAACTGGAGCTCAGAATATTCCCGAGTTTATTGACTTCTGCCAACCATCGTAATTTATTGTGTGTGATAGCAAATACGCTAGACTATAATACGTCCAACTTCGACTGAAAACCGGCAGCGAGGCGACGCTAGCGAACCTGGCGGCTCGAGGACCGCTACAGTTGTTCTACTGGGCCCGGAATAGAGATGGGAAATACTGTTACCGAAGAGTACGACCGTTCCAATCCAACTGGTACCGCGACAGAAAAATACCGCGACAAAATACCTATGTACCGGTATTTTGGAACTGTTTAGCCATAGCCACATCGCCGACTGGAGCGGAGCCGTAATCGCGACACGCATACCCTGACCCTCGGAACGGTATCTCTACTATAAACTCCTGCTCCTGGAGTGCTGGAACTGAATTATGTATAATCATAAGTTCCTTGTTCCACGTGATGTTTTAGCCCATATGGCCTTGTATCTTGTATTGCATCTCTGTCCGTACTTCGGTTCGGTACGTATACCTATGTAGGTATCTTCATTTTGTTTTTCTTACAAGACTGAAATAAATGAAAAAATTTTTTTTTTGCTTATTTCACATTCCATCTCAAGTATTTTTTCATTATATGTAATACAGTTACATATTTACATTTTTATTTGATAATTATTATGTTATTACTTATAATTTTTAAAGAGTCAAGTATACCTATAATTATTCCTTTTTTGTTTTCTGGCTTGAAATTTTTACTTTTTTAAATTTTCTTAGAGGACCGAAGTAGCCTTGCATAACTAGTCAGTAGGTACTCAACGATCCCATAGAGAAATATCGGGTCCGGGGTCTGGGTATAATGATTAAGTATCAAGCAAGCAAAAGTAATCAAGTAATCAACTCAACGTATCAGATACTTGTGACTAATGTATCAATATCTACTCGATACTGTTATCTGTTGCACATCACTATGGTGCAGTGTGTTAGTTACAACTCGCGACACTAAATGGCGCTGCCACAGCGGCTGCCTTCGAAATGCATGTAAAATTGCCGGAGTTGGACGTATTAATAGTCTAGTGTATTTGGTGATAGTGTGGGATTCCATGAACATAATAATAAAATAATATACTTAAACAATAATAATTTGTTATCAAAACTATAGCGTTTATAAAGTGGATCTGACCAAACAAAAGTGTTTCGTGGTCCAGCGGGGAATCGAACCCCTGACCTCCCTGATCACGCGTCAGGTTATGTGCTTACCACTACACCACCCAGGTCACTTGGCACTTGCAATTGGCTTGGTCAGATCGGCTATATGTGTTGTTGTTGTTTCTCTCTCTGTGAGAGCGAGTGGTCGACTGTAGTGGTGTGCGGATAGTATCTATTCGATATATTAGTATCTGATACTTAGAGGGACTCGAAATACTCGAATCCTCTGGCCAAGTACTCGATACTCGAATACTCGCCACTCTGCTCGCGCTCGCCAGTAATCAGTAATCACAATCCCAAGCCCAAGAGCCAGGCCTGGCAGCAACGACAATCGAGCTTCGGTTACTTCGGATACTTGATTACTTGATACTTACAGGGATCAGGGATTCGAAATACTTCAATCCTCTTCGCCACACTACCACCTACCTACCCTACCACTATAACACCCACTACTACCACCATGTCGTGTGATTCGAGTCAATAAACATGCGGTCGGTTGGTCAGTTTCACTTATCAGATTCTCTAATAAATCTTTAATTTTTAGGGCTAACTCTACACATGTCTTACGAATAACAATTATAATCAAATGTAAAATTATTTTAAATTATTATTATTATATTCTTGGAGTTACATTTTCATTATAGAGTTGAGTAGGTACCTATACTTACCTACGGAGTTAGATTTATTTGTTAATAAAATGTTAAATTTTTTAAAGAGTATTATTATTACGAGGATAATATATACAGGGTGAGGCGCGAGAATCTTAGGGCATTTTTATATGGAGAAGTCCTGGGAGTAGAAGTCTAAAAATTTCTGCGTGTATAATTTCGGTTTTGACGAGCTGAACTAAAATATTCACAACCCCACGCCACTTCCGGTTATACCGGAAGTTGCCATATTTTTCTTTTTTTAAAAGGTACACCCTGTATATTATTACATTTTCAGATTGCCTGAAAAAAGTAATAAAAATGATGTTTACAGTTCAAATTTGTAACGACCAATTTATGAGTTATAAACAAATGAAAATAGCAATTTTCCATTTTCAAAGCAGCTTAGCTTGAAAACGGGTCAAGATATCGGAAAACGGCTTACATGTCCCTATCCTAACTTTTTGTATACTACTCTAGAGTACCTACAAAAAAAAATATTTTTTATTAATTTTTTTTTGAACATCGCGGATTTTTCATCACTTTGTATACAAATTTCATCAGCACCATAGAATACTACGTGAAAAGTTAAGATAGAGACATGTAAGCCGTTTTCCGATATCTTGACCCGTTTTCGACCTAAAGCTGCTTTGAAAATGGAAAATTGCGACATTTTCATTTGTTTATAACTCATAAACCATTCGGTACAATTTTGAACTGTAAACTCCATTTTTATTGCATTTTTTCAGACTATCTGAAAATATAATAATATACAGGGTGTCCCATTAAAAATAAGAAAGTTGATGGCAACTTCCGGTATAACCGGAAATGGTGAGGGGTTGTGAATATTTTAGTTCAGCTCGGCAAAACCGAACTCATACACGCACAAATTTTTAGACTTCTACTCCCAGGACTTCTCCATATAAAAATGCCCTAAGGTTCTCGCGCCTCACCCTGTATAGTACTAATATTAACGAGGATAATTATTATTGTTTTTTTCTTTTTTTGTTTTCTAGCATATTTAGGTATTATACGTATACCTATGTAGGTATACAGTGTGACCCATTTGTTCTTGAAACACCCTGTAGAATCTTAATTTATGGTGCGATTTTAAAGAAATTTCTTTTAAACCATAGAGCTTGATAAACTATATTTTGGGAGCAAAAAGCGTCTCATTCCTACAATATCCAATGCCTACTAGATCAGTGTTTACTTGTAAAATCTCAAAAATTCATATTAGCGATTTTTTTAGAAAAAAACTGTGCACACGCTACTGGATTCACCAGCCCTCAAAACGGTACTGTACTAAATTTTATTGGAAATGTCAGAGTAATAAGGATCTTGCAGTTATTTTAGAAATTCATGATAGAACTCCGAATTTTCATTAATTTATTCGAAAAGGTCAAGAGAGACAAAATAGAAATTGTACGTCTAGTTGGTGATAATGTAGGTACTTTAATTTTTTAATTATAATTTTGTATTTATTTATTTATTTATTTTTTGTATTTTTTTTTTATTTTTACTTTTTTTTTACTTTTTTTTAATTTTAATTTTTACTTATGATAACTTTTGAACTTTTTCAAATTAACTTATGAAAATTCGAAGTATTATTATGAATTTTTAAAATAACTACAAGATCCTTTTTACTCTGACATTTCCAATAAAATTTGGTACAGTACCGTTTTGAGGGCTGGTGAATCCCGTGGCGTGCCCAGTTTTTTTCTAAAAAAATCGCTAATATGAATTTTTGAGATTTTACAAGTAAACACTGATCTAGTAGGCCCTGAATATTGTAGGAATGAGACGCTTTTTGCTCCCAAAATATAGTTTATCAAGCTCTATGGTTTAAAAGATTTTTTTTCAAAATCGCACCATAAATTAAGATTCTACAGGGTGTTTCAAGAACAAATGGGTCACACTGTATATCTTCATTTTTTTTCTTACAAGACGGAAGTAAATGAAAAAAATTTTTTTTTGCTTATTTCACATTCCATCTCAAGTATTTTTTCATTATATGTAATACAGTTACATATTTACATTTTTATTTGATAATAATTATGTTATTATAATTTTTAAAGAGTCAAGTATACCTATAATTATTCCTTTTTTGTTTTCTGGCTTGAAATTTTTACTTTTTTAAATTTTCTTAGAGGACCGAAGTAGCCTTGCATAACTAGTCAGTAGGTACTCAACGATCCCATAGAGAAATATCGGGTCCGGGGTCTGGGTATAATGATTAAGTATCAAGCAAGCAAAAGTAATCAAGTAATCAACTCAACGTATCAGATACTTGTGACTAATGTATCAATATCTACTCGATACTTGTAAAAGTATCTGTTGCACATCACTAGTCGACTGGTCGCCACAGTAATCCCCTTCCAGAAACGGAGTTGCGTTTCGATTTGAACCTTGAACTATTCTTTTGGACCGTCGTTCGGTACCCTTGTTTGCTGCCAGACCGTGATGTGGGCGATAGCTCAAGCGAGTGTCTTCTTGATTCGTTCTTACGGACCGTTGTTCGGTACCTCGGTGTATCGGGGCGACGGAATCAAGTGAATGTTGGTTGTTTGTTTTTGAAAGGGAGGAGAGTTGAGTTAGAATGTGTGTATGTGTGAAAGAATTCGTCAGAAGAATTATGTTCTTTATCGGGATCACCAATTATAGCGTTTTTGTGGATCTGACCAAACAAAAGTGTTTCGTGGTCCAGCGGGGAATCGAACCCCTGACCTGATTACGCGTCAGGTGTGCTTTTTTCCACTCTGGTCACTTGCAATTGTCTTGGTCAGATCGGCTATATGTGTTGTTGTTTCTCTCTCTGTAGGAGCGAGTGGTCGCCACAAAACAAACATAGAACATAACCTTGCTTTTCAATTGTTTTCGTTCTTTACCTATTCTTTACATTCTTTACGTATTGTTTACATTGTTTACGTCAAACGTAGAGGATGAATTCTTTACGCGTAAAGGTACATCACTTCACTGGGAACATCACTGGATCACTGCACTGCACGATACACATACAAGGTGTTTCTAAATGGAGTACCATAAATTGGAGGACTTGTAGATAAAGTTAAAAAATACGAAAATGTAGGAAAAATTTTTTTCGAAAAGGCTTTATTGATGAGATACAGAGGGTGTTAAAGAGTCGACCGACAGACCACTCTTTTGTTAATATTTGTTGAAACAATAACCCAACTGAGACAATTTTTTGTGTGTAACAACAAGTTATAAAGAGCAATAATCAGACAAATTTTCGGTTTATTTCAATAAGCCAGTGGCGTAGAAACAGGGGTCGTTTGACACTTTTCACTCTTTAAAAAAGTAAGGGCTAGGTTTTTTGATGTCTTATTACTTTTTTCTGAATCAACGGTCTTTTTACAATAAAAAAGCCATACTTGTTTAATTTGCCCAGAGGCGTCCGTTTTTGAGATATTTGCAATTTTGTGTCAAAAAAAAAAAAAAAAATGCATTTGAACGATTATCAAATCAACCAAAAATAATGTTTTCGTTGGAGCAGCGTTTAAATGCATGTGTACGTGCAAACGGAGGACACTTCGAGCAATATTAGATAATCATTAGGTAATTTTATGTTAGGTATTATTGTAGTGTAAACTACCTAAAAATCCTGGTTGACGGTAAAGAATGGTGATGTAAACTATCTGAACCCTCAAAATGGAGGTTCTGCGTCATGCGCAGTAAAGTCAGTAATGTGGCTCCCTGAAATTGAATGACTGAAAAAGAAGAACCTCTTTGACGTTTGAAAAGTCGACTGGTCTGTCATGAATGACTGTTTGGATCCCCGCTCAAAATGTTTGATTTGAATTTGAGGTTTTCCCGCCCTGAATTCTTGAATGTTTGAATTTAAAGATTAACCCGCCCTGATTTCAAATAAATGGCCACATTACTTTACTCACGTTTTGTGATTCGTCGTTTACCTTGGCTCGTGACATTATATTGGCTCGTGTTCGTCTAGTTTTTCACCTCGTTTGGACCATTCGTTGTGTTCGTAGTAACCTCTTACCTTGTTTTTGGTTCTTTTATACACAGACATGAAGCAAAAGGTGGGAGATTTGAGATTAGTGAAACAAATGCATTTTAAAAACACCTACTTTATTCTAAGAGAAACCTAGCAGTGCCTATACGCTCGCTGGGACTCCCGAGTAAAAAGAGCGTGGCCAAGAAAAATCTCGATCAGCATCCCGAAATGAAAAGAATCAACGGTGGCCTGAAAAGTGTAGATCAATCGTCTCGACAACCGTCACCAAAACTATTGAACCCTCATTCATGACTCATTTGCGCGAATCATCCAAAAACAGAAGGCATTATCACAGAAATCTAGGTCTTCAAGATAACCATGAGAATGGGTTTTGTTAGTAGTCACTGTAATGAGGTCCTGTGAAGGAGGCTACCCACCTATAGTTGGAGGAGCCCCAGATGCGAGGTCCGAGTGGTTAGGATGCTACCCGCTGGCTGTTTAAATGGCTCCCCTGGCAAGGACGAAAATGTTAGTTAGATTCACATAAGGCTCATACATTCTAGTCCAACAGTTCGGTAAACAATTAGCAATCAGAATGATCCACCCTTTTGAATTGAGTTTGTCGAAGAACGAGAAATGACCTTGACGTTGATTGGTTTCACAGAAAAATGAGAGAACCTGACTTTACAATTACATAGATCAATTTGAAAACAAGATACACAATAATCAATTGGACAGTTTCGTTGAATAAATAAGTTCATGAAATATAAATAAATAATCAAAAGAGTATAAGTTAATAAACAGCAATTAAATCAAAAATGTTCAGTAGACAATTTAAATAAGACATCAATTAAATAAGCGATCAAATAAATGGTTAAATAAACGGCATGAAAAATAAGAATCAAGAACGAACCATGTGACCTGAGATAATAGCATGACAAAACATAATTAGGTACATGGTTATAAAATGGGGAACGGCAGCAATTGATGTTTAGAAAATGGTTAAAACATATACAATAAAAAATGAGGCGGATCGACTAAATATTATTCTGGAGATACAACAAAATGGTTGGTTCGATAAATGGTCTAGTTACGTTCGCAGTAAATAATCATAAAGCAAAAAGTAGAAGGATTAAATAAACATTTTGACACACACAGGTTAATAAATGCAGGCATGAATTGTAAAGTAAATAAATAGAGCAGTCATGTGGATCGCAAAATAATGATAAATATAAAAGGTGTGCCCTGGCACGTTTAGAATGATACAATAATACAAAATATGAGAAAGAAATCCTTTATGGTTTGTTAATCCATTTCTAATAAAAACATGCACGTGTATGAGAGATGTGATTAAATAAGATCGTTAAGATATAGCCCCTCGTAGGTACCTATCTACCTACAGGAATGTGAAGTTGAATTTTTCAATAAACTTTACTTTAAACCAATTTAGAATTAACCCTTATTTTATATACCCTTAATCAAAACTCATTATTTAGAAGAGGTGAAATGAATTAATTTAAACAAAATCAGCTAAATGAACTGTAGGTAAAAATAAAGCATGGCATTTAAAACGTGATGAGGTTCAACCCTATGGTATTGAAGGAATAACAATTTTTGCTTTAAGATCTGGAGGTTCAAATTAATTAATTTACTTACGGTAGGTAGGTAGGTACTACGAAGGATAATGATTAAACAGACAGAACCAATTAAACAATAAGTAGTTGTATGCAAAATGGAAATATGATTTCAATAACACGTGACTACTTACTTACAAACAAGAAATAAATACAGACCCTTGTTTTCTTTCGGAAATGACACCGACTGCTTCTCTCGACGACCCGGATCAAAGTGCCCTCAGGAACTCGTAACCCAACAAAAACGAGGCCTACTGCTAAAATGACATCTGACGTTTTTAGGTTTGAAAGCTTGACGACTGACATATCGAACACACAGAATATCCGTGGATGGTAGAAACTCTACGTTTTCGATTTTAACATGCGTATTGTTGACATTTGTAAAGGCAAACTGGGTCACTTCAGTATGTTTTGTTCAATTACTTATGTTTTGTTATGTATTGTGTTGAATAGTTTTCTTGACAATAAATATTATTTAATTTTCACTTCGGATATGAAATGTCAAACTGACAAGTAAGTCCAAAAATTAGTTTATTTAAATTTCAAAGCTACCTTCACAATTTTAATAAATGAAATTTTTTAATTGCAAAAAAAAACAATTGCAAATATCTCAAAAACGGACGCCTCTGGGCAAATTAAACAAGTATGGTTTTTTTATTGTAAAAAGACCGTTGATTCAGAAAAAAGTAATAAGACATCAAAAAACCTAGCCCTTACTTTTTTAAAGAGTGAAAAGTGTCAAACGACCCCTGTTCTACGCCACTGGCTTATTGAAATAAACCGAAAATTTGTCTGATTATTGCTCTTTATAACTTGTTGTTACACACAAAAAATTGTCTCAGTTGGGTTATTGTTTCAACAAATATTAACAAAAGAGTGGTCTGTCCGTCGACTCTTTAACACCCTGTTTCTCATCAATAAAGCCTTTTCGAAAAAATTTTTTCCTACATTTTCGTATTTTTTTAACTTTATCTACAAGTCCTCCAATTTATGGTACTCCATTTAGAAACACCTTGTATATTATACATGGTATGCCATGGTGTCATCGTCTATTGGCATACCGTGTATACGTGGCCGGCACGATACACATATACACGGTATGCCGATTGCTGTTACTATTTTGGTAATTACTGCGCAATGACGTCATGTGGTTTTATTTTGACTTAAAGTTTTAACAAATACCTTAAAATATTGCGTATTTGGTATTAATCGCGGCGAGATTGTTTATAAAATAAATGTCAAATTATATTGCTTCCATCCTTTTTGCTTGTGTTTTTCTTTGTGCTAGATTTATTTAAATTTATTATAGAAAAATCTTTAATTTTTTTTCGAAAAAAGTAAAATAAAATTTTTACAATTTTTTCAAATGTTATTGATTTTTGATTTTCATGATTTTTTTTGTACCAAACGACATAAACAACAATATGGCGTCTATAAGAAAAACAAAAGTTGACTATGAAAACTTTAAGATTAAGTTGTCCTGGAAAATTTTTAAAACGTTAAATGGATAGCTGTTGCCGACTTATGCAAGCCTACAAAGAATTATTTATTTATTCTTGACAATAAAAAAGATATGAGCAATCTCATGTGTAATATTTGATCCACGTGACGTCACAAGACCGGAGCGCAGCCTGCGCGTCATCGTCTATCGGCATACCGTCAAGGATTCTGTATATAACTATAGGATTGCTCCATTCCTATGCTACTCATGTTGTCGCGTCCCCACCACTCCACGAGGCTGATGTGACGTCAGAGGAGTGCTGGGCCCGCGAACCTTGTATCTAAAGCACGTGCTGACAGTGAGGAAGTGTTGCTAAAGAGCTTTGTTTTTGTGCAAAAACCTGTGTAAAACTACAGTGAAAGTGTCTTTGTGTTATTTTCAACCCTATTTTAATTTAGTGTGGTAAGAATAATTATTATAAAACGTTATTATAAACAGTTACATGCACACTGTGTGTAACCGATTGATATGTTCTTTTATCACCCTGTAAATTCTTCATTTATTGTGCGTTTTTACCTGATTTTTTTTATTACTGTTGCACGTGCTGGCTGGATCATTTGTATTTTAATAGCTCTAGAATCTACAGAAGAGGTAAAAATATAAAATAAAAATAATTTTGCGAATATTATAGGAGGTAAATGAACATGTGACTGTTTGAATATAAGGAACAATTATTATTATATTTTAAATTATTTATATTATAAATTGTTTAGAAAGTGTTTGTGCGCATTATGGAATTTTATTATGTATTTTTATAAATTTTGAAAACTTTGTAGGTTTTTTTAATCACCTACCTACCCACCAAACTTATAAATCACAGTAGTACCTAACTACAAATAATATAGGTAAGTAACTGATGGTTATCACCAAATTATATTTAATTAAGTATGATCTTGCAGTCAGTATTATGAGGAAGTCGGCAGGAACTTTTCAAATAACTTTCCTTAATTAAAAAACTCAAAAATAAACTAGATACAGACTTTGCAGAAGCTAAAAAAATTAAAGTCCAGACCTATAGTATAAATTCAACTATACAGCGGGTGCATCATATATCCTTCTTTGTATTGCTATCTCGTAAACGCTAACATACAGGATTAGTTAAATTAGAGTGGAAGATGCTAAATTTGATGATTAATAAGAATCTGAACTTTTTTTTATTTTCCGTCGGTGCTGAAATATCCCGAAAAAACTGAAAAATCGAGATTTCTTTTTTTTGGAATATCTTTACTTGCTATTGGAAATTAATAAATAATTTTTTGTAGGCTTACATAAGTCGCCATCTGACGTTTAAAGCCATTTTCAAAACCGACTAATAAATAAATAAATAAACAAGGGCAGAGTTTTCAGTTAACTTTCGTTTTTCTTATGACCGCCATATTATTTTTTTATGTCGTTCGATATAAAAACATAATAGAAACCAAATATAAATATACCGGGTGGGCATTTAAGAATGAACAGCGGCCATATCTTAGGAAATATTGATCCTACAGTTTCAAAATGAAAATTTTCCTGACATAAGTGACTATGCGAAATGCAATGAAAATATTTTCAAGATGGTCGCACTTCCGGAAATACTGGAAGTTGACACCTACTTCGTTATTTTAACGGGGACACCCTGTAAAATATTATATTTTTTAAATGTCTGAAGAAATCGAATACAGGTGGTTTTCACCATTGGAATTTAGATTGAGCGGTTTATAAGTTATAACCCATACAGCACAGAACATTCTGAGAATATTCTATTTAGGTACCAATATACCAATTTAAGAATATTCTACCAAAATATTCTTAGAATATTCATAGCATATTAACAAACGAATGAGAATATTCTATTTAAGTGACAAATATACCAATTAAGAATATTCTTTAAAAATATTCTTAGGAGATCCATAGCACATATTCACATGAACAATAATTATATAATAATATAATATAATATAATTAATAATATGTTCACCGATTTTACAAAACATTTTTATTAATAATTTCAACTTGCAGGCATTTAGTAGATCTTTGTTAATCAAACAAAGTATTTTAAATCGGAACCACGCCTTAAAATTAAAATATTCTTAAAACATTCACAGAATGTTCTCAGGTTAGAAATATTGTACCTATGTAGTTCCTTTGTTGGCAATATGCGCCATGCGCCATGCGGCATGTGCAATGCAATAATGCTGCCAGATGAACAGCGGTAGTCTTCCTGATTGTGAATATTGTGATCGTAATAATACTATAATAATTTACATTTTTGTGTGTGTATGTGTAATCTGCGTGTGTTCATTCTGATTCATCAAACAGTAACAATAGAGAATTGGTAAGTATCTATGTATACATCTAAAAGTGTCTCTAGGTATGCCACCAAGTCTTTGAGGTTAATAAATTAATAATAGTTGTTGTTAAAATCGCACATCGCATTACCAGAATTCCGGTGGAGATTCTCACCAAAAACTTTTATTCTTTACAGGTGCAGTAGCAAAAATACAAAAGCCAAACCATAGCAGATGTGGAAGTTATTGTCTTACCTATATAAAATTTAGGTGATCAAGACCAAAGCTAAGAAGGGGTGCAAAACGAACATTATGAATATGATGAAATAATATGTTTATGTTATATGTTGAGGTTACTTTAAAATAAAAGAATAGGTACATTGTGAACTTGTTTTTCAAGCTAAATCCCTAATAAAGTTAACCTAATATCCAAATGCATTTTTACAGATTTTAGAATATACCCAGAATATACAATTGAACATTCTTTTTATGTTCTCAAAATATTCTATGAACATTCTTTTTATGTGCTCAAAATATTCTATGAACATTCTTTGTTATGTTCTGAGAACGTTCTAAGAATATCTAAAACAGTCTACTTTGCATGTTCATAGAACGTTCCTAGAATATTCCAATCATCATTTGAGAACATTCTGAGAACATTCAAATATTCTTCGGAAATATTCTATGAATGTGCATAGAACATTCTTGTGCTGTATGGGAAACAAGTGAAAATCGCAATTTTCCAACTTCAAAGCAGTGTGGAACTAGAACGGCTCAATATATCTAAAAACGGCTTACATGTCCCTATCTTAACTTTTTACAAGGTATCATACCATGTGGTTTGAATTTTTATACAGGGTGATGAAAATTACCAGATTTTTCATCGCCCTGTAGAAAAATCTAAACTACATAATATAATACCTTGTAAAAAGTTAAGATAGGGACATGTAAGCCGTTTTTAGATATATTGAGCCGTTCTAGTTCTACACTGCTTTGAAGTTGGAAAATTGCGATTTTCACTTGTTTATAACTCATAAACCGCTCAATCTAAATTCCAATGGTGAAAACCACCTGTATTCGATTTCTTCAGACATTTAAAAAATATAATATTTTACAGGGTGTCCCCGTTAAAATAACGAAGTAGGTGTCAACTTCCGGTATTTCCGGAAGTGCGACCATCTTGAAAATATTTTCATTGCATTTCGCATAGTCTTTTATGCCAGGAAAATTTTCATTTTGAAACTGTAGGATCAATATTTCCCAAGATATGGCCGCTGTTCATTCTTAAATGCCCACCCGGTACATTAAAAAAAAAATTTCAAAAATTTTATTCTTTTTTCGAAGAAAAACAAAAAAAAAAATCGCTGAAATAAGTCAATATGAAGTCATACTGCTTGCCTTATGGTTTTTTAATTTCTCTGTGATATTCGGTCAAAAAAAATTTTAAAAAAAAGAACAAAAATTTTTGAAATTTTTTTTTTTTTGATTTTTTTTCCATTATTTTTTTCATACCGAACGACATAAAAAAACAATATGGCGGCCATAAGAAAAACAAAAGTTGACAATGAAAACTCTTGGGATCTAGTCGGCTTTGAAAATTTTTGAAACGTCAGATCGGTAGCTCTTGGCGACTTATGTAAGCCTACAAAAAAAACTATTTATAAATTTACAATAATAAAAAAGATATGACGAAAATAAGTAATTTCGATATTTCAGTTTTTTCAGGATATTTCAGGAATGGTAACAGATATCTTGTATGACTTGACGGATTAGAGATGACCATAAAATTGCGCATCTTTTCTCTAATTTAACCGACCCTGCATCTCTTATCAGTGTTCAGGAGATAGAAATATAGAGGATATATGGTGCACCCTGTATACATACTTTGCCAAACTGATTTTGGTAAACAATAAAAAAATCGAATACCTACCTAAAATCGGTTACCTAGGAAACAAAATCAAAATAACACATATTTTAAGTGGAAAGTTTTTAGAAATAAATTTCAATTAAGTATTAATATCGCTAGCTTTGAATTTGAATTGTTATTACAGACTTTTACTGGCCTAGAAAGACTTCCCAAAGAATTTCCCAAAAATATGCAACAATTAGGTAGGTACTCTAAATACATACCTACATCTCTCGGGAAATAAATAAACTGTTGACTTCAGTTGCCTATAAAATTAAATTTCAGATAAAATGTAACGTGTTACCGTCTGCGATGCAAACAATAATAATCGAGGAATTAGTCTCAGACCTTAGCCTTTATTTATATTGACTAAAAAGTAAAAAAAAGTCCAACAGATTCACAAAATGACTAATAAAATACACCGCAGCAATGCTTGAAATATGTAACCAGCACGTCCGTGACGTCACTCACCCCCACTCCGCTGGAGAAACTTTCATCGGATCGAGCTATCCTACACTATACAGAATCCTTGGGCCGGTACCACCTATAAAAATGTCATTATTGTCAGTTGTCTTGTCACTCATACTTCATTCATACATACGATGAGGAAACAGATAAAAAATACGTACCTCAACCTCAATAAATTATGTAAAAAAAGATAAGAGAATTTAGAGAATAATGAAATTATTGTATTAATTAATATTCTAATCAATTTTTGACTGTCCACTATCGAGCAATATTAAAATTTCGACTGTATTTCTCTAAAAAAAAACCAAAGGGCCTATCTGTAATAATTATCTGTGTTGCCAATAACACTACTTATTTTTAGTGAAACCGAAAAGGTTATCAATTTTTGAAAGTGAAAAATGTTAAATTTTCACCTATTCTTTCTCCTACTGTCTCTAACAGTCACCTTAACAGTCTCATCCCACTTCGACAACTCCCCAGACAATGAGTTTGCCGAGTTCGAGGAGTTCGAAGCGGAGGACGAACCAGACTTGAGCTCTGAGGTCAGCCCCAACTTTTATAATAAGTACACATTTATCAAATGATAAATTAATAAAATTACTCGAGCAGGTGCCTCTGCAGGGACCAAACAAACCTGACCTCGAGGATGAAGCCGAAATCGACCAGGAGGCTTTCGTCACCGATGAGCAGGACGAGATGGACGATGATTCCGAGTTCCGACATTTCGAGGACGTGGAGGAGTTCGAAGGGTTCGACAGCAAAGACGAGAAACCGTTCAGTGAGCCCAAGATCACCATCACCAAGGTCCCCATCCATTTCAGGGCCAACTGGGACAGCTACTGGCTGGAGATATTGATGATCGTCGGGCTGGTAGTCTACTTCATCAATTTTGTTACCGGGAAGACCAAGAATACCAAACTCGCCAATATTTGGCTGCAAACTCACAAAGCTTTACTTGATGAGAATTTCTCGTTAGTTGGTGAGGAATTTAAATTGAGTGTAAAGACTGTACCAAATACGAAGTCACCTCTCCACTTACACACATGCAAAGAAAGTCTTAAGACCTTCACAGTAGGGGTACATAAACTGTTGTAATGTTAACCCTTGTTGTAAAATTCCTTGTACATCTTCTGGATTTATGAATGTAAACACCCATTTCTTTCTTTAAAGTGGAAAGACGACTTCATATTATATGAAATACACTTTATCTAATAATCAGATCCATCAAAATTTTCAAGTGAAAATGTGCTTATATGCTTGTAGCTTGGAAAAAATCAACTCTTCCATTCATAAAATATGTGATATGACATCTGAAGACATGATAAGGGCTACAGAGTGGCTCTATTTATCAAGCAGTGACAGTAGAGTGGCTACTTTTACTCTCACGTTGCTGAGAATGTCAAACTGAGTTTGACTATGTTGTTACTTGTTAATGTGATAGTTAGCACCTTGAAGGACACTGTTTCGGGGGACATTTTCTTAAATAGGGTGTAGATACAGGGTGTCAAAGTTTTAAAAAAAAATTAACAGTTTTTGGTTATAACTTATAATTCATGTAAATTTGAACGCGCTTTGGAGCACTTTCGTCATAAATGTCATTAAAATATTTTTTTCGTAATATTATGCAGTAAACAGTCAAATCCATACCGACCCCCCCCTCCCCCCGAACAAAATTCTGGCTGGAGCGGGCAGTAGCTCAGCGGGTTAGAAGTGCAGACTACTAATCCGTTCACTGTCACCGCCTGGGTTCAAATCCCAGTTTTGACTTGGTTGTTGTGTTCGTGTATACCGAGTGTCCCACTAAGGTTGCCCATCGGCCATATCTTGGGAACCGGCCATACCCTCGGGTAGGTAAATGTAAATTGGCTATTTACCGGTATTTACCCGAAGGATATTTACCTACCCGAATAAATAATAAATGCAAAAGTAATTCTGGTCAAATGCTGAACAACAAGAAGTGTGTTGTTCTGATTCAGAACTGACATATCAGATGTGCTGCAGAACACCTATCATATCAGACTTGTAACTTTTCTTAGGTTAACAATTTTATTCCATACAGGTTGACTTTTTTAAAAGTCGTCATCGGCGATATCCTTAAAACAAAAAAAGATAAAAAGATATCAAAAATCGCAAAAAAAAAAGTTGGGGTAATAGGGAGGCGAACAAAAATGACATATTAAATGACTCACCCCTATCAACCCTTACAGCACCCCAATTCTTCATCACCCCAATTATGAAATTTCAAATGGCAACCATCTACCCTCAATTCTCTCATCTTTAAGGGTATTGTAGTAGAAATACAATGGTGCTCGTAGATTGAAATCGATTTATTTTTACAGAAGTTATAAACAAGTGAACATCATAATTTTCATGGCAGCCTAACTTTGAAAATGACTCAAGATATCGAAAAACATCTCTCATGTCTCTATTTTACCTTTTTATGTACTATCCTGTGATGTAGTTGAAATTTTTATATAGGGTGATGAAAAACCTGATTAATTTCATTTTTCTGTAAATATTTCATCCTCACAATAGGATAGCTACCTACATTAAAAGTTAAAATAGTAACATGTGAACCGTTTTCCAGTTAAGCTGCTATGAAAAATGGAAATTGTAATGTTCACTCGTTTATAACTTCCATAAAAATAAATCGATTTTAACACACGAACACCATTGTATTTCTAGTGGAATTCCCATTAAAATGACTTTTAGAAGTAGGGCCCTGCCTTTTGAAATTTCATAATTAGGATTAATGGAGCTTTAAGGGTTGATGGGGGGGGGGGGGGTCAGTCATTCTTTTTTCGATTTTTGATACCTTTTTTGTTTTAATGATGTCGCAAAGAGCAACTTTTAAAAAATCACCCTGTATACATATTTTGGGAACATTTAATTCACCAAAATGATACATTTACCCACTATTGGGTAAATATCCAGGGTATTTACCCGATACTTACCCAGAAAAATAAATACCCTGGTATTTTACATCACATCATTGAGAAATAAAAAATTAATTAAACTCAAGTCTGACAATTGAAATGTCATTTATGTGGTATCACTGAATACGTAACATCGTACCGAATCCAAAAATATAATAATATACAGGATGTCCCATTTAAAAATAAAAAGTTTGTAACGAATATTTCGGCTTAAATAATTTGTGCGTGGTTCGGTCCCCAAGTAACCCGTTACTAAGACATTTAAAAATAATTTTTTTTTACACAAGATAATAATTATAATACAATAAATGAAAAAATAATACTAAAAGCGATGGCAGACTCTGCAGCTCCTCCCACTAGATGGGCAGGTCGTAGCAATCCAAGATCCCCGTTGGCTTCTGCTTAGATCCCAGAACTGATTAGTTGCAGATAAAGAATGCGTTGTCGGTCCGATCGTTCCTGTTTTCAGTAATCCTCGACACCCCGCTGGTACGCGTCACCTGTTCTGCCGTTCTATTCTGCTATTCTATGCATGCGGTTGACGTCCGGTTGTGGAACGGGAAGTAGCAGGCCCCGTGGGCTCTCAATACAAGCCGCACAGATGAGACCTGCTAGTTAAACCACATCTCAATAAGACGTGAACCTGAAAAACTGAAATAAAGGAAAATTAATTGGTTCTCCGCTCAGAGCTCAATACACTCTGGGCGTGAGTTACGGGATAAGGATAGGCCGACTCAATAGATGCACGTCGGTTATCCAGTCCTCTCCTGTCTCTCTGGGGGCTCACTACGCCCACCTGAAAGATGAAACGCGCGCTGGTCAGTACATCCACCGCGGGGTGATCTCTCCTGCAGGGCTCAGTACACCTTGCAGGAATTGAATGCTTGATGGTCGGTACCCAAACAAGCACTGTCCGTTCATCGGATGTGCTCTACTTTTTTTATAGCCGGAGGCGGAGTGATAAGGCCGCTATCGCTCTAACTAATTAGAATAATTATAAACGAAAGCCGCGCATTTCATTACAAGTTGGTGTCATTTCTGGTAAAACCGGAAGTAGGAAAAAATTCAATTGTTTGTGAAAAAGTGCGTACTATCGAGTATAATTATGCAGCTATTTTTCAATGTGACACTCTGTATAGTGGACTGAATTATTCACTTATTTTCATTGTGCTTATTAAAATGATTACCTTCAAACTTGCATGAGGGAAACTAGGTATGTAACTAGAAAACTAACCATCAGATTCAATAATTTTTTTTTGCTCAATAAATATTAGGAGCATGCAAGTTAGTGATCCTAATTTCTATGCCTTAATATGCCTTAATTTCTAAAGTAACAACATGGTGGGTGGGAGGCTTAGGTGGAGAAGCTTAGACCTTATTATCACCACATCACTGTGATACTGTAGCGCGCCAGTCGTTAGCCCTGTTTCATTCTTATGTGGACTGATTATTACTGGCACTTCCATGTTCTATCAGACTCAAATTATTCACAATACATGATAAAAGACATTGCGCATGGTTTAAGTCGAATGTGACTTAAGTAACTTATAATAATTTATTAAAAAATATAAATAGACAATACCTTAATATATTATAATAATTGTCTTTTAATAATGAGTTTATTTTTATTAAAGGAGATCATGTGGGAGATGAAGAGAGGAATCCAAACGATTGCTTCAACAAAGAAAGCGAGAATATCTTCACTCTATGGTGCAGTGGACGTACATGCTGTGAAGGAATGCTAGTTGAATTGAAACTTAAGAAGGTAACTTCAACCTCTCTGTAATAATTGACTGAATATCAACGAATGGAAATCAATTAGGCCACATTTTCCAGAGACAAGACTTGGTGTCAGTGATCGCGGGTATCATGAAACCATCCGCGGAGCAAATCCACGTCAAAGTCATGATGAACAAAGAGGACATGGACAGCTTCGTCTTCTGCGTGGCAAGCAAGAAGAGCGCCGCTCGTTTCGCCAAAGAGCTGACAGACATCAGCCTATACTGTCCGGAGCGCCGGTCAGGAGACAAGCACAGTCTCCCGAGCAGCCTCAGTGTCATGAGCGAGATCGCTGAGGTCACCTCCGCATTGCTTGATGCGAAGGTGCTTGCAGTGCTGAACAAGTACGTTGATCTGATCGATTACGTGCACTTCTCAGATCAGTACTCTGGCTGCAAGCAGCCCGAAGACAGTGGCGTGTTGAAACCACCAGAGACACAGAAGGTATTTGTATTTGATATTATACAGTGAGGTCATTTATAGTTACTCACCCTATTAAATTCTGAGTTGAACGAGAAGCTTGGTACAAAAACTAATTCAATAACATTAATTTTACTACTTTTTGACGTATAAATGATGTATTAAATGTCAAAGATGACATTGTCAACTTCAAAATTTCAAATTTCAAATATCAAACTATGGCAGGGTTATCGAGGAGGTTATGCAAGACATAAATTTCAATTAGGTGTCAATTTTAGAGATTTTGCCCAGAAATTTCCAAAAGTCGGATTATTTCTACAGGGTGTCCTTTCAAAATTTCAGAAATCCGGTTCTTGTCATCTCATTTCAGGTCGCAGTTTTCAATCTAGGGGGCTGAAATTTTTGTGGGAGTAAGACATCCACAAGGAGTGGTCTGGTATAGCACTAGGGCGAATCTATCTCTAAAATTTTAAAAACGTTCCTGTAGTTTCATCTTTCAAGATTGGTGAACGAAATAATGATAATAATAATAATATATATTTATTGAGCAAATATTATACACTTAATTACATAATATATACATTGCCCAAAAGGGATTACCATCACTGTCAATGAAGACACCCAAATTTTTAACACAATCATGGATTGGTATCTGGGAGCCAGCAATCCGGATATCCAGATTCCCAAGTAACTGCCTCTTGGTTTTTGGGCCGAATAAAATGCTTTGGGATTTGTCAGGATTCAGTAGAAAGTGATTTCCTTTGGTCCACTCGTATGTGTTGGCCAAGTCAGAGTTTATATCTGCCTCAGCAGTCTGCACATCCCATGACGGAAATGAAAGGTATAACTGAATGTCATCAGCAAATACTTGAATAGAGCAGTGAGAGACAGTGTCAGGGAGGTCAGCAATATACAGGGAAGCGTATACAGCAATATACAGGGACCCCCGAAAGGATGGGCCTAGCTTCCGACCGGAGTGCTCCCTTCGGGGTGTTCAGGACAGTAGACTGAACTCGACCATTCAGATAAGAGGATATCCAAAGTAAGCTGTTATCCCTGATCCCAAAGTGTTGCAGTTTCCTAATAAGATGAGAAATATTAGTAGAATCGAAGGCCTTAGTTAAGTCAAGCAGTGCCAGGTAAGTTAGTTGTCCTTTATCTATAGAAGTGATGACATCATCGATGGTACTGCATAATGCAGTGGTAGTACTGTAACCCTTACGGAATCCAGATTGGGTAGATGGGAGAATTGCGTTTGTTTCAATATATTCAGAGAGTTGAGTGTAGAAAATAATTTCTGCTACTTTGAGACACATAGGGAGAATTGAGATAGGACGGATAGGACTTCCTCTGCAGAACTACTTTTCTTTGGTACTGGGAAAGTTAAGCAGCGTTTCCACTGCTGAGGTACCGTGCCGGTCTCAAAGGACATATTAATAATGTGAGTGAGAGGCGCTTCAATGAAGGGCAGGGCGAGCTGGAGCATCCTACCAGAGATCCCATCCGAACTCGTAACCCCCGGTTTCAGTCGCCGAACACATCCGGAAATCTCATGAGTATCCGGCGGCTGTATGGCAAATGGAGAGCCAGAAGGGACTGTGTAGGGGACCGCTGGAGGAAGTGCCTTTGAGAGGGTCGAAGCAACTGGAGCTGTAGGCCGAAAATAACCAATGAAATGATCATTAATTGTATTCTGGTCCAGAAGATGATTGGGTAGAGATTTCTGATCCCCAGAGGAACACTGAATATTCCATTTTTTAAACTTCCTCCATAGTTGTTTGGTATTACCCTGAGAAGCTTTAATTTGAGTGGAAAAATAATCCTGTTTTTCCCGAATCGAGGCCCTATTATAGTAGTTTCACTGGTCACAGAAGTAACGACGGTGAACATTCAATTTAGTTTTGGAGAACCTTAGCCAGGCTCTCCTAACAAGTCCTTTAAGAAGTCTCATTGTGTCCGTGAACCAAGGATTGGGAGGTCTGTTTGGTCGCAGTTTAACCATCCTAAGGGGTGCATGTTTATCATACAACTCCAGGAGGCTCCTGTTAAAGTAGTCGACCTTGCATTGCAGGGTGTCCATAGCATATATAGACTTCCAATTGTATGAAGATGTGTCATGCAGGAAATCGTCTAGCTTTAAGTTTCTAAAAGTTCTGGAAGGCCTGATAGCTTGAATGGGTGGATTACAATTCAGTGCAACTGCACATGAAACAACATTATGATCAGAGAAGCAAAGACCCAGTACCTTTGTAAAGATTAGTTCCGGACTGATATTAGTAATAACAAGATCAAGCAAGGATTCAGTATCTATAGTAACTCTAGTTGGGTCGCTGACAAGTTGAGTGCAGTTATGCTGAGAAAGAAGATCATTTAAAATCTTAGTGGAGGGGCGGTTATCAAGTAGATTTACATTGAAGTCACCTAGAATAATAAACGACTCTATATTGTAGGTATAAAAAGAAACAATTATATCAGTAATAACTGAAAGGGATGACAGCAAGGAGTCATCAAGTCTATAAACTATAGCTAGCTCTAGAGTAAGGTTTTTCATTATAATCTTGACTAGCAGATATTCGACAGAGTCCGTCACTCGTTTTTCAAGAACTGAATATTTGATGTGATCCATGATGTAAAGTGCCACACCGGCAGCTCTTCCTATTCGGTCATGCCTAAGTAGTGTATATCCTGGTATATGGTATAGACCATCTGGCAAGTCTGGTCGCAGCCAGGTCTCTGTTATACCGACAATTGAAAAAGCTTCATCCAGTATGAACTCCCTGAGGTTCGGAAATTTGTTGCACATGGAGCGCATATTCACATTACAGACTTTAAGGCCAATTTCAGTTACATCCCCAGCCACATTGGAAGAAGGCAGGGGAGTGACCCATGATTCACTTTGAGGTAGCTTGCTTCGTTCGAAAAAAACGAAACTTTTTGACGAGTACATTTTCAGGCCAGTTTGATGGTTTAAGGAGTTCATCAAGCGGGTCCAGTCTGGTCTCCACCCTAAAACTACCGTAGTCCCCTGACCTAACTGTCTGCTGTTCAATGTTGAAGTTTTCCGAGTTGCCAAAGGTTGATCTTAGGTAATCACATAGATCTTCGGCTGTAACATTATTGTCGAGCTTACTAACAAATATTGACGTTTTCTTGAGAATGTTAGCAGCACAAATTCTCACATGACGACCTATCATTCCTTGGTTCCCAACCTTATCTGGTTTCAGTTCTAGATGATGTAGCCTGTTACTATCTGGGTTCTCAGGAGTGTATCTGAGATTTTTATCCTGTAGATTATTGACCAGGGTAGATGACTTATTAATATGATCTGAGGTTATCTTAGGAGGAGGAGGAGGCAGATGAGCATTACCTCCATTCTCATGTTTAGAGCCATGGGTGTTCAGAGTTTTGACAGTCTCTGGCACTGCTGAGAAGGCCGAAGAAGTATTAGAAGCCGATGAGAATTGTTGACTAAGAGTCAACATTTTGACCAAATCAAGGTTAGAATGTTTTAGATTGGATACCTCAGTATGAACAGCCGCAAGCCTTGAGTCAAGCTCAGAGACCAGGCGTGAGAATTTAAGGTACCAAGGACAACACTGTTTGATAAACATAATGGCAGAACATTGATTGAAAGAAAAATTGGTCCAGAAACAATACTCTCGAGGGAAGAAGAAGAACTTCTAGTCAAATGGATGTTCCATTCTTCAGATCATGGATTTCCAGTTCCTTCCACTTCCAGTCCAAAACTCAATAACTGTTAGACAGTGTTCAGATTTTGGTGAAGGAACTGAAGAGACCTAATCCCTTCCCAGAAGGTAGACCACAAAGACACTGGTATGAGGCTTTTATGAGGAGACATCCTCAACTGGCAAACAGAGTCAGCCAAAACTTGACAGTACAACGAGCTACCGTCACAGAAGAAAAAAATAGAAGCTGGTTCCTAGAAATTCACGAGTATGTCAAATCCCATGATTTGGAAAGCATTTTCGACGACCCTGGCCGCATATACAACTGCGATGATGAGATTGCGTTTTTCTTAAGTCCGAAAGCAGGAGAGGTATTAGTAAGAAAGGGTGAAAAAACAGTTTATTCAGTAATCAATAATGATGGAAAAGAGTGCATCAATACATTGGTAACTTGCAATTCTGCAGGCGAATTGCCACCACCAATGGTCATGTTTTCCTATAAAAGAATAGCCAAAAATATTGTCTTCAAAATGCCAAAAACATGGACGCTTGGAAGATCTGATAATGGATGGATGACCGCTGAAAGTTTTTTCGAGTACATAGCAAACATTTTTCTGCCCTGGTTGAATAAACAACAAGTGAAACTACCTGTGATATTGTTTGTAGATGGCCATACTTCACATCTAACCATGCAACTTAGCAAATTCTGTTCTGAAAACAATATTGTTCTCATAAGCTTGTTCTCAAACTCGACACATATTCTACAGCCGTTGGATGTTGCAGTGTTTCACCCTCTAAAATCTGCTTGGAAAAACGCAGTCGTCAAATGGAGAATAGACAACAATGGCGCCAGGTTGACAAGAGAACATTTTGCTCCTCTCTTGAATAGCGTTTTTGAAAATTTAAAAACAAGATTGCCAAAAATTATACAGGATGGTTTTCATTCTTGTGGTATATATACCCCTTTAATCCACACAACATAAAATTTGACAAATATTTCAAGTGTTCCACACAAAATGAGAAACAAATGAAATCCAATGATATTCGTAAAATTATCCATAAGAACAGTGATATTGAAAACTTCCTAAACTTTTTTGAAGAGTGGAATAAAGCAAAAATTTAATCCTTTAAATCTTCAGGGAAAAAACTGGTCAGGACCTCTGGAAGATACGATCCTGTACAATTTTTGGAAGTCTTTAAAAAATAGTATTGAAAATCCCGAAAATGAAATCTTATTTCATTTTTGAATATTTGAATATGGAAAATATAAACATAGCGGACCTTCCCATAATCATAGTAAGTGATTCTTTAAATCCTACCACTGGAACTAGTCCTGTGTTGTTCCTCAGTCATCCCATATTGACTTGAATAGCAGTAATAACACAAATAATGTTTGTGATAATCAAAGTTTTGTCACATCACCTCGAACATCACTTTTGACTCTGACTGACCTGGATCTAAGTTTACCCCCTTGTTGCTGATACTTTATTAGATGATATAAACTTGAATGTGAATGTCTTGTATGATTTTCAACAAACTGTGTTGACAAAAGTGTTGACTGCAAGACGTTATCGACAATGGAAAACGACATATATACAGGGTGTCCCAGCTTATTCGAAGCGGTCTCTGTAGGCCAAACGATTGACTTTTTCAAAAAACTTTTTGAAAATTCAAGTACAGAATCACAATGGCCATAATTTAAAATTATTTTGGAGTATAGAGAGTGTCCCATATGACAGTGGCATATCAAAGTTATGTTTTTTAAAATGGAATGCTCCTATGTTATTGCATTTTTAGATTGTCTGAGAAGAAAAAATAAGATTGGCTTTTACAGTTGGTGTTTAAATTAAGAAGTTTTTGAGTTATAAACAAGTTAAAATCGTCATTTTTGAAGTTCAAGGCCCTGTACAGCGAAAACGGCTCAAGATAGAGAAAAACGGTTTACATGTCCCTATTTCAACTTTTCATGTACTATCCTATGATGTAGATGAAATGTTTATAAAGGGTGATAAAAAATTTGAAAAATTCTGAGATTTCTCCACGCGTCGCCAAATAAAAAAACCAAAGAAAGTACAAATGTTTCTATACCATAGGATAGTACATAAAAAGTTAAAATAGGGACATGTAAGCCGTTTTTCTTTATCTTGAACCGTTTTCGTTGTACAGGGCCTTGAACTTGAAAAATGACGATTTTCACTTGTTTATAACTGAAAAATTTCTGAATTTAAACACCAACTGTAAAAGCCAATCTTATTTTCTCTTCTCAGACAATCTAAAAATGCAATAACATAGGAGCATTCCATTTAAAAAAACATAACTTTGATATGCCACTGTCATATGGGACACTCTGTATACTCCAAAATAATTTTAAATTATGGCCATTATGATTCTGTACTTGAATTTTCAAAAAGTTTTTTTGAAAAAGTCCATCGTTTGGCCTACAGAGACCGCTTCGAATAAGCTGGGACACCCTGTATATGCTAAGTAATAAGGGGCCAAGAATTAACCCCTGTGGTACCCCTTTCGTTACATCAATATACCCTGAACTGTGATCACCCAGTTTCACCAATTGTTTTCTGTCAGATAGATAACTGTCAACCAACCTTGTAGAATCATCTGATAATCCAATATAGTGCAATACGGACAATAATGTTTTATGATCTAGAGTATCAAATGCTTTGCTGAAGTCCAACAATATCATTGCGGTCATCTTCCCCTTATCGGTTGCTTCAAAAATATCGTCTCTAATTTTTATCAAAGCTGTAGTGCAGCTATGATCACGTCTGAAACCCGATTGACACAAAGGTAGCACCGCCAAGAACTCCGAAAGTTGTCTATGGATTACTTTTTTCCAAGACTTTTGAAAATATTGGGCAAAATATTTATAGGTCTGTAGTCCTCGACAACAGACGGAGTTGACTTTTTCTGAATAGGTACCACTCTTGCTCTCTTCCATACATCTGAATTTGGTACCACTGAATTCATTATGCAATAGTTAATGATGTGTGTCACATACGGTAGAAGGAAAGGTAGGCACGGATTATTATATCCAGACTAATGCCATCCACACCTACTGATTTGCTCCTCAGATGAGTGATAACATTGAGAATATCAATCTCTGTTACAGTCCGAAAAGACAACGGCCCACGATATGAATCAATTCTGCTGCTATTGTAGAAGGAAATTGGCTCATTGTCAGGAACCAGGTTGGGAATAGAATCTACGAAGTGACTGTTCACTTGATCAGGATCCAGATTGGGCGGAAAATTGTTTGTCTTTGTTTTTCCAGTAATTTTACGCAGTTCAAGCCACATGTCATTACTTTTCTGCCCGTTAGCAAAAAGAGACTCGTAATAGGCCTCCTTCTCTCTCTTAACAGCAACGTTCACAGCATTACGCAGACCTTTATAAACATTCCAACAATTGTCACTCTTATTGAGCTTGTACCTTTTAAGTGCTTTGTCCCGATCAATCATCATGGTTCTAAGTGTACTCGTTAACCAAGGAGCGTGCTTTTTTGTAACGCGTTTGCACACCAAAGGAGCATGTAGCTCTAATAAGGTGGTAATGGAATTATTTACAAATGCGACCTTATCATCAATACAAGATAAATCAAAAATATTTCTCCATGGAATTGACTTGAGATCTGAGTCAAAACACTCAAAATTGATGTTTCTTATAGCGAATTCGAGTTGGCTGCATTTGCTCGGAGCGAGATCGATCTGTCTCTGAATCAGTTCTGCCCAGAATTCTGCTCCAGTCCGGAGCAGAACTTTCGCATTTCGACTCTGTATGGAACCGAACTGTGTCAGGGCAGGCCAGAACCAGAGCCAGAGCCAGAGCGCCATGCACCGGTGCAGTGCAGTGTGCAATCCAGTTTCCCTCCAGTCTGCATTTTCATTATAGCCTTCTACCTATCCCTATCCTATACCTATCACGGTTGTTTGTTGTTATGATGTTATTCTTATTATAACAGAGTCGTGGAACTACAAGGCGTGATCCATTTTAATAATTGTAATAAGTTGTAATTCATACAATATGTAAAATGTACTTATCCACAAATTTTTGGTTTAAGGAATTACTAGAGGAATCAGTAAGGAATCAGTATTTAATTTTCCCGCTATTTCTAACCTCTAAATTTACGGGAGTGCACCGTTGCACCGTCAAATTTGACGGTGCAGTTTATTTTGCTCCGGGACAGTTCCGCCATACGACTCGAACATATTTTCCTATGCACTGCCAGAGAGCAAGTGTAACTCGAACACAATTACGGTATGCACCGCTAGAGTTCACTTTAACTCGAATACGATTACGAAAAGCACTGGAACGGAGTCCTACAAATCGAACACGAGATTCCGTCTCGGTGCGCACCCGGAGCAGAAAAGTGCAGTAACTCGAATTCGCTATTATGTTTCTGTAAGTTTTAAAGCTAGATCTACCCTCCTTAATTCCACTGCTCATTACATTACAAGATGTAAGTTCATGGTCAGCTATTCCGACTACTGGTGAGACATTTAAACCAACAATATCATTCACATGCGAAGTTACGACATAATCCACAAGCGATTCACATTGATCAGTTATTCTTGTTGGTTGATCGACTCTCTGTGTCACCCCAATACCACTAAAAAGATCCAAAATAACACCTGTAATCTTCAACATTCAGTAGGTCAACATTGAAATCCCCCATGCACAGCAATCTGTTGTGCCTCAATAGCATATCTGTTAATGTATCCCCTAAGATGTCGAAAAAATATTTATAATTGATTGTTTGAGTTCTACAGGCAACCCCAAAACAGAAGCTTTTAACCTTACTATTAATATTCACCCAGAGTTGCTCGATCTCCTCAGTACACGCTATGGTGTCCCAGCGAATACAAGACTAATATACATACCCACACCTCCACCCCTCCCTAATCTGTCCCGACGTATGAGTTTGTAACCATTTATCGCGACCAAATCATTAGAAATCTGAGTGTGCAGCCAAGTTTCAGTCACTGCAAGTAAGTCATAACCGCCAATTTAAATTCTGTTAATGCTCATCGCTCCCTTATTTCTACATTCGCTCGACCCGAGATAAAATATCTTTTTCCGATGTTTTGACACTCTTCGCGTTCATACGTGTTAAAGGCATACTTACAGTATTTTCAAATGATTGAATAAAACTAAATTACAGAACTATCACAATATTAAGCACAATATTTACGGAGCAGCAGCAAAATACGTCTCACTCAGTTGACGCCATGAACTGTTCCCTTCTTTACCATTTACAACATACTCCCTTAATGGAGTCTCTCTTGAAAGAGTTGATCATATAAGAGACCTTGGAGTTATTTTTGATTTCAAGATGTCATTTAAGGCTCACATAGAATATTTAGATATGACAGTACACAAAAAGATATTTTTTATCAAGAGGTTTTCTTTTAAATTTAAATCGATTGCAACATTTAGAACTTTGTGTTTTTCCTTTGTTTATTCCAAGTTGATGTAAGCCTCGAACATTTGGAGGCCTTATGAGAAAGGACTTATAAAAAAGATCAAAGACTTAAATTTGTTTGACAATAGAAATTTCTCTGTTAAAGTTGTTTACTGACATTGGTATCGTGACAGCTCTGTGTATCGTTGAATTATATGCTGAAAGTTCGTGTGAAATTGGATGATTTGAATCATCCAAATACATATTAGGTTTACTGTAGAATGTGAAGAAAATAATTCTATAAACTTTATAATTGATAGACTTGTCTATCACGAGATTGAATAATCAGTTTGACTTTTCTGTCTATAGAAAACCAACACATACAAATATGACAATACCATACAATTCAAATCATCCAATTTCACACAAACTTTAAGCGTATAATTCAATGATACACAGAGCTGTCACGATACCAATGTCAGTAAACAACTTTAACAGAGAAATTTCTATTATCAAACAAATTGCAAAAGAGAATGGTTATCGAAAAACATTAATAGACAACTTATTACACAAAAACAACACAAATTAACCATAAGTCTCATATTTATCCTCAACAAAACAATGAAATCAGAAAATATTCATCACTAACGTACTTTGGAAACATTTCAACACAAATATCAAGGATAATTTCTAACACCAATACATTTAATATTTCATTTAAATCTTTTATGAGCAATTGTTCTATATTGCTGAATGCAAAGGAAAAGTTATCTAAATTACAGAAATCTGGAATTTATCGAATAAACTGCTCTCATTGTAATTCAGTTTATATAGGACAGACTTGTAGAAACCTACAAATTAGATTATACAATGAACACCTAAACTCCTACAGACTCAAACATCCAGAAAGATCAAATTTTGCAAAACACTTAATAGAAAACAATCACACTCTAACAGCAAACAACAAAATTGAATTACTTCACCATTGTGATCATTATTTTAAATTAAATTTTCTTGAATCTCTAGAGATGCACCGACATTTACATAATCCACAATACACAGTAATAAATGAACAGCTAGATACATATCGTTCTCCACTACTTGATTTTCTTCTTCATATCAACAACTAAGAAGATTCTGAAGAAATTATATTATGATCTAGTTCTAGTTGGTTCAGTTAAAATTCATTTAAATCTAGTTACTTGTTTTATGATCACTTAGGTTACCATACTGTTGCTATGTTACTATATCAATAATTTTATTTACATACGTCTGAAGATGCTACAAAGTAGTGAAACACGTGTAACGTTAATATCCAGCAATATTCATCAGTAGAATCTTTTAAAACATTAGTGTTTTATTTATCATCAATCTAAAGTGTTTTGTTTTTTATTATTATTCCAGGTGTTGCTGTTTGGTTTCAACGTCGTTCTCAAAGATAAATCTTTCGAGGAGGCCATGCAGCAAACGAAACCACTCATGCAGCTGGTCTTTTATTGCATAGAGAAAGTAAAGCGTTACAGATTATCCAAAGAAGGTAAATAAACAAGAAGTAATCAGCATTTCATTATTTAATATATCTCTCTCTCTGTAATCATAGCCAAGCAGAAGGCTGATAAAAACCGACAGTTAGTGGAAGGAGCGTTCCTGAAATCGACCCACCAGGCTAGAGCCGAAGCAGCGGCCTTGAAACGAGAGGAGCGTCGTCGGGCCGAGAAAGAGAAGATCATGGCCGAGGAGGATCCCGAGCGACAGCGCCGCTGGGAGGAGCGTGAGCAGAAGCGCCAAGCGAAGAAACGAGCTCCCAAGATGAAGCAGCTCAAAGTTAAGGCGTTGTAGGTGTTCAATCTATTCAAAATTGATGGAATGATTGGTGGGGTGTTGGTGTTTAATATGGACTGATTTCTGGTCAGTAAAGTTTTTCAAGAACTTTGCAAGATCGATTGGATTCATGTTTTCTAAATTTTGTAACACACTAATAATTGATTCGGATAAAATTGAAATAGTACGTTTCATTTCCACTTATTTCATTTAGGTTATAAATTTAAACTGTCGTTATTATTAATCATTATTATATTTACATACCTATAGGGGAGACCAGGAGTTATAATAATTATTGATATAATTATCAGTTATTTTCCCATTCCCCCCTCCCCCAGAACAACCCTTTATGTTTATATTTTCCTGGTCTTTCTGCATAGTTAAACGGAGGAATTTGTATTCAAAAAAATGCTACTTGAGTCTGGTAGGTATGTTACAATATCAAAACTGTCTTGTAAAATATCTTTGGAAATATTTACATTGTTGTTTCAAATGGGTGGTGCATAATAAAAAATTTAATCCAGGACTAATGGAAGATTTCTACATTGTTTTATTAAAGCTTGTCGGTCACTCTACTTGGACTAGAAGCCTCTGATATGCAGAGTGCTAGTTTTGTAAAACTTTTCATAAAGAAAGAAAACGAGTTGCCAGATTCCAACCTCTATTATTGGGTCCAGTTGGTTAGAGTTTTAACGTTAACATCATATTAATGGGCTATTTTTCGTATTTCTTAAAGGGCTAATCCATTCATTCTGGAACATGCAGAATTTATTCTAAGAGTTGACTTCCAGGTTGCATCTGTCTTGTTTTTGCATAACCAGCTAGATTCATTTCGATCCTGTAAAATGATTTAATAAACACTTCGTCAATAATGTAAGTTGACATAATATAGAACATACATGTGTGACGTTAAAGATGTGCAACAAATTAAGTTGAATATGTAATCTTGATTAAAGAAGATAGGTAGGTACCTAACTCATTATAAAAAATTTGTTTCACACAAACTTTATTATGATAATGTTGAATAATATGAAACTGAACTGTGTGATGCTATGAGGAGCACAGTTTGAAAATTATACTGTATCAAATAGCCCCGGTCTCCCTTACACTTCATAAGCTGGATAAGAGTGTTTTGTGTAAGCAGGTGTCATAAATTTAATCATGGATAGAGAGCAGTGAAACAAAGAAAACCTCATGTCATTCATTCCGAAAGTAAACAATAATAATACGAGAGCCCAGTGACAGAAGTGGTATCGTTGCTTGGTGAAGGTGTTGTGGGCATCTGTAGCTATAATTATTCTACCACCATATTAACATTTTTGTCTGCAGGAGTTTTTCTGCAAATCAATTCATTCTCCTTCAATGGATTAATGAAGGTCTATGAATTCTTTTTATTTATTAATTTTTTCAATAAGGAAGCAGTTTAATGAAAGTCTATAGAGCTGAATTTCTTGTGATTTTTATGAAAAAAAAAACAAAAAAAGTCTTGGGAAATAATTGACAAAATTATTTTTCAATAAAAAAATTTTGAAAATCGAGAGGCCTGTTCTTTGGACAAAGATAAGCAACTTTTGACTTATAAAGATTTATGAATTTTTGTTTTCTATAGATTTTTCCTGAGAGAAAGAGAGAATTTGGAAAAAACACCAGGAACATGGATGGATGTTTCCACGGAATATCTAAATTTTTTCAGATTTTTTGGGCAACATACAGGTGTTTTTTGAGGTGATTTTTTTTACGTGTATAGAATTCATTAGGACAAACAACTTTACTTGAAAAAGTCAAAAATAAACGAGATGCAGCCTTTGGAAGTTTAAAAAAGTTGGAGTCCAGCCCTGTGATAAATGTGCATGAAGGTCTGATAAACATCAAGGTACAAGCGTTGATTGAAAGACTAAGGAAGATACGCAACCTTACGGGATAAATTGTGCATGGGGGACGTGCACAATTTAGAAATAGTATATCTATTTCTATATTATAGAAATAAATATAGAAATAATAACAATTTAGAAATACCAAGTGTGGATTAGTAGGCTCATTTTCTACAAAAAAGGCACCTACTCTTTATAAAATAAGTCGCCTAATCTTGTCGTATACAGGATGATCAGTAACTCGCGCACTCAGAGCATGCTGGGTAATCTTCACTTTTAAGAGTGGTAAATAAATTTTCTTACTGCAGTGTTGTAAGTTCTTTTCTTCTAAAGATATGACCATTTTTGTAAAAAAAAAGGTGACAACACTGCACCGAACATGTGAATAAGTTCGGGTTAGATGGTATTGTTATTATTTTTATTTCCATAGCAACGAAGGCATTTGAATATTTTATATTCTAAGTTGAGTTTAGGCGGTTGCCAAACTTCAAATTTCGTTCAGATTTAGGTATGGTATCAATTTCCAACATTCTCAATTCCTCTGTAAGGAGGTTTTGTGGAAAAAAATTGATGAATTATATATGGTATCTGTTGTGACTTAGGTGGGTTCGAGGATCGGCCCTTGTACAATAATAGAAAAGATTTGTAACTGTCGTTTATTCACAAGTATAACTATAACTATTAATAATAATTGAGAATGCCAAATGCAACCATTCACGTTGCTAGTAAAATAGGAAATCCTTCTTCTTATTATCATCGATGATTAAAAATTGAAATTGACAAAATCAATGACATATTTCGACAGTTCCTGATTGACATAAGTATATAGGCTATTCTTCTTCATTCTTACATTTCTAGTTATGGCCTGCCGATGAAAATACACAATAATTCTCCCAGGCATAATGTTGAATTTATAAATTTAATCGGATCACGGGGCGGCGTTGTTCATTGGATCTTCTCAGCTCCATCTCTTCACCTGAACTTAGAATCGTTGCTTCTCTCAGCAACAACCGCTTCTGACGTTGTTCTTCGTTCAGCCTTTTGTGGAGACTGCAACCGGGCTGGTTCTGTGGCTTCCACCTGGTTGTCACCATTAGTGACCTTAGCATTCTGTTCGTGGGCTTCTGCAAAGCGTTCTTGAATATTTGTTAGTCTATCTACTGTCTGTCTCACTTCTGTTCCTGAGTCCTGTCTGTACTCTTTCTCTTTCGGAACCTCGGTTCTTCTGAGCTGGTTTATATGTCTTTTAATTACATACCTACCCATCGTCTAATTCGACTAGATAATGGAGATGTCCCAATTTTTCAACTATTATTCCATACTTCCAAATTTGAGAGGAGCTGTAGTTTCGTGATTGCCTCTCTCCCAGGCATAAATTTGAGTCGAATGTAAATTCTTCGTTTCGGGTGGAATGCAGGTGGTTCATCTTCATGAGATCAAGTCTTGTTTTTAAATTTCTCTTGACAAACACTTTTGCTGGAGTTTTGTTTGTTGAAGCTAGCGGTGTTGCTCTGTAACGAAGTAAAATTTCATACAATTTTGAAGTGATTGTGCCTGGTTCTTCCGTCATGGACTTTAGTTTCCTTTTTAACGTTTGGACAAATCTCTCGGCTTGACCATTTGTAGCTGGATATCCTGGAGCGATAAAACATTGTCTGATAGTATTTCTTGAGCAGAATTTTTTTAATTCGTTTGACGTGAATATAGCTGCATTATCCGATGCTAGGATTTCGGGTAGTCCATTTCTACTGAATATTTCTTGAAGGTGAGAGATCGTAGAAGTGGAAGTTGGCGCATTTCTTGAAATAAGTATTTCTGGCCATTTTGATTTTGCATCTACTACAGTGAAAAAATAGTGACCTAGGAAAGGGCCTGCGTAATCCATGTGAATTCTCTCCCATACTTCTTCTGGAGTCTCCCAGGTATGCAAAGGTACTTTTGGAGGGGAACTTTTAATACCTGCACAAGCTTTACATGATTTCACAAGAGTTTCAATGTCTTTGTCGATGTTTTTCCAATAGCAATATCGACGAGCAAGGGCCTTCATTTTCACAACACCCTGATGAGTAGAGTGTAGTTCGGTGAGTATGAACTGCTGTAGCTTTTTTTGGAATAAAAACTCTCGTGCCTCTGAAAATGACACCATCGTGCAGGTTGGATTCGGGCGAGACATTTTTGCCGGATAAAAGATCTCTTTTCAGTATCCCAAGGTCCTCGTCCTGCTCGGTTTCTTCTTGTATTGTCTTGAATGTGACTGCGTCTGTGCTGATGTTAGCTACAATAACATTATAAATTTTATAATCTTCATCTTCTATTTCTGGTGGATGGCTTTCTTCTAAAGGAGCACGTGACAAGTAATCAGCATTGGCATGTTCGGCTGATTTTCTATGTTGAATTTCGTAGTCAAAACCGCTGAGAAACATGGCATATCGTATCAAGCGTGATGCTGTGATTGTTGGAAGGCGTCTGTGGCTATCAAAAATATGCGATAATGGTTTATTATCTGTTATTAATGTAAACTTTCTCCCATATACGTAAATAAAGAATTTCTGGAATGCCCAATATATGGCTGTAGCTTCTCTGTCTAACTGAGAATACTTCCGTTCACTGCTGGAAAGTGATCGTGACGCAAACATAATGGGTCTTTCTTCACCATTTACCATGTGCGATAAAACTGCAGAAATTCCTACAGGGCTTGCATCTGTGGCTAAAATTATTGGCAAGTTCGGATCAAATTTTATCAGAACAGTAGTGTCGCTCGAAATTTGCTTCTTTATTTCTGCAAATGATTCTTTACAGGCTTTCGTCCACTTGAAAGGTTGATTTCTTCTTAATAATTGGCAGATAGGATGTATTACTTCTGTTATATTGGGTAGAAACTTGGAATAATATGAGACGTCCTATAAGCGAGCGTACGTCTGAAATGTTCTTCGGGCTAGGAGCTTTAACTATTGCTTCTACCTTGTCTGGTGACTTTAAAATTCCTTCTGCGTTGACAACATATCCAAGATATTTTATTTCGTTGGTGAATAATTTACATTTATTTTTGTTGAGGTGCAAATCCAATTTTCTTAATAGGTCGAGGCATTTAATGAGTCTATTCTTTTAAAGAGTCTGCATGCACAACAATATCGTTGAAATAAGCGGTGACTCCCTCGAGTCCTAGTAGTGTTGTATCAATGAATTTGTGAAATTCATTGGGAGATGTCTTGACACCAAACTCAAGTCGTTTCAATCGATAGGTACCTTTGTGTGTAGAGATAGCTTGCAACTTCTCGCTTTCTTCATCCACTGCTAAGTGCTGATATGCTCTATGTATGTCCAGGATACAAAAAATCTTGCTACCTCGAAGGTTATTTAAAACATCATTAATAAGTGGTATAGGATACCTTGCGTCTTGCAAATATGGATTGATTGTTGCTTTGTAGTCGACACAAAGCCTTACATTTCCATCAGCTTTCGGTACACACACTAAAGGAGAACCCCATTCGGAATAATCAACCTTTTCTATAATTCCCTCTTTCTCTAACAATCCTAGCTCTGAATCAACTTTTGACTGCAGAGAATATGAAATTTGTCGAGGCTTGAGAAAAACAGGAGGAGTATCTACATTTTTGAGTCTGGGATAGACTTCAAGTTTGGTACGCATCCAATTTTCTCTTTGAATACGTCTGCATATGTGTTGAACACACTTTGTTTCAACTCTTCGAGTGACGACAGTCCTACTTGAGCTATGTGAGACGCTGGTCTGAACTGACCTTGTTTAATGTTTACAATATCAAGGTGTCTTAGCCAAACTCTTCCTACAATGGCTTCATATGGTTCGGGTACCACATATAAATCCTCTATTGAACTGTGCTGCCCATAGGTTACTGGCACTTGTATCATTCCTAGCGGTGTGAAAGTTTCGTTGGTGTATCCACGAAATACAACATTTGTCTTCTGTAGGGGTTGATGAATATTCAACCGTGAAAAGTCATCTGAATTAATCAAGGTTACAGGGCTTCCGGTGTCCACTTCGAAGTTTATTACTTTTGAGTCGATTTTAATTGGTACTATAAATTTATTGGAATCAGATGAGGCAGTCTATTTCTGATATAGATTATCTTGTTCACATTGAAGTTCACTTCTTGCTCTTGTTGATAATAATTGTTATCCATGGTAGAAGCTTCTAATTGTCTAATATTAGGAGACAGTCTATTACTACGTGCTTTGGTGAGGCTTGTTATACAAATTTTAGGTACGTGACCTACTTTATTACAAAGGTTACATTTTAGTACAGACTTGAGTGCACATCTCAAACATAATCCTTCAAGTCTCAGTTCACGATAATTCACATGCGAACGTCTATTGTTATAAGGACGGGAAGCTGAGTTCATTGACCGTGAATGCTGATTATTTCTCGAGTCACCTGATTGACGGTTAAAGTGAGGTTGCATATTGCCATTGCTTTTATTGAAGTGACGTGCTTACGGCTTATTTTATTTTGATGTTGTATTTTATTTACAGCTGATCCTGCAATCACCTGATTACCTATTCGAGATGCTTCTATAGATGTGGCAACTTCTACTGCTTTCTCAAATGTAAGATCAGTTATCTGAAGCAACTTTTCTCTCATGTGTGAGTCGGGTAAACCTCGGATGAACTGTGCTCGCAAGAAAACATTTGCAATCGAGATACCGCAATTCCCTGCTGGGCATTTGAAATCACTATACCTTATTTAATAACTAGGAGGAGTAAATTTAAATAAACCGCCAAAAAAAGATGCTTCTCATTGGTCAATTCATAGGCAAAATTACACCCAGCAAAACTTGTACAGGAAATTGAATCTATGCAACGCTCAACACTACATATACGCTTGTTTTTTTTATTGTTGTGTCATTATTGTTTACAATGTCAGCGTCGAATGTGACACATCAGTTTTATAATCAGTTATTTCCAAAACCCTATAAGTTGTTCTAAATAAGTTCTTTAAAAGCTATTTCAAAACCAAATAAGTTCTTTTTGAAGCCCATTCAGTTCTTTTTAGAGAACAGACATCCTTTTCAGAATTTTGAAATTATTTTTTTGGCTTTCCATTTTCATCCTGCAAACGGTTTCAAGTGCCATTATGGATAATCCTACATCAAGTACAAGTGAGAGGATGTCTCCTCCAAAGAAACGGGAAGAAAAGAGTGTCACCTACAAGATTTTGGAAAAACTACTCTATTGCGTACTTCACCAATAATTGAAGAACTTATTCCAATCGAACATGGTGCGGATTTAGGCCAAACAGGGACTGCTGTATGTGATAAAGTTAGTTTCAACAACACACTTTGAATCTGGTCCTACAAAAACTGAAAAATGCTGTTTATAATACCGTTTGAAAAAATTGAATTATCCACAAATTATATATTATTAAATGTAAAATAAAAACTTTATCTACGATGTTATGTGTCATATAATACATACATAAAATATATTATTTATATGTTACATTAAATTTGTCACATAAGTATTGCCTAAAATAAAGTACTTTCAATCAATTTAATATGAATTATTATCCTTAATATTCTTCGATATCTATAAATTATTCAATTTCATTCTATTTATATTCAGAAAATCATTCAGCACTATAATACTGATATATTATGCAAATCACAATGATTTGTGATACTGCTGTAGAGTCTCTCCTGAAAAGTAGACTTCCTACACCGAAAACAAGTCCTATCTTCCTTATTAATAATTATTGTTTCAATTCAAATTTGCCGCCAAAAAAAATCTGGTGACTTTTAGTGGTGTAAATGATGCTTTGCAGTTTACTCCTCCTAGTTATTAAATGAGATATAGTGGTCGTTAATTGACGTAATGCTGCTACATACTGTGCTATCAATTTATTCATCAAAATTGCTTCAGCGGTTTAATTAGTGTTTTAACAAAAATATACCAATTTCTGCAATTCACACTTTATTAGCATCTCGTAGAGTGGGTAAAATAAGCAACTTTGTACTAAGCTAACTTGACTTGAAGCGACTTACTTTCATCAAACGAACATTAGGTAGTAAGCTGTAAAGGCATTTCAAGGACATTTAAAAGCACATTTTTTCCTGAAGATAAAATGAATATTGTTGGAATACTACCCTGCAGAAAAATGTCTTATAGCTTTATTGCTTGCAATAATGTCTTTATGATGTTAGGCTTTAATCCTCTTTGTGCCGGTAAGTACATAGCCTCCGGGAGTTCAAATATTTCTTCCACCTAGTATACCAGTTATAAAAACCCTCTTTTATTATAGTTCTATAATTTAACCACGCTGTGCGGATGTGGAAGCACATTCATATGAACCGATATGTGGATAAAGGGGAAAGGGGTAGCTAGAGCGGCCGGTCATCCAAATTTTTTACATTAGATTGCGTATCTTCCCTAGTCTTTCAAACAACGGTACAAGTAAAGATAATTTCTCTAAATTGGATTCACATGATAATAAATTTAAATAGCCATGAAAATTCCATGTACCTATATCTCATTTAATAACTAGGAGGAGTAAACTGCAAAGTATCATTTACACCACTAAAAGTCACCAGATTAAATCACCAGATTTTTTTTGACGGCAAATTTGAATTGAAACAATAATTATTAATAAGGAAGATAGGACTTGTTTTCGGTGTAGGAAGTCTACTTTTCAGGAGAGAACTCTACAGCAGTATCACAAATCTTTGTGATTTGCATAATATATCAGTATTATAGTGCTGAATGATTTTCTGATTATAAATAGAATGAAATTGAATAATTTATAGATATTTCGAAGAATATTAAGGATAATAATTATTAACATTCATATTAAATTGATTGAAAGTACTTTATTTTAGGCAATACTTATGTGACAAATTTAATGTAACATATAAATATATTTTATGTATGTATTATATAACACATAACATCGTAGATAAAGTTTTTATTTTACATTTAATAATATATAATTTGTGGATAAGTCAATTTTTTCAAACAGTATTATAAACAGCATTTTTCAGTTTTTGTAGAACCAGATTCAAAGTGTGTTGTTGAAACTAACTTTATCACATACAGCAGTCCCTGTTTGGTCTAAATCCGCACCTTGTTCGATTGGAATATATGTTCTTCAATTATTGGTGAAGTACGCATATAGAGTAGTTTTTCCAAAATCTTGTAGGTGACACTCTTTTCTTCCCGTTTCTTTGGAGGAGACATCCTCTCACTTGTACTTGATGTAGGATATCCATAAATGACACTTGAAACCGTTTGCAGGATGAAAATGGAAAGCCAAAAATAATTTCAAAATTCTGAAAAGGATGTCTGTTCTCTAAAAAGAACTGAATGGGCTTCAAAAAGAACTTATTTGGTTTTGAAATAGCTTTTAAAGAACTTATTTAGAACAACTTATAGGGTTTTGGAAATAACTGATTATAAAACTGATGTGTCACATTCGACGCTGACATTGTAAACAATAATGACATAACAATAAAAAAACAAGCGTATATGTAGTGTTGAGCGTTGCATAAATTCAATTTCCTGTACAAGTTTTGCTGAGTGTAATTTTGCCTGTGAATTGACCAATGAGAAGCATCTTTTTTTGGCGGGATATTTAAATTTACTCCTCCTAGTTATTAAATGAAGTATACATGAAAAAAATATATGATTTGGAGTACAATAGGTATTATGGGTGTAATTTAATTGAATTTTGTAGCCCTTTTTATTTTCATTTTATTTCTTGTTATTTTGGGTTTGTTTTCTAGGTAACCTTATGTACATATTGCGTTTTTTATTTTTTTATTGTTTATTGAAATCAGTTTAAAAAAAAATAGTTCGAAACAAAGTTAGTTTGGCAGCCACAGGGCTGGACTTTAATTTTTTTAAACTTCCAAAGGCATCTATTTTTATATTTATAAAATTATCACCATTATAAAAGTATCACCTTAAAAACACCCTGTATAAACACTCTTGTTTTGACTTCCGTCTCGAAAAAATTAATTAAATTTTTTAATTTAATAATACTACACAATACATGCTCACAACATATCCAGTACCAGTACTATAAGAATTTCGTTACATAAAAAACATAGCATCTCCATTTATGAACCACAAGTTTTTACTTTATTCTACCCCATTTACTCCTGCTAATAATAAAGCATCAAAGTCCACCACAATTTTTCTTCTAATTGTTGTTGCTTTTCATTTTTGTGAAATTTAAAATAAAAGAAATTAACCCCTGAAAGATGTCGCTGTCACAAATGTAAAAATATTCAGACCTTTAGTCGTGATCCTTAAAAAATCAAAAAAAATTTAACGAAAAATACGTTTTTGGCGGTTGTATGAAAACCGAAAATGTCACAGAGACAATGCTGAGAAATTTTTTATAAAAAATCAAACCAGCTTTCTCCCTTCTTCTTTCAGCTAATATGTTTCTGCTCTTCTCTCCACTCCTCCTTTACTCTAACCTACTAAAAACCAACCAAAATACTCACCTCTCCCGCTGATCACAAATAACAGATTTTTTCCTTACTGCCCCGGAAAGCTATCAAAAGATGGCCTTTTTGTATACCATGTATTCGAATAACTAAAATAGAAAATTTGATTTTTTGACAAGGAAAATCTGCAAAAAAAATGTGTCAAATTTATCTAATTTGGCCTCTAAACCCGTTTTTTTTTTATTAGAAAAAATTGGTCTCAAACTACCCATGGATGAATTTATAACATCTGCTTACAAGCATGACTGACTTAATAAAAAAAAAATGTACCTGACCTGAATTGAGTAATACTCGTAAAATTAAGTTATTTTGGACTCTGCCAACACCATGGAGGAAAATAAATAATAATACAATGAATGTCTTTTATTATTTTTTATCTATTTTATTTTATGAATGGTTTAATAAATAAATAAATAAATACCTAGTTTACAATAATAATAATAATTTTCAGAGAGTAACTCTCACATTTATCTCTTATTCTATTGTATTATGACTTTGGTCGGCAGTCACTGTTATTATCCTTATGAAGCAGCAGCCACGCTTGCAATATACTCTGTGGCAGCGTAGGCCTCCTTGGCTGTAGGAATGATGAATTTTGAAGGCAAGACAAATCCATAACGGCCGTTGTCTCTCAGTTCGATCGTGTAGGCGTATTTGATTTTCATGGCTCCTTTAGCCCAATCGTCCGACCCTCCTGCTGCTGGATAAAGCAGATTTGCTGCTCCTCCTACTGTATAATGACCACCGGACTGCGCTTTCATTGCCTTTAACAAAGAAGGAACAATAAAATATCCAGTTTTATATTTTTCAATTAATTAAAATAAAAACAATTTCAATGAAGGTGCAATAATTATTGTAGTTTATGCACTGTCTAGTTTTACGTGATTTAGTGCTGATATAGGTGGTGAAAAAAAGATGAAACTAGCAGACCCGAATTGGAAAAGATTTTCCGGCCCAGGCTTCAACTTTCAACCTGCCCTTGACTCGCATCAGTTTTTTATTACAGAGAAACACATGAAAAAATAGGCTCACAGGGCCGCTGCTAGCTAGATTTTAATGTTAGGAAGGGCCGACATATGCTTTAGAAATGGAAATTTATCAAACATTTACATATATTTTAGATGATGCTGCTATTATATCTGATCGTTTAATCATAGTGATTCGCGATAGGTTTCAACCTGACCTGGGGGTTTGGGGGTATAGAGAACCGCCCAGGCAGAAAGGGGAGTTCGGGGGTCTCCCCGGGAAAATTTTCAGAAAAATTACTTGCAACATGGTTATTTAAAAGCATTGTACAGGGTGTCCCAACACTAGTGTCCACCCCCTAAATAGAGCTTAATTTTAAAGATAAAAAATTGAAACTTTGAGGATTTGTGTACTTGATATAGGACCACGGAATGGCATAATCAGTTTCATTAAAAAAAAATTAGTTCGGGCGCCAGCGATAAAATAAATTGTCGAAAAAAAAAATTCATTTTTTTTTCAATACATACGTAGAAATTGATTAATAAAATCAATATCGCTTGAAAGAAATGTGAAAAAACTAATTATAAGGCTTTAATTAAATAAAATATAATTATATAGCAATGACAGGTAGACAATATAATCTGAACAATATAATCAATATAATCTGAAAACGGTAGGTGCAATAAGTTTTATGACAAAGTAAATAAGGCCCAAATAAATAGAAGGACGGCTCTTGCTGGGCTAGCCGTCTAATTATGCCATTCCGTGGTCCTATATCAAGTACACAAATCCTCAAAGTTTCAATTTTTTATCTTTAAAATTAAGCTCGATTTAGGGGGTGGAGACTAGTGTTGGGACACCCGGTACAGTAAAAGGATTTAAATTTTTTTGTAACTACCCAAAAACTTATTGGAATACAATTAAGGGTAATTGGTCACTTCAAGCTGGACAATTATTATTAAAACAGTGTGATCTTTTTGTACTGACTTTATATTTTGGAAATTGTTTTTATCCTTGTTCAGAGTCGCACTAATCTAAATAATAGACAGCAAGCAAATTATCGAATTATTATACAGGGTGTTTCAGAGCTCACTATGGGTACAGTGGCGGTTCTTCAATAAGTGTACATGTGCACGTGCACCCCCAATAAAAAAATAAAAATGTCTTAAAAGTTTTCTCTAAACATATCCTGTTGAAAGATATAAAAATATTTAATTTAACTGCATCAGTCCGGCCCGTTTTGATGAATCTGATGTCATAAAACGATAAAATAAATATGAATCCAGCAGTTCCGGCTCTTCGACCGGTTTCCTATGGACAGGCCTCACGTGCAGTGCACATGGAACTCGGTCCGTCTGGACAGTGCGAAGCCGTTTCCTTCCGCCTCCTCTGACTCGCGAGTGACTGATTTCTTAAGCTGACCTATGTGCACAAGCTATCCGTGCACAGTCAATTTCACGCTGGGATTTATAAGGAAAAGTTCGAGCGGGTAAATCCTATAGTAGCGCGGACGTTTTATTGCTTTCATAAAAAATCATCGTTAGATATGACGGCAGTTCCGATCAATATTAGTGTGGAATACTTGAAAACAATAAATTTTTCTTCCTTATCATCAGAAGAAAAAATTAAAATTAAAAAGGCGGGTCGTCCCAAACCAAATTTGATAATAACAAATATAACAAAGTGCAAAACTCGTGATTATAAGGGAGTTATGTGGTTGTGATATTAGTAATAGTCTTTACTGTTTTTCTTGTTTGTTATTTGCTGGTGATGAAGCAATAGAATGGACCAAATCAGGTGTCAAAGACATTCATTTATCAGAAAAAATTAAAAAACACCAATGTTCAAACTTCAAAGACACACATCACATATCTTGTAAATTAGGATTTAATTTGTTAGGTAAACAAGACATTAGACAACAGTTAAATAGTGCATATAGAGCGAGTGTTGAAAAACACAATGAGCAAGTAAAAAAGAACAGGTACGTCTTATGTAAGATTATTGACTGTATCAAATTTTGTGGTGCTTTTAAACTTGCTCTGCGTGGCCATGATGAGGGGGAAAATTCTTCGAATCCTGGTATATTTAAAGGTCCCATAAATTTTTCCGCCGAATTGGATTTACCTCTCAAGGAACATTTGCAGCAGGCTACTGTATTTAAAGGTACTTCAAAAGATATCCAAAATGATTTATTGGATTGTATGCTTTCTGTGTGTCAGGCACATATCAAGAAAGAAATTGCTGATTCAAAATTCGTGTCTGTTATGAGTGATGAAACAAGTGACATTTCAAATATTTTCCAAATGATTATAGTATTGCGATACACTTTGAAAAATGGTTCTCCCGTTGAGAGATTTTGGAGTTATAAGAATACTTCCGATCATATCAGAAATAAATAGAAGATTTTCGTTCACAGATCATCTGGAGATAGCTAATTTATTTTCAGTGGAAAAATTTGAAATATATTCCTCGAATTTTCCAAATCAACATTTAGAGACAGCAATTCGCACCTTAAAATTTTTAGATATTAATGCCAATGACGACTGCAGAAACAGAAAGATGTTTCTCAACACTGAAGAGGATAAAACATTTCTTAGGAGTACGATGAGCCAGAATAGACTAACTGCTCTCGCAATGTTGTCAATTGAAAAGGAAATGATTCAAGATATTGAAAATTTTAACGAATTGGTTATTGAAGAATTCATTTCAAAAAAGGACAGACGTCTTCAGTTTCAATATAAAACTTGCATTTGAAAATAAAGAAAATTTTTATTTTGACAATAAAAACTTATTAAAAAATGTGTTTGTGAAAATTATAAACAAAGTGGTTAAAATTATAAAAAGTAACAGGAGGGTGTTTTATTTCAAAAATGTAATGTGCACTCCCATTTTCGTTACCCACTGAGCCGCCACTGTATGGGTATCTCGTAAACGCTAAGAGATTAAGGGTCGGTTAAATTAGAAAAAAACACCCTATTTTGTGGCCATCTCGAATCCATCAAAACATACAAGATATCTGTGACTGCTCCTGAAATATCCTGAAAAACTGAAAAATCGAGTTTTCTTATTTTTGCCACCTTTCTTATTCTTGGAAATTAATTAAAAAAAATTTGTAGGCTTACATAAGTCGTTAAGACTTCCTGTGACATTTAAAAAAATTTCAAAGCTGACCAGATCCCAGAGTTTTCATAGCCAACTTTTGTTTTTCTTATGGTCGCCATAAAAAAATATTGGAAACCAAAAATTATCAACATTCAGAAAAAAATCTAAAAAATTTCATTATTTTTTTTATACTGATCATACTTGAAATAAAATAAAAAAAAAACATAAGGCAAGTAATATAACTTCAATGACATAATTCGGTAATAAAATGTTTTTTCTTTAAATAAAATTTTTGAATTTTTTTCTGAATATTAATTTTTGGTTTTCATGATTTTTTTATACCAAACGACATAAAAAAGTAATATGGCGAGTACTAGAAAAACAAAAATTGAAGTTGACTATGAAAACCCTGGGATCTAGTTGGCTTGGAAAATGTTTGTAATGTCAGATGGATAGCTCTCGACGACTTATGTAAGCCTACAAAAAATTTTTTTTATTATTTCAATGACAAAAAAGCTATGCAGAAAATAAGAAATACAGTAGAGTCCCGCTAAAAGGTCTGCACAGGGGTTATAACGATGCCGGAGAACATCCGAAAGACCATAAAACTCTGTTGTCGAGGTTATATCTCGCGAACAGAGGAATACGGGAGTCTAGGCTTTACCGCCTGGACCAAAAGGAGACAACCTTTAAAAACCTAAATCCTACGGCGGGAATCCAGGCTAAAAGGATGCGTGGCTGAATAGTAGATCAGTCATTCAGTCGCTTCTGAATTCAACCTGGAAGAAGTGGCACACCTTCGAAAATAAATGCCTACCATACGTATGGAGCTCTGCGAATGGTATTTCATTAATAGCTCCATTACTCATGGACCATATGGACCAAGACACATCTAATTCAAAAAGTGAAGGGGATTCTGAAAAGAAAGACCCACAAAAAAAAAACCCTCAGGAGCCGCTCGCAGGAAAAAAGGTGAACCCCAGCGTAACAAAACCCGGACCACCAAGGAACCGGAACAACATAAAAGAAGGAGAACCTGCACCAAGGTTCTCAGGAGTGCAGCTTAGAGAGGACTTTCTCATGGCTTCCTGCGCTGACTAGGCCACAGAGGACTGGCTGGTGCGGGTGGTCAGGGAAATAGAACCCTGGTCAGGAGCGAAACTCGGCACCAAGGACGTTCCGAAACCTATAAGAGCACCAGTGTGGATACCAGGGACCCAAGAGGAACCAGAAAAAATCCAAAAAAAGACTGGGAATTAAAAACCAGGGATTTAAAACTAGAAACGTGGATCCTAGTGCACAGAAAACCTCACACAAAAGGCCAACGACTAATTTTCCTCACGGGAGAAAATAAAGCAACTTCAATGCAGACCTTGCCTAAACCTAACTGGGGTGCTGTTCAAGCGACTAGGTGGGTAAAGGGAAGAGGGAGCAGAGCAGATGTAACTAAAAAAGCTGAGTAAGCACCAGCTGAGATGGGCAATTGGACTTCTAACAGGACATTGCCCACTAATGAAACACCTCTCCATAATATACAGGGTGTCTCTAAAAGGTACCACCAACGTTCTACCACAGATTCCCGAGGAAAAAATATGCCGATTTAACCGAACTTATCCATGTCCAAAGTTGTACCCTTTTCAAGATACAGCCCTTAAAAGGGGGTCAACTAACTACTCATTTTCCAGAATAAGTCAAAAATGGTTTAAACGAGAAACTTCAAAATTTCACCACCTACTACTATTGTTAAGACCAATAAACTGACGTAGACTTACAAACATTGACGTACAGGGTGTTCCTATTTTTGATGTCGCGTCTCACGTTTGACCCCAGAACTTTTTTATCCGCACGCCACTGATTAATTTTGTATTTTTTATCTAAAGGTTGAAGTATTACTGAACTTTTTGCGCCCTTATAAAAATTTTGTATCTTGCATGGTTTCCCCGTCATTAATTTTCAATGATACACCCACAATGCTGAAAACGTATTTGAAAAATGTAATTTTTACCTAACATTAAATAAATAATAACACATGCAGAACGTTAACATAAGCTCTCTGGATTAAATGTGTTTAGAAATACCCAGAACAAGCAAATAATTTTATTTCAGAAAGACGACATTGTTCATACCTATTAATAACATTAGTTGTGTTTACGTACTTTCAACAGATGTTCAAAAATTCATCCGTATGCATAAATCTATGCGGCGTAAAAAATTTAAATGCACCCTTTGTATCATTTCCACATCATTTTGGAGAATCACTACTGCGTCTTGAATTCGTCTCCACAGATCCTGTTCTTGATTTACGGGTGTTGAATACACCATTGTTTTTAATGTTCCCCAAAGAAAATAATCCAAGGGGGTTAAGTCAGGGGAGCGTGGTGGCCAGTTAACAGGAGAGCATCGTTTCCTCTACCAATCCATTTGTTTGCATAATGCTCATGTAAATGATTCCTAACTGCCAAAGTGAAGTGTGGGGGTGCACCATCATGCATGAACCACATATTTCGGCGAAGCTCTATAGGTATATCATCGAGCAGATCGGATAAAGTATTTCGAAGGTGGTCTAAGTAATGATCACCATTTAATCTGTTTGGCAGTAGAATGGGACCAACAATAAAATTATCAATGATACCTGCCCACACATTTACTCTAAATTCATGCTGGTGATGCGTTGTTTTAGTTGCGTGTGGATTTTCATCCCCATAAACATGTTCATTGTGAAGGTTTGTCATGCCTCTTCTAGTGAAACAAGCTTCGTCTGTAAACAGAATTTGTTTATGAAAGTTAATATTTTGAACTCGTTCTTGTCTAATAAATCGGCAAAAACCTAAACGCAAGTCTGCATCTAAAGGTAGGAGATCTTGTACTAATTGAAGATGGTACGGATGTAAAAGTTGTTCTTTTAACACTCTATGAACAACATCTTTACATACTCCTACTGCTCTGCCCAATCGTCTCGTGCTCGTTGTCGGATCTTCGTCAACTCTGTTCAGAATTGCTGCTTCAACATTAGGAGTTCTTGTTGTACGTTGACGACCATAATTAGCTGTAACAGCAACAAACCTTCCAGTTTCGCGAAGGCGCCTTTCAACTGCGGCAAAAGTCTGACGATGTGGTACACGACGGTTAGGAAATTTTTCAGAGTACAACCTAACACATTCGTGTCCATTTCCTTCACAATATCCATATACTAAGAGCATGTCGGTATACTCTTCGTTAGAGTGTATTGCATAGCCATAATTACAACAAGCAATAAATTAATTAGTTACTCTAAGCACAAAGTTATTGTTTAATTTATCTAATGGTGTAAACACTGACAATGACAAGTTTTTTAATAACGTATCTATGGATACGGTCGATTTATCTGAACTGAGTTTAATTGGGAGAATGTAATAAAGATATCAATCGCATAAAACCAAAAGGTAAACAAATATTCAAATTAGATTGCGTACAATGATAAGCAGAATCAAACAACCGATAAGACTTATCCTGATATTTAAAGTCATCTTTGTGAAATAAAATTTAATTAATTTTAAGTAAAAATTACATTTTTCAAATACGTTTTCAGCATTGTGGGTGTATCATTGAAAATTAATGACGGGGAAACCATGCAAGATACAAAATTTTTATAAGGGCGCAAAAAGTTCAGTAATACTTCAACCTTTAGATAAAAAATACAAAATTAATCAGTGGCGTGCGGATAAAAAAGTTCTGGGGTCAAACGTGAGACGCGACATCAAAAATAGGAACACCCTGTACGTCAATGTTTGTAAGACTACGTCGGTTTATTGGTCTTAACAATAGTAGTAGGTGGTGAAATTTTGAAGTTTCTCGTTTAAACCATTTTTGACTTATTCTGGAAAATTAGTATTTAGTTGACCCTCTTTTAAGGGCTGTATCTTGAAAAGGGTACAACTTCGGACATGGATAAGTTCGGTTAAATCAGCATATTTTTTCCTCGGGAATCTGTGGTAGAACGTTGGTGGTACCTTTTAGAGACACCCTGTATAGGAGTGAAAATAACCCAGATTGCAGGAGATATGGGGAGGGGGAGGAAACCCCATACCACCTAATGTGTGAATGCCCAGCACTAGAGGGAACTAGACTTCTAGTATTTGGGACAGAAAAATGGCAGAACCAAAAGAAATAGAACAAGCCCCCATTAGACTCATACTGAAATACTTTCGGGAGATAGGACCGATGAGATAATTATCCAAAGGGGTACAATAAGCGCAAGCTTCAGTACAAGGACTTTGAACCGGTAATCCTGTTGTTTAGTCTTCCAAAACACCCCTCACATGCCCATTCCACTTTTTCCACTCGCGTCGCTCACAGGGTTGCTGCATTAAATCAGGTCTTTGGTCAGGGTAGGTTTTTTTCCTTTAAATGTCCCTAAAATTAAAAAAAAAAAACCTACCCCGACCAAAGACCTGATTTAATGCAGCAACCCTGTGAGCGACACGAGTGGAAAAAGTGGAATGGGCATGTGAGGGGTGTTTTAGAAGACTAAGCAACAGGATAACCCTTTGAACCTACCCTAGAAGTAATAATAATAATTGTGTTCGTTCGTCGGTGCCACCAAATAAAGCATTTAGATCTGACCAAATAAAATAGTTTTTGACCCGGCGGGGAATCGAACCCCAATCTCCTGAATCCTGATTTCGAGTTAGGAACTCTTACCATTACATTAAGCCACCGTGTTAACCACAATCATTTAGTCAGACCAGCTATATGAGTTGTTGTGTATCTCTGTGGCAGCAAGTGGTCATCACAAACCCGTGTCTATTTACGATACAAAAATGTGGTTAACCTGGTGCATTTACGCTACACACCTAAACACTTGATCGGCGCGCAGTAAAATGTATGCTACCCCCCCTTAATTAGAATAGACTGTACATTGAAATTTCCCACAATTGTTATAAGAAATCGACTTTGTCAGGGACAAAAAATGTCTATACTATACCTTTAGACAAATCTAGTTCTTTGGCGGTCTGTTATTGTAGCCCCAAGTCTTCATCACCTTCACAGGAGAGGTCACTTCCGACAAAAACGCCAGTACCCAATGTTACTAGAATGCGAGGTTTATTTGCTGCAGATCTTGATGTACTGAATCCATGTTCGTATTTAAAGTTTAAACCCCTGATATTACAAAAGTCAATTATAAATTTTCCCATTGGGGAGATATTGCAAGTCTCGCATGAATGCGCCCCGGGTGAACCACTCCCGGAGACACTGTTAGAAGTGTTGGAACATATAAAAACGTGTCATGGATTTTGTTAAGCAAAGCCATAAATGCCATTTTTTCAATTAAGTTACTTGACTTGAGAGAGACTTGACCCTTGAGTCTCTTGATTTTCTAGTCTTGCTTACTAATACTGACTTATGTATTATAATACTAGTTACTATACTACTAACTTAATTAAGCAAGGAAGCAAGCACCTAGCCCTAGCCAAGTCAAGCCAAAGTTGCCAAAGCCATCTTGGTTTGTTCTTGTTCTTGTTCACTTTCTTTCTTCTCGTTCGTTTTATTTTAAATTTAAAATTAATTATGGTCATGTTTTACATGTGCTTTTGCAATGACAACGATCAATGACAAATGACAATGATAATTATTGATAGTTGTCGCTGTCAGGTATGCATCTCGACTCTCGACCAGGGATGGGAGTGTAAACAATTATTTACTTATTATTATTAATTTATTTACTGGTTTACATGTTTATAATAAATTAACAGTTGGGTTTCTTTCAAGGAGTACTTGCTGGCAACATAGCATCTGCAATGTTGTCTTTACACATTGCAGTTAAGTTACTGCAAAGACACCACGCAACGTTGCTAGAAACTTTCAACGAGTACTTGCTGGCAACATACAATTACAATTACAATTACAAATTTCTTTATTGTACTTGAATTACAACAGTCATTGCTCAGTACAACAGCGTCATTACAGAAATTGCATAGCATCTGCAATGTTGTCTTTATACATTGCATAGTTAAGTTACTGCAATAAAAGCAAGTAACATCACTTTACCTAAAAATTGTAATGTTGTCGTAATGTTTTGCAACTTTCAATGCTTAGTGGGACCTGTTTCTATTTCTTCCGAGACTACCTTACTTCTTCTTCCTGCTACTTTGCCTGTGCGTAGGTACCAAAGACGTGAAAGTGTAGTAAGTCTCTGATACCTACTAGTAAAACTAAACTAAACTATCTTTTCAATCTTGTGCTCGAACTTCAATAAACGTAAGTTGTTAAATTTGGCATGTGAAACTTTTCACAGCAATGACGTTACTGATAACAGTGACAGCGACAGCTGACATTGTTTAAATTCCTTACATTGCTTACGAATTCTTTACATTGTTTACATATTTTTTACATGAAAAGTGTAATGACGTAAACGCCCATCCCTGCTATCGACCATGAATACCAAGTACCAACCATGATACGAGATACGATAAAACTACACAAGATAATGTGAGCCTGAGACTGAAAACTCGTCCGCGTTGCGCATGACGTCACTGTGGTGATTGTAATCCAAGCTCTGAAGGAAGAAGAAAATTTCTTTAAGGTGAATGTCAACATTATAGTGGAGTGTATTGAAAAGTGCCGATGCTCACCGTGATATGATACAAATTTATACATAATTGCCTTTGCCTATGATGCTAGCAAACTAAAAATATTAAAAAATACACCAAAAAGGTATCTCTTTGCCTTATTCCGTTTTTCTTGCGTGATTCTCACACCCGCACTTACCGCGCAATAAACCATTTTTGCTCTCAGACAGTCAAATACTGAAGTCAAACTTATTACAATCATGAAACGTCGAAATAAACTACTAAATCGCGACTTAAGTCATTATTACTGCCGAGTCGCATGTAGCTGAAGCTATCACCACAAACCTTGTTTGTTTGTATCTGGTCTCGACTGGCATAGCTTGGGCTGGCATATTCGAATCATTCAAATTCAATTCGAATTCAACGCAAGAGCTGGAGCATCTGGAGCACAGAATCTCCCAAGTAATTTTAATAAGTTTGACTTCAGTATTTGACTGTCTGAAAGCAAAAACGGTTTATTGCGCGGTAAGTGCGGGTGTGAGAATCACGCAAGAAAAACGGAAGGCAAAGAGATTGCTTTTTTTAGTTTGCTAGCATAGGCAAAGGCAATTATGTATAAATTTGTATCGTTTCACGGTAAAGCACCGGCACTTTTCAATACACTCCACAAATGTTGACATTCACCTTAAAAAAATTCAATTCTTCCGTTAGAGCTTGGATTACAATCACCACAGTGACGTAATGCGCAACGCGGATAAGTTTTCAGTCTCAGGCTGACATACCTTGTGTCGTGTTATATCGTACCATGGTCGAGAGCAGGGATGGGCGTTTACGTGTAAATAAATATTCATTACACTTTTCATATAAAGAATATGTAAACAATGCAAAGAATACGTAAACAATGTAAAGAATTCGTAAACAATGTAAAGAATTTAAACAATGTCAACTGTCTCTGTCACTGTTATCAGTGACGCCATTGCTGTGAAAAGTTTCACATGACAAAAAATTTACACAACTTAGGTTTATTTATTGAGGTTTGAGCACACGATTGAGAAGGTATAGTTTAGTTTAGTTGTATTAGTAGGTATCAGAGACTTACTACATTTTCACGTGATGGTACCTAAGCATTGGCAAAGCAGCAGGAAGACTTAGTCTCGGAAGAAATAGAAACAGGTTGTAGTCAAGCCAACTGAACCCAATTATTATTTTATTATAAACATGTAAACTAGTAAATAGTTTTATTATTTAATTTATTAATTAAACAGACTCCAGATAATCACGATAAAATTCAAAATAAATACCCCAAAATGTAGGATTAACAATAATAATAATACAGTGACTTCCGTGGCCTAGTGGTTCTCCGCTGGCTCACGAAGCCATAGATCGCGGGTTCGAAACTCACCTCGGCCCGCTTTACTTTTCAGATTCATTTTCGAATGTCTGTGAAAAGTAAAACAAGCGATCGAACGTTTAAATGGCAAATATTATAATTTAAAGTGTGTGTGGCTAAAGAGTTCGTCTCAAAGCCAAATTACCAGAGTGGAGCGACTATGTCTTACCTACACAGTTAAGACCGATGCTCCCTCTTTTAAAAAAAAAAAAAAAAAAAAAAAATAATAATAATACTCATTCAATCAATAATCAATGAGGCATGTCTTATTTATTATTATTTAGTAATAATGAGATGGTACATAAACTATTCTATCAACTGCATAAGTAATAATAAGCATAAAATTTGCATTGTTTACGTTGTTTGCGTTTTGTACGTTGTTTAAACTGTTTACATTCTTTACATTCTATCGTCCGTATTCACAAACGATAATTTCCTAAATAAATACGTAATCAATTATCCCCATCTCATTCTATTTCAAAAAAACTGCATATCTCCATCTCACTCATTTAAATATTAATTACGTAATTATTTCTAGGAAATTATCGTTTGTGAATACGGGCAATATACCTACAAAAAGTCCATATGTAAAGAATCAATTGTTTACCCGTATCGCTTACATTAATTTTCAGTCTGGTCGGCACTACCTATTGTATTTGTATTTGTACATTGAGGGTGACCTAGTTACTGCGACCTAAAAAGATCTATTGTATCCCCTCTACTGTGCTTCGCCTGGTGTGGAATCCCTTTAGTGAAGCACCCTCTCCAGGTCCGTTTCCTTGAGAAACTTCAGGATTTTGAGAGGATCAAGGTCGGGTAAGTTCCCGGCCTCTAACTGGTGGTGGCCCAGAACATTACTTCTTTTGAGTTCTAGCGCATCGCAGTTGAGCAGTAGGTGACGTGGTGTCTCGTCTCCTTTCCCGCAGAATCTGCAGACGCCATTCTTTTCTATGCCTAACTTCCTCAGGTGTTCCTTGAGCTTACAATGTCCCGTTAGGAATCCCGTCAGTGTTCTGAGACATTTATACGTATCCACGTACTTGAGGTGAATTTTATGTTTCTTGCCTAATTCGTTAAGTTTTCCTAGGCATTCCCAAGCCATTTCCCAGATAGCACGCAAGCTTGCAGCAAGCCTTGATTTTGGCTTGCAAATGCAAGCTTGCAGTGCAAGCTTGCATCAAGTTTGATATAAGCTTGCCTTGCAAGCCTTGAATTCTACAAGCCTGCTGCAAGCTTGCTGCAATTAAGCTTGCATCAAGCCTGCCTGTAACAAGGTTATAGACTCCATCAAAGGCGCATGCACTGACTATACCTACCTTAAACTAGCTAGCCAATAGCCATTCTTCCCTAGAGTAGACGAGAAAGAGGCAAAGAGGAGGAGAGAGAAGAGAAACACACGTCATATGGTGTCATTCGTGCACTCTCAGAGAATAGAACTTAAATAATTTATGTGATACCTTTTTACCTTAGTACCTATTACCTTTGTTTATGTGGATATTTGTGTGGCATGTAGGTACCTACTTACCTAAAGCTAAATCTTGTAGGTAAGTCAATAATAATAATTTGAATTAATAATAAAATATATTCAGATGGTTCTGTTATAGACTGTTATTAAGTGTGAAAAAATGGAGGTTATAGGAATTTTCTTTTTTAGTTGGTTACTGATTCCAATAACAAATAAAAGAAAATACATCGGAGAAGCTGATTACAATTTTCAAGATGCTGGCGACTGTCAACAAGTCAAGAATAATTATTGTTTGAACCAAGCTAAAAGTTCAGGAAAACCATGAAGGTTAGTACCTACCTACCTATATAATTATGATATCCGTTTATTTCTGATATCATGCCTTTCGGTCATGCAGTGATTCTAAAAGTTGACCTATCTACCTGAATATGTGAATAAAACACTCAGTAGAAAAGTACACATTATTATCTAATAGTTTTTTTTAATAATTGTAAAAATCCTTGCATGACCGTGTTGAGTGTTCTCACACTTTTATTTTAAAACTATATTTTAATTTTTATTTCGTCTTTTCAGAGAGAAGAATGTGCTGCTGACCAATATAAATTCTTTTGTATTTTTATTTATTTACAATGCTTTGAAGTAATAAATGTATATTAAAGTTAACATTGATATTATTATTATTATTGTTATGTAATTCTACTACTGCGCAAGCTTGATGCAGACTTGCTCTGCAAGCTTGCATCAGACTTGCACCGCAAGCTTGCTGCAAGCTTACACCGCAAGCTTGTTTCAAGCTTACACGGCAAGCTTGCAGCAATGGTAACTAGCAAGCTTGATGCAAGCTTGCAGCAAGTGAATTTGCAAGCTTGATGCAAGCTTGCAGGCTTGCACTTGCAAGCTTTTTGCAAGCTTGATGCAAGCTTGCAGGCTTGCACTTGCAAGCTTGTTGCAAGCTTGTATCAAGCTTGCAGTGCTAACTGGGTTTGGAGCTGATGATCGGAGAGCTCAGCGTTTTTATGGCTGCTTGACTATCCGTCAATATTTCTATTTCTTTGTTTTTGTAGTTTCTGTCGAGGTTTATTTGGGTGCATACTTCTATTGCGTGTAATTCCGCTTGAAGTATGATTGGGGATTTTCCCATTGGTTTGGAGTACATGGTGCGTGGCCCATAGATTCCTGCCCCGGTTCCCTCGACGGTTTTAGAGTCGTCTGTGTACCATTTGATCGTACCTTCTTTGAGAGTGCAGTTGGAGTTGTTCCATTCCTCTTTCGTAGACAGTTTCGTGATGAAGTTTCTCTAGAAACTGAATTTCTTAACAGTTCTGTCTTTTGGTAGTGTTAGGAGCCCCTCACAGCCACCCAAGGGTCGATCCTCAGTGGCTCGCCGTACACTCCTGATTCCTACTTTTGACATCCTAAGTAGAGCTTCTCCAGCTCTTCTTTCTATCACCAAATGTAGTGGTGTCAGATCCAGGATTACTTCCAACGCAGCGGTTGGGCAGGTTCTTATTGCTCCTGTGATGCAGAGACACGCAAGTCTCTGGATCTTCTCAAGCCTTTTCTTTGCTGTTACTAGCTTAGTTCTTTCGTACCAAGCAACCGCTCCGTATGTGATGATAGGTCTCACGAGCATGGTGTACATCCAGCGCAGAATGTGTCGGTTACAGCCCCATGTCCTGCTAGCCATTCTCCGGCACACCATGAGAACGGTAGTGGCCTTACTTACTGTTTTGTCCAGGTGCTGGTTCCACAGTAGCTTTTTGTCTAGTGTTACTCCTAGAAATTTAACTTCTTCCTTCCATTCTAAATCCACTTTGCTCAAGCGTATAGCTTTGAGTTTTGGAAGCTTCAGTCTTCTTGTGAATGGTACAAGTGTTGTTTTTGTAGGGTTGATGTTTAGTCCTACTTCCTGGCACCATTTCAGGGTTATATATTTAACCCTCTCTGTATAATTTCGCAGAGAGTACTTTCAAATTTACCTCTGGCTATTATGACGATGTCATCGGCATACCCAATGCAGGTAATGCCGTTCTCGGTTAGTAGCCCGAGGGAGGAGTTCGTCAATGACCAGACTCCACAGAAGGGGAGATAGCACTCCTCCTTGTGAGCATCCTTTAGTTGTATTTACCTGGATGGTGTTCTTGCCCACATTGGTTTCAGCTGTTCTTGTAGACAACATGTTCTGAATCCATTTGGATGTTGTGTTGTCTACTCCTCTTTTTGCCAAGGCTTTCTTGACAGCATCGTGCTTTGTATTGTCGAATGCTCCTTCTATATCAAGGAAGGCGCAGATGGCGATTTCCTTGTACTCCAGAGTGTCCTGAATCTTTTCAGTCAGCTCTCGTACAGCGCGGTCTCTGTCGACCTGCCCGCTCTGTACGCATGATGACTTGGGTGTAGAGGCACCCTGTTCAGTGTTTCTGTTCTTATATAGTTGTCGACGACTTTCTCCATTGTCTTTAACAGGAATGATGTAAGACAGATGGGTCTGAATGACTTCGGAAGGGTGATGTCCTTTTTTCCCACTTTGGGAATAAAGGTGACTCGTGCTCTTCTCCAGGCTTGTGGTATATATCCCACTGCCAGGCTGCTTCTGAAGATTCTAACCAGGTGTGGTATGAGATCATTCAGTCCTCTTTGCAGGAGAGCCGGAAATATGCCATCCACTCCAGGTGATTTAAATTTTTAATTCGGAACTACCTATTAAAAACTAAAGCTGAGATGGCCATGTTTAGTTAGTCATGACTAACGAACAAATCTTGAAATTTCAACACCCTGTATATTGGTAACAAAGGAGTTGCGGACCTATGTTTATATGAACTTTTAGACACAAAATGAGTTAAAGGATTACCTCCTCACATAAAATGAGTCAAAGAATTACCTCCTCTCCTATTACCCACATGGTATTTTAGGGAACACCCTGTGTTATTGGTCAAAATAGTCCAGTTGCTTAAGTAAAAAATGTAGGTATTACCTACCAAAAGTTCATAAAAAATCTTATCCAAGATTTTCCTTCAATTCATTGTTAGTGAAGAGGTTATTATTTATTATAGAACATAAATCCACAAAAATAGTTTTGAGGGTGCAGCGCTCTCCCCCCCCCCCCCAAAAAAAAAAATTCTTCGCCGAAAAAAAGTATTTTTTTGCTAATAATTGGTTAATCGTTGGATATTTATTGGATATATGAAAATATACATAGTTATTAGAAGAAAAGGGAGCAAGATTTTCAAAAAAAGGATCTTGTATTTTCATGTATAGTTATGTCATAGTTATCGAATATTTAAGAAATTGCAAATTTTGTACTTTTGATGCGCATGAAATTTCGTTTATTATTAACATTGTTGGAGCGTATTATAGCCTCTCGAAAAAATTAAAATACTCGAAAACCAAACAATCTATGAAGAAAAATCAAAATCGGGTTTGAAGAGAACATAAAATAAAAAATAAATTTTTTTTTCCATTCTCGTCGATTATGAATAGTTTTAGTGTATAAGTATTACAATATACAGGGTGAGGCGCGAGAACCTTAAGGCATTTTTATATGGAGAAGTAGTGTTAGGAGTAGAAGTCTAAAAAATTGTACCGGGTGGGCATCTATAAGAATGAACAGCGGCCATATCTTGGGAAATATTGATCCTACAGTTTCAAAAAAAAATTTCCAGATATAAAGTGACTATGCGAAATGCAATGAAAATATTTTCAAGATGGTCGCACTTCCGGAAATACCAACAGTTGACACCTACTTCGTTATTTTAACGGGGACACCCTTTATATTATTGTATTTTTAAATTGCCTGGCAAAATCGAATACAGGTGGTTTTCACAATTGGAATTTAGGTTGAGTAGTTTTATGAGTTATAAACAAGTGAAAATCGCAATTTTCAATTTTCAAAGCATCTCACATTGAAAACGGCTCAAGATATTTAAAAACGGCTTACATGTCCCTATCTTAACTTTTTACAAGGTATCATACCATGTGGTTTAAATTTTTATACAGGGTGATGAAAATTAACAGATTTTTCATCACCCTGTAGAAAAATCTAAACTACATAATAGAATACCTTGTAAAAAGTTAAGATAGGGACATGTAAGCCGTTTTTAAATATCTTGAGCCGTTTTCAATGTGAGATGCTTTGAAAATTGAAAATTGCGATTTTCACTTGTTTATAACTCATAAACTACTCAACCCAAATTCCAATTGTGAAAACCACCTGTATTAGATTTTGCCAGGCAATTTAAAAATACAATAATATAAAGGGTGTCCCCGTTAAAATAACGAAGCAGGTGTTAACTTCCGGTATTTCCGGAAGTGCGACCATTTTGAAAATATTTTCATTGCATTTCGCATAGTCACTTATATCTGGATTTTTTTTTTTTTGAAACTGTAGGATCAATATTTCCCAAGATATGGCCGCTGTTCATTCTTAGATGCCCACCCGGTACATGTATAACTTAAATTTTGACGAGCTGAACTAAAATATTTACAACCCCTCACCATTTCCGGTTATACCGGAAGTTGCAATCAACTTTCTTATTTTAAGTAGGACACCCTGTATATTATTACATTTTCAGCTTGCCTGAAAAAAGTAATCAAAATGATGTTTACAGTTCAAATTTGTAACGAGTAATTAATGAGTTATAAACAAATGAAAATCGCAATTTTCCATTTTCAAAGCAGCTTAGCTTGAAAACGGGTCAAGATATCGGAAAACGGCTACATGTCTGTTTTAAAGATTTTTCTTAATTTTTTTTTTTTTGAAAATGGCTGATTTTTCATCACTTTGTATACAAATTTCATCAGCACCATAGGATACTACGTGAAAAGTTAAGATAGGGACAGGTAAGCCGTTTTTGACCTAAGCTGCTTTTGAAAATAGAAAATTGCGATTTTCATTTGCTTATAACTCATAAACCAATCGTTCCAATTTTGAACTATAAACACCATTTTTATTAAATTTTTTCAGGCAATCTGGAAATGTAATAATATACAAAATGTCCTATTTAAAATAAGAAAGTTGATGGCAACTTCCGGTATAACCGGAAGTGGTGAGGGGTTGTAAATATGTTAGTTCAGCTCGTCAAAACTGAAATCATAAATGTACAAAATTTTTTACTTCTATTCCCAAAACTTCTCCATATAAAAATGCCCTCCAGGTTCTCGCGCCTCACCCTATATGTATATAGAGTACATACCTACAATAATTTAATGTTGCAGATGAATTATCTCTGCTTAGGTCAGGTCAAGGCACTACCTCAATGCTGAAAAAGTTAAAAATAAAAAATATATTTTGCAATTTTGCCAACATAATTAAAGGTAGCCAAATTTTGGTAAATTTTTTATTATTTCCTGAAATTTGAAAAAAAATATAGGTATGCTGTGGTTATACGATAAGTGTGCTTAAAAAAAATTAGCTACATTTTCAATTTGTTTTGGTCTATTTCTTTAATTTTTAGAAAATAATAAAAAAATTGCCAAATTTGGCTAACTTTAATATGCTGGTAAAATTGCAAAACGTAATTTTTTTATTTTTAACTTTTTCAGCATTGATGTAATGCTTTGACCTAAAAGATAATACATCTGTCACATTATATTAATTTCAATTATTTTTACTATACATAATAGGGCCTGCAAAATACTCAAAACAGCAAAAAACAACCGACAAAACTGTATTTTATTGAAATATTTATATACTCTAAAAACTATTGATAATTAATAAATGAGAATGGCAAAAAATGTTTTATTTTATGTCCCCTTCAAAACCAATTTTGATTTTTCTTCATAGCTTGTTTGGTTTTCGAGTAATTTTGTTTTTTATAGAGGCTGTGCGTCAACAATTTTAAATAAACGAAAATTCGCGCGCATAAAAAACGACCCTGCTTCCACTGTTAAAAAAAGTAATGACCAAACTTAAAAAAACAATAAAACAGAACCAATAAATGTGAATTTCTATAAAATACAAACGGAATTAGTTTGTCCACGTTTTATTCCACAAATTTTTTTCTCTTTCTATCGTGGGATGAACAAACAAAAATTCCGAGTAGACAAAACAAACGCAATGAAATCGTAGCATCTCGTTTGAAAATTTTTTTTAAATGTCCACGGGGATACTGATGCATGTTAATTTTGAGGGAGAGCATTTTGTTGAGCTACTTTATAAAAATATTTAGTAATTAATGTATTTATACATTTTTGAGGAGCAGTAATCTAGGTACACCTACTTTCGTAAATATGAATGTTATAATAGAAATATACAGTCTCAAAATAATAATCCCAGCTATTTACACCACGAGGAAAATATGCCTCCAAAACTCCAAAACATATTTATTTTATACTTATTAGAACTTACCTCGGCAGCTTTTCTCCCGACGGTATCAAGCTCATGATAATCAGCCGGTACTAATCTGTCATATCCCCATGGATATAAAATGTATTGTCCATAAGAGTGGAATGACAAATAAACCCTCCAATCGGCACTTTTTCTAGTAAAATACGCTCTAACAGCCGCTGTCTCCGGTTCTGAGAACGGTCCGGAACCTCCATAAGTTTCCAAACAGGGATTCTTAGAAGCTCCTTTACCGCCCCACTGATAACTGAAAGAAATTATGTTAGTAATTTATTTAATAATAATTTTTCTTTTCTGACCCAAAATTTCTATTCAAATCGACTCCACTGCAGAAAAATCCTCCTCCTGATCGGTTCTTCCTCCAAAGCCGATCGCCTTGATGGGTATGCTCGTAACCATCGGGATTTAGAACTGGTACGATATGCCAGTCAACGTTTTCTAATCGTTTATCTCCTTGGATGTGATTCAAGACTAGTTGGTTTATGATGTAGGTGACTGAGGCTGGAGAAATCCATTCACGTGCATGAATACCACCGTCTATCCATACAGCTCTGTTTCCTACGATTATTTCGTTATTTAGTGATTTCTCAAAATACAATAAGATACAAATATACTAACCTGGTTTTCCATTAGAGATCTTCAGTAGTTGAATTGGTCTTCCTTGTACTGAATTACCAATTGTTTCTACACTGCACAAATTAGGATAAGTCTCTGCTAGGTACCTTAGATAGCTATCGATGTCTTCAAGACGATGATATGAGTTCCATGTCAGTTTATGACCCCTCCTATCATCAGTTTCTTCATCATTTACTGGAGGATTTTCTTCTTCAATAGCTCTTTGTAGGTTCTTTATCAACACTTGATATGACACGTTTTTTTTATTCAACTGCGTATCAACATCTTCCAAGACGGATGGTTTCACCAGTATGTCTAAGCAGGTTTTATTACCACCCCACATTGATATTGCTAAAAAAAGTTAAATTATATATAATGCGGGAATATTAATTATTATTATCGCACTAACCATTCTTCTCTCGGAGCTCTGCTAGAAGTTTCAGGACGTCTTTATCCAGGCCATTAACTTTCCATAATTGACTACCTTCATAAGACACCTTCCCGGTAATATTTGAAGCAGGAGTATCTGCAGGACTGTTCTCCTCATCGCGAATGATTTCACGCGCCAGGAGATTCCTCCGAGGGTTGAGTGCGTTAGCAAGCACGGTTAACGCGGTCGCTAATAGGACACATCCCAACGGTATCAGTAACTTGGTCATGATTTGAATGAATGCTGCTTTTGGTCACTCATTGCTTTATATAATGACCTCTTAAGCTAATAACAAGAAAACGGTACATTGGGCCGGTGCATCAATCGCATATCGCCTACAACTTATAACCAGTTTCTTGTTTCTTATTCATCGCAGATTACCGTTCGTTAGGACGAAATGGTAAACAAACTACTTTCTTTAAGAAGTCCAGAGTCGTTACATGGTGTCTTTGGTATCCTATACCTACTTTATAGTTATTTTCCATCCACCTAATAGGTAGGCATTTAATTTCTGGTTGAATTTATGAGATAATAAAGAGGAATATTTATTGAAATTCAAATAATAAAGTACCTTCCTACTTACCTCTGTTGGCGGAGGCATATGATAAATTATTATCCACAAATCATGCAAACTAGGAGCCAATTTTCAGTTTTCATAATTATTATTAAACAAAATCTATTATTGATAGAATCTAGAAATATCTTTGAAAATATGATAGAAGTAAACAGAGACTGCATATATGAATGAGTAAAAAAATATAAGGTAACTTATATGTAAGTATACTTACCGATATCAATAAGTTAAGGTATCCAGATACCCACTTTTTTATATAAAAAAAGAGGGACATAATATCGTTCTTAACAGGGCCGGTAGAAGCCCTGTTACGGTATGGAGTAGTCACCATGCACTCGGAATTCAGGCGGGTGGCGAATTCCCCATGCGAGATATTGTTCCCTCTTTCCATTTTCACTAGTAAACTCCGCGTAAACTCATAGACCAAGGTTCAGAATGTTTTTAATCTTTGATGGGATAGAAATCCTAAACAAAGATTTGAAAAACACTGATCTGAGTGTTCTGAGTAAATAGACAAAAAGTGAAAACGCGCAATTCAAGAATTGCAAATTGATGAACCAACTTCTTCCTCTAGCAAAACATCCTTACCCACTGTGCACGGAACCTAAATGAGAAGTTACAATTGTCACGGTTTTTGTTTCATCCGTAATATCCCAAAAGAGAATAGTCTCGGAATGGATAATGTAGGTATCGTTTCATTGGCAACCCACCTGCAAGAGTCCTAACATAGAAGTTATACTTTTGAAATAAAAATGAAACCATTCTTTTGAAACGATTCTGAATAATAATATCTGAAACATTTCTTGATAGAGACGGGTTCAAACGAAGCCGAGTACAGAAGTTACTTATGAAACAATAACAATGAAGCGTTTTTTTAAACGTTTATGAATAATACTGAAACATTTCATGAGAGCTCGTTTTAAACGAAGCCAAGTAGAGAAGATAGGTACTTTTGAAGCAGCAATGAAACATTTCTTGACGGTTCAAAGGAAATCGACCATATACACATATACCTTTTGAAACAACAATTTAAGCGTCTCGATTCGAATAGTGACGCAAATCATCAAGTCTAAACTCCCAAAACAAAAATTTCCGAAAAATGTATTTGGAAATTTTTGTCTAAAAGAAGTCAAAAAGACTTAAAAAACACTGGTCCGCAAATTGACGTTTTCTAAGATACAGAGGATTTTTCAAATTATTTTAACATTTTGCGTCTGTACCGGGTGTCCCAACACTAGTGTCCACCCCCTAAATAGAGCTTAATTTTAAAGATAAAAAATTGAAACTTTGAGGATTTGTGTAGGTACTTGATATAGGACCACGAAATGGCATAATCAGTTTCATTAAAAAAAAATTAGTTCGGGCGCCAGCGAAAAAAAACTGTAAGATGGTGGTAAATTGTCGAAAAAAAAAATTGATTTTTTTTCAATACATATATATATCCCATTTCAGACGTTTTTGGATTCAAGTTGGCTGTGATATTTTTTCTTCAAGTTGGATACCCTGGACAGTCGATTTGAGCTAAAAAAGTTCAAATGACTTCCCACTTTACTCATATGCCATTAGGATTAATTTCTTACCTAATAAAAATATGTTTGACGTATGAAAACAATAATTCAATAATATACGATTGTTGTTATTTTTTAGTAAAAAATATTTAATTGTTAGGCGTTCAGTAACTTCATTCAAAAAGTTCTGTCAGATTTTCAGCATCTTATTTCAATCCTTTTAAAATTGAAAATAACTTAAATCTCCTTTGAATACTACATTATTATATTATAATGCCAAAAGTAATTGAAATGTGTGGCACAGTGTCTACCGAAAACCAACACAAAGAGATCGTTATTTACACAAGAACTCCAATCAACACCCAGCCCAAATAATCTGGGGGTCATGATCGGTGGACATTTGATGAGTTTGGGTGATTTTTGGAAAGTGATGTCGTCCTCAATATTTTTTTGTTAAAAAAAACGAGCTCTGTAATACAAACCCCGGTGAATCGTGCTTCCCGAATTTGTGAGACTCAGTCCTACCTCGAAGAAGATGAGCTCTACACCATGCATGAATGCTTTGCTTCAGGATGACCACGCCGTGTGCTACGAAAAGACGAAAATTTTGTCCACTACGTCACACTATTGCATCCATGCATATACTGTTTTATAACAAATTGAAATCCAGAAAATATAAAGGTGGAGTAAACAATAACCATACCTAAATTAAACCGATTGAATTCAGAAAATTTATAGTTCTACCCAAATATAATTTTTATTCATATATTTTAGGCAGCCTCAGTATCAAACGACAATAACGAGATAAGAATTTGTCATAACTCATCCTCAACCGAGTTAGCAAGACTTTCCTCAACTAGCAAAAAAATCCTCCAACTCCCTACAATAAATTGAAAATGAAGAAAAACTTATTGGCAACCTACAAAGATCATGAGGCTCATTCCATCTGCTTTCTTCAAAATTTGAATTAAATTAGTTGATAAAGGAATAAAGACTACCCCTACTTATTCTTCAAATGTTCTTGTGAAAATTAGGCATTTCAAGAGTCGGCGACATGATATAAATGATATATGTTCCTGAATTTCACCACATGACGCGAGAGAGAGAAGTCCAGCACTTTAAGTTATTTAAGACAATAGAGAACAAATCAAAGATCATAAATGTAAATGTGATTGAGTTTTTTATTATATTATTATTAAATAACTTTTATTTTGAGCGCGGCGGTTTAGGTCACTGACTATAATTATTGAGCCGTTGACGCTGCCACCGTCTGGGTTCAAATCCCAGCTCGGCATGGTTATTTCTCGGTAATTTAACTATGTATTTATAAATTTAAAATTTGTGTCTGGCCAAATTAGCTAGTTCTGAGAGCCAAATTACTAGATTGGAATGACTAGGTCTTATCTACACGGTTAAGACCAATGCTCCCTCTTAAAAAAAAACTTTGATATTGGAAAATTGAAGTCAGTTGAAAAAATTTGTTGAAATAGCCTTTTATAAATTTCCAGGGCATAATCTTTATCTTCGAATTTAAACCAACTCAATAAAATTTGAGAGTAAAATCAAGAAGTATCGCGAGCAAAAAAATCCGAAATAATTGTAGATTTTTATAAATAATGTTGTAACCGCTAGCCTTTAAATTACTTCTCTGGATAACATTTCTTAATTTTCTAGTTGAATATTTCTTGTTCAATAACTATAAAAGCATTGTAGAAGTGTAGAACTGTAGAAGTGTAGAAAATATAGCTTACCTTATAATATATGAATCTTATTTTAACCGTTAAACAAGAAATTTTAATGACAATGAACATAACTTGTATTTTTATCTTCTATTACTAAACTTAAAACAAACAATAAATTATGATAATTTTTATATTTCGTATTTTTTTGGATAAAAATTAAAGTTTTGAAATACAGAAAACATATTTAAAGGAATCGTTAATAATTTCACATATAGTTGAAAAAAATCGATCAAGAAATAAATCCTCCTTGTCTGATTTTACACAAAAATAAATATTTCCCCGAATATTAGTATCTATAAGTACCTACTTTAGATAATATATTCCTGTTTTGGCAACGCAGCGTAGGTGAAATTTAAAACAAAGTCAAATTTGATTAGAAACATCCATAACCTTAAAAAATTTAGCTTGTCAAAGGTAGTTCAAAACTCAGCTTTTGGAAAGGTACCAACATAATTCGAATTTTCCATAGCCAACTCTGAATTCAAAAACGTCTGAAATGGGATATACGTAGAAATCGATTAATAAAATCAATATCGCTTGAAAGAAATGTGAAAAAAAGGAATTATAAGGCTTTAATTAAATAATAGTTATTTATTATACAAGAGAAAAAAGTGATAGATTTTAGCTCGAGTGTGATTTCGTCCCCGACGCGTTTAGCGGAGGGGACAAACACATCGAGAGCTAAAATCGCACTTTTTTCAGAAGAAATATCAGTGTTAGAATGTCGAAAAACGTAGTTAGATAACTGAAAATTATGTCGGAAAAATGATTTATGTTAAACTTGGATTTTCAAACTGTCTTTTATCGTAATCGACGTTGCCTGGTAACGAAACGATTTAATTCGATAAACGTCATAATTTAATTAAAATTTTAGATAGTTTTGCAAAGATTCTTGTAAGGTCTCAATGAGTGAATTTATTAATATGGATAGTGATTGTTATGAAAATTCCCTTAATAATTGCCATTTGGATAATAAGGTAACTTTCCTTTACGTACATTTGATATAAATTTAATGATATCTGAGTGTTAATAGTAGCTATACCTAAGCCGCCATTTCGGGGAAATAAGTACTCATTTATTTCCCTGCTAATTCATTTTTTTCCCCGATAAGATGCAGCTCATAATAATGAGGCATTTTTCTACCTGTTAACGGGGAAAAAAGGTCACACTTTTCGCCCGTCGCAGAAAAAATATAATTATATAGCAATGACAGGTAGACAATATAATCTGAACAATATAATGCTCAATATAATCTGAAAACGGTTGGTGGAATAAGTTTTATGACAAAGTAAATAAGGCCCCAATAAATAGAAGGACGGCTCTTGCTGGGCTAGCCGGCACACACTGAACCTGCACTGGACAGTGTCGTAGTATGGACTCATGAAAAAGGTGATTATTAAAAAGATATTAAAAATGTTTTTTAATGAAACTAATTATGCCATTCCGTGGTCCTATATCAAGTATACAAATCCTCAAAGTTTCAATTTTTTATCTTTAAAATTAAGCTCGATTTAGGGGGTGGACACTAGTGTTGGGACACCCGGTACATTATTTTTTTTATTAATACAAACAACGATGGAAAGAACAAAATAAAAAAAGAGTTATAGATAAGATGTTCAAAGTTCCATCCTCCCATTTCCAAGCAGGCAGGTCATCTCTGCTGGGAGGATACTCGAACACGTTGCTACAGCTCTTCGATAATGTTTACAAGAATAGCGTAGATACACTAACGGTTTTAAATATCCACAAAAAAAAGAAGTCGATGGCGTTTAAATCCGGTCTCTTGCTGGTCATGATATACAGGTCTGCCCCTTCCTATCCATCGACGTGCAAATGCTCCGTGTAAATGCTCCCTAAGGGCAATCGAATAATGAGGTGGAGCACCATCATGCTGAAACCACATTTGTTGCCTTTGGTCTATAGGAATGTCATCGAAAAGGTCAACAATTGTGTTTTGAAAAAAGTTTAAGCAGCGCCTGTTAATCGATTTGGTAAAACAACAGAACCTAGAAACCTTGTCGGCTCAAGATACCCATCCAAGCCTTCAACGAAAAAAGTGCCTACTATATGGATTCCATTAGAGCTAGGGGATTTTCGTCGGCCCGTGTATGCGTATTGTGGAAATTAATCACTCCATTTCGTGTGAAGCCAGTGGAAAAAACTGATGAAAAAAATAAATAAAATATCACATTGAAATGACCCAGATTGCCTTTACAAATGTCAATGCGCATGTTAAAATCGAAAACGTAGAGTTTCTACCAATCACTGATATTCTATGGATTCAAATGTCAGTCGTCCAGCTTTCAAATTTAGAAACGTCAAATGTCACTGTCAGTCTTCTCTTGTAAACACATGACGAAATCCAGCGGAAAGGAGATGTAAGACATTTGGTAGGTTAGGAATGCTAATGTAAAACGAATGTGAATGTAATGACAAAATAATGACCGACCTAATGAGCTAAAGAGGCTATAAAAGGGTAAGCAACCCCAAGAACGAGATCTTTTGGTTAGCAGCACTTCCTGGATAGACGACCACATCAAGTTATAGCGGTGATTTGTTTAAAAGTACCCTGGTGTTTCTAGTGCTGTTTCCAAACCCGAAACAAAAGCTTTGATTGTTATTCTTGTAAATACCATTTCACCTGTTATTTATTATTTGTTGAATTTTTATGTCTGTTTAATATTACCCAAGTAAGTACCTACCTATCTACTGTAAAATAATTATTAATTTGATCATCCAAATCCAAGAGCAAAATTATTAATCTTTCAAAACAATAGGGTTGAATTTTGCCACGTTTTAAATGCCATGCTTTATTTTTACCTGCAGTTCATACAACAGATTTGTTTAAATTAACTTATTTCATATTTTCTAAATAATGAGTTTTGATTAAGGGATAATTATTTCTAATATAAGGATTGAAAATTCTAAATTGGCGTAAAGAAAAGTTTATTGAATAATTAACTTCCACATTCCTGTAGGTACTTACGAAGGGTTATATTTTTAACGATCTTATTTCAATCACACCTCTCACACGTGCATGGTTTTTTTGTTAAAATTGGATTAACAAACTATAAAGGACTTCTTCCTCATATTAAATATGCTTTATGATACATACAAATTTGCCTCCTTGACAGGACCTCGTTACACTGTCTTACTAACTAAACCCAATCCCATGGTTATCTTAAAGACCTAGATTTCTGTGGTAATGCTTCTGTTTAAAATGATTCGCGCAAATGAGTCATGAAAGAGGGTTCATTAGTTTTGGTGACAGTTGTCGAGACGATTGATCTACGCTTTCCAAACCACCGTTGATTCTTTTCATTTCGGGACAATGATCGAGATTTTCTCGGCCACGCTCTTTTGCTCGTGAGTCCCAGTCGAGCGTAATAAAGGCACTGCTAGGTTTCTCTTAGAATAAAGTAGGTGTTTTTAAAATTCTTTTGTTTCACTAATCTCAAATCTCCCACCTTTCGCTTCATGTCTGTGTATAAAAAACCAATAACAAGGTAAGAGGTTACTATACGAACTCAACGGAAGGTCCAAACAAGGTGAAAAGCTAGACGAACACGAGCCCAGGTAAATCACGAGCCAAGGTAAAACCACGATCTCAAACAGTAAGTAATGTTGGTCATTTTATTTGAAATCGGGCGGCGGGTTAATCTTTAAATTCAAACATCCGAGAATTTCAGGGCGGGAAAACCTCCATTCAAATCAAACATTCAGAGCGGGAATTCAAACAGCCATTCATGACAGACAAGTTGACTTTTCAAACGTCAAAGAGGTTCTTCTTTTTCAGTCATTCAATTTAAGGGGGCCACATTACTGAATTTACTGCGCATGACGCAGGATCTCAATTTTCAAAGGTAGGTTACACTACAACCTACAACATTGAACACTACAAAATATAAAATGACTAGAAAAAGAAACTGAATCGTATTTTGTACCTACTTAGTTTTAGTTAGGTACTTACATTTAGATTGGAATTCCTCATGCACTTACGCATTATTAATTTTTTTTTTCATGATTTCATTCATTCGTCTTTACATTTTACAAATCTACAATTTAAAAAAAAATTAAATTCGGCACTGGGTTCTTGGTTCTTCGCGCTGGTTCATATTAATACTACCTAAGTAGGTAGTAGATTCTAATGTATTTTATTTAGAAATCTACTATAATGTAAATCGAAAGCAAGAGAGTAAGTTCAAAAAAACTGATATAGTCAAATCTTGTAAATTTATTTATAAATAATTATTTCAAATAAAATCGGGTCATAATCTCGGATTTTCTAAAACCGCTGAAAAAGGTCTATTTACATTCAACGGGGCACGGACACGGGCCGGGTGTTCAACGTGTATTTTTTTTACTAATAAATGGATTTTGATTGGCTGCTGACAGCAACGTTTCGTTGTGGGCCCGTTCCCATCAGCTTTTTAAAATCCATTCAATAATAAAAATGCACGTCCACATTGAGGCCGGCCCGTCTCCGTGCCGTTAGATATAAATTGGCCTTAAATTTCTTACTTTTGATTTTAGTTAATTTCTTTGATTTCGAGGATTTTGAATTTTCGTTGAACAAATTTCCTATTTACTTCTATAGGGCGCACCTTCAATTTACTTCTATAGGGCGCGCCTTCAAAATTCGAAAACACCCGTTCTTGTCACACCATTTCCGGTCGCAGTTTTTTTATATAGGGGACTAAAATATTTTGTGGGAGTAAGATTGGTATCCATAAGGAGTGTATGGTCTCTGGTATTGTATTTAAGCAAAATCGGTCGAGTCGTTTCAAAATTTTGAGAATTTTGCGTACATTTTAATTTTCGTAAAAATTGGTATTTCGTTAACACCTTGTGTAGCAAGATGTAAAAATGCTTTGAAATTAAATTAACAGGATGAGAGGAAAGTTTTACAAACTTAATTAGGCTAGTGTATAACAAATTTCTATTTTTTCCGTTTATAAAGCCAGTAGCGTGCGTATAGGAAAGGGCAAAAATTGCTAAATTTATATAAATGTTTATGAATGCATTTTTAAAGGAATTAACTGAAATTTTTAGAGTAGACAACTATATTATAATAACAATAACCTTCAATGGTAAGAAATTTCAGGCAGCAAATAATTAAAATGTCGTAGATATTCAAAATTTAGAGCCACATATTTTCGTTAGGGGCAAAAACGCCCCTAGCTTTACCTTTCAAACTTTAGGCAAAAAATTTTAAAACCATGTTAAATCTATGGAGAACTGTGGAATATTCCTACAAAAACGTTATTTGTACAGCTGTGTCCCTTCAATTTTCGGAAAAACCCGTTCTTGTTACTCGATTACAGGTCATATAGTTTTCAATGTAGGGAACTGAAATTTTTGTAATACCTAATTAGATGTCCGGAGAAAGTTGCCTGATATTTCATTTTGGAAATATCGGTTCATCGTTTCAAAATGGCGTCCATTTGAACTTTTATAAAAAATATATTCTTTGAACACAGAACACATTATATGCAAAACTAAACACAAATTCTCAATCAAAAATTAACAGAATAAGAAGAACATATCGCACTACAGACTTGTGCAAAAAATTTGCGTTTTCGTTAAATTTACCAATGACCCAGATAGAAAATCGGTCAAAATTAACAATCTTCTATAACACACCGTTCACTTATTATAAAAGAATTGGGTTATGGTGTAGGGTGATAGAAATCACTGGGTATAACCGCTCTCAATCATTGACTGGAGTTTGTTTGTGTCTCTTTTTTATGAGGTTGAAGTTTTATGACAACGAACAGGACATAGCTGCCAGATGGATTTTTGATATTTTTGACTGTCATTTTGATTTAAATTTTAAGAAAAGAACACCTATATCTCGGTAACGAAGCCGAGGAAACCATTTTTGTTTTAAATTTATAGTCTTTCTGAAAATCCTCTACAACACCATATATACACCGTGTCCGCAATTTCGGGATCACCCTGTAGGTAGGTAAATGAAAAATATTTTTCGTCAATTCGTCAGTTATTCGGTATCGTAGTAGTGTGCCAAAAACAAGCCAAGATTCTGGATTTGAGAATGTTTTACACTAACAGGGTGAGTCATTGATATGGTAAAGCTCGATTACACCTATTATAGGTACCATTAAAGATATCGAAATGAACCAAAAAGTGCTGTAAATGGGAGGGTAAAGTGCAGTTTGTAAAATTATTTTCAGATATACAGGATGGCCCATATCGCTGTACGTCATACAACTTTGTAATTTTAAATAGGATACCCTCTATATTATTACATCTTCAGATTAATTGAGAAAAGTAAAAAAGAATGGTTTGTAAAGTTGAAGTTTGTAATGAGCGATTTATGAGTTATAAACAAATGAAAATCGCGATTTTCCATTTTCAACGCAGCTTATATTGAAAACGGCTCGAGATATGGGAAAACGGTTTACATGTTCCTATTTTAACTTTTCAAGCGGTATCCTATTGGATGGATGAAATTTTTATACAGAGTGGTAAAAAATTTGATTATTTTCATCACCGGGTATAAAAATTTCAGCAACATGATAGGATACCAAATTAAAAATTAAGATAGGGACATGTTAACCGTTTTTCCATATCTCGAGCCACTTTCTGATCTGGCGAGACTAGCTCTGGCATATCATCATCAAATAATATGGCGATCCAGTTGCAAAGTATCGTCAACTACTTAATTCTTACTAGAAATGTATCGAGAGAACACATCTGGGTACCTCAATATGTAGAACTGCTTATTGACGGGTGGAAAAAATCGTCTAAGTACTCAAAAATGGTCTTATTAATGCTACATAACTCTACTTGTTCACAAGCCTACCTAATAAATGCATGGGATCTAATGGGGGAGACAAACTAGGTAACTGAAATCGTAAATGAACCGATTCCGTTAGCAAAGAAACTTTATATTGCCACAGTTTATGCCGTCAGCGTCAGCTATGCTTACAATGGGAATGGGACGTAATGTTAAAATTTGTCACAGTAGGTAATTGCAATTCTCACAACTGCATGTTAAATAAATCGGTTAACATTATTTAACCGATCTAAAAAACGTTCACAAGTGTATTTATCTTTAAAAATTCTAGATTCTAACTAATTATAGTGAGGAATACTGGAATACAAATAGTGTAGAGTTCGACAAGAAATATACCTACCTAGTGAGTTTACAGCTTCACGGATATCAACTTATACTGATTGTTTATTTGCACAGACCACTGGAGATGTCAGCAAGGTTTACTTAGTAGGAAGTCGGACTGGAAGATTTGCAAATAAATACAGGTCCGCACTTAATAATTTAAAAACTGATACCGCCAGAGCATTGTAGGTACCTAACTTTTTTTATTTTTATACATATATTTGGTAAAATTTATATTTATAATAATGATTATTATTCATGAAGATGAAAATTGCAGCATGAACCTCATCCCAGTAAGTAGGTACCCCATATTACATACTTACATAAATTGTAGCTTCCCTTCCTGACTTTATTTAACAGATATTCCTAAGGTTTACAAAATTTAAATACGGTCCATATAGACCGTACCTGTCCTTACCCATCATTTCATAAGGGGTTTGTTAGTCTTCACACCGGGGTGTCGTTAAGCTATCTTTACCCATATTAAACCGTAAAGTCGTAAACGCACTATATATTTCTGGTCGTAGGTACTTTAACTGAGTTAAATAAATAAACCAAGAAAACCTGCCTTTTTACTTCCTTGCTCAACCTTATTTAACATTAATTTCAGTCCAGATAATCACCTAAAATGTAGGGTTACCAATAATAATCGTAAAACTTACTCATTCAATCAATAAAAAATGAGGCATACATATTATTTATTATTATTTAGTAATAATTAATTAGTTACATAAATTATTATTAACTGCTTAAGAAATAATAATCATAAATTTGACTTGTTTATTGTTTGTTTTTTTTACATTCTTTACGTACTTTCCTTTCTTTACATTCTTTACCTCGAAAAAATGTCCATGTAAAGAATGAATTCTTTACCCGTAAAGAATCGCGTAAAGAATAGAGGTAAAGAATACGGCACATCACTGATCACTGGTCCCATCGATAGTTTTCCACTTCTAGAGTGTAGTTACTGTGTACTGATTAGTGATTTGATTACGAAAGAAGAAAAAGGGTCAGGAAAGAGTATATGCGATAACCTTGGTGACCACCGGAATGGATCACCAATATGGCCGAAGATGCCTGCAGACAGAGACAGAACACAACTGAAAGAGTATCACTTCCGCCTGTCCGCCGACCGTCCGTCACGTAACAGCCAATCACCGGCCGAGCTTTACGGCATGGTTTAGGTTAAGTCAACTGTCAATATCAAATTTGGACTACCATGATGGCTGACTTCCGCCGCATTCATTGATAGGTAAAGTAATGTTATGCTCTTTCCTGATCTTTTTCCTTCTTTGGTGAATCACCACAGAATAAGAAACAATAATATTTATTCTGTGGAACTAACTACCCAAAAAAGCAAAGCAGTTAGCAGAACACAGAAGTCACAACAGAACAGTCAAAGCCGATGCGCCGATGCCGATGCTGATATCGACTATCGAGATCGAGCGAGATAGTGAAGGAAGAAGGAAGAGTAGGAAGACACAGAATTGAAACAATAGTGAGACTGAGAACAGAGAAGCTGAAGCAAAGTTTAAAGCAATATCTTGTCAGTAACTAAGCCTATAGAAATGTAGGTAACAAATTTCTCAAAGTAACTAATACTAACCACAAAAATGCCAGCCCTCGAGGTCGCCGTCCCAGAATCGAATCAACCAGAGACCACCTCCAATCCGGTCGTAGGAATAATCTACCCTCCACCCGAAGTACGTAACATCGTCGATAAGACAGCGAGTTTCGTCGCCCGAAACGGCCCGGAATTCGAAGCGAGGATCAGACAGAATGAATTGGGCAATCCGAAATTCAATTTCCTAAACACCGGGGACCCTTATTACTCCTACTATCAACACAAAGTCAATGACTTCAAGGAGGGCAAGGGGCAAGAACCCCCAGCGGGCCTTACGTCTGCTGTCGCGAAACTCTCAGTCACTGCAGCCGCTCAACAAAAACAACAAGAGATCCTCAAGCAGGTCGAACAGCCGTTTGTCCCTAAAGACCCTCCACCGGACTTTGAATTCATTGCGGATCCTCCCTCGATATCTGCACTCGATTTGGACATTGTCAAGCTGACCGCTCAATTTGTCGCTCGTAACGGCAGGCAGTTCCTGACGCAGCTCATGAATCGGGAGCAGCGTAACTTCCAGTTCGATTTCCTGCGACCTCAGCACTCGTTATTCCAGTACTTTACGAAACTTCTCGAACAGTACACTAAGGTGCTCATACCTCCGAAGAGTATGCAGCAGAGGTTGCGCGATGAAGCTCGCAGTGCTCTGGCGGTGCTTGAACAGGTTAAATATAGAGCAGAATGGTTGAGATATCAGGAGGCTCAAAAGGCTAAACAGGAAGAAATTTTGGAGAAAGAGAGAGTCGCCTACGCTCAAATCGATTGGCATGATTTCGTTGTTGTGGAGACCGTCGATTACCAACCATTCGAGATCGGAAACTTCCCGCCTCCGACCACCCCTGAAGAAGTCGGCGCTAGAATCTTAATCCAAGAACGTATTGAAGAAGGCGAGGACATCGAGATGCAGCTGGAGAGCGATGAAGAAGATGGCCCACCAGCCATGGATGAAGGTAGTTTGTCCTTTTTTCAATTATTATTAGATATTGTATTTACTTCTCTTCCTGTGCTGTTCCAGGTTTGAGCACTATGCAAGATAAAACCGGAATCGGTGGAGCTAAAAAAGGCGGTCGCGACGACAATCGAGTCCAGGATATGGAAGAGGAAAGCTCTGAAGAAGATGAACCGGACGAGGGCCCGGTGACTAGGAAAGTGCAGCCACCTCTACCGCCTGTGCCAGATAAGGTGGTCGTGAAGAAGTACGACCCCAAGCAGGCGGTGAAAGTAACCAGACCGACAGTCGGCGATGATTACCTGATATCGCCCATCACGGGTGAGAAGATCCCCGCCAGCAAGGTCCAGGAGCATATGCGGATAGGGTTACTGGATCCACGATGGGTCGAGCTGAGGGACAAGCAGGTGACTGATAAGATGAACCAGGAGACAGTGTATGCAGCTGGGTCCGCAATTGATGCTAGCTTGAAGCTGCTCGCCGAGAGACGTACCGATATTTTCGGTGTCGGTGATGAGGAGACTGCCATCGGTAAGAAAATCGGGGAGGAGGACGTGAGAAAAGACGAGAAGGTCACCTGGGATGGGCATACCTCCAGCGTTGAAGCTGCAACGAGAGCAGCTAGAGCCAACATCACCCTCGAAGAGCAGATCCATCAAATCCATAAAGTTAAAGGTCTCTTGCCGGACGAGGAGAAAGAAAAGATCGGCCCGAAGAACATCGGGGCCGGTAAAGCAGGCGGGAAAGGTGCTGCAGTCTCTGTAATCACCGCTAAACCCCAATCGAATCCCGTTCCCGCTGCTCCGAAAACGGTACAGTCGATGATGCCTCCACAGCCAACTATTACGATTCCAGTGGCTCCACAGGCATCCATATTGCCACCACAGCCGCCTATCATGATGATGCCAGCTCCACCAATGCCGCCTATGCGACCCCCGCCACTTATGATGGCCGGTCCGCCACCCATGGCCGGGTTTGTCGCCCCGCTGCCACCGCAGATGCAGGGACTTAAACATCCCGCAGAGGCACCTGCCGAAGATGAAAGTGCCTCGAAGAAGATGCGAAATGAAGACTCGCTTGTCCCTGAAGAGGTAAATTTTTGTCAACATAATTTTTATCTTATTTTTTACACCCAAGATTATAACTATATAATATTTTTTTATAGGTGTTCTTGGCCCGTAATCCAGGCCCAGTGACAGTGAAACTGGCGGTTCCTATGGCACCAGAGAAACAGGAATGGAAGTTGAACGGGCAAGTCGTGACATACACACTGCCTTTGGGTGAGTCAATCGCCCAGCTCAAGGCGAGGGTAATGGAAGAGACCAGCATGCCCCCGGCCAAGCAGAAGCTGTTCTATGACGGGATGTTTTTCAAGGATTCGAACACTCTTGCTTATTATAATGTGACATCGGGAGCGGTTATTCAGTTACAGGTTAAGGAAAGAGGAGGGAGGAAAAAGTAATTTTTGGGATCGTTATTTAATTATAAATAATAAAGTCTGTATTGTATGTATGAAGGTAGAAATATATGTGTGTATTGGAGGAGGTGTTATTGACAGTCGTTTGTAAAATAACTTCTAGTTGTAAAAAAAAAGTTTATGAGTCAAAGTTGATGTTATTTACAGTGGATATTTGGAAATACTTTGCATAGGTAAAAAAATGTGTCAAATCCAAAAATGGCTTGAATAACAAAATCTTTTGATAAGTGCCTAATGTAGATAACTCCACAAAGGGTTCATAGAAATTCTTAATACATAATTGGATCGTATTATCAAAATGTTGAGGGGCATTTGGTAGTTTTTTTTTGCAAATTTTAAATGTGACAAATATTTTAAAAAGTTTAAACATGTTTTATTAAAAGTACTTTCAAGGAATATACTTACAGATAATAGGTATTTGTGCTCCAGCAACTGGACCCACCTAGCTGGTGAAGCAGATTATTTATATTGAGATGTGATTATTGTTAATCTTTTTTCTCTTTCTGTGAAATTGAAATCAGCTACACATTTCTACTAATTCCACTTTCAAAACATTGCATTTCCATTTCACTCGCAACTGACAATAAACTTAATGGTTTATGGTTTTTCATTGCAGAAATCCTGGTAAGTAGGTATGGCTTTGGAAAAGTGGAAATTATAGAAAAGGGTAGAATGGATGAGTCTACTTTCAGGGAAAAAGATAAACGATAATACAGGGATGTTGTCTATAGTATCTACTTATTTATTATAATCTAATGGTAGGTCAGGTACGTTATATTAGAAGTACCTACCCAGTTCGAAATACTGCAGACGAGATAGGATGCCCTAGAAATAGGTGTGACAGGAAATGGTACAAGATCGACACTTTATGGGGACTAATGGGATCAAGGAACAATACTAACAGAGAAAGTATAAAATATTATGATTATTTATTTATTTATTTATTTATTTCGAATATGTTCACACAGACAAAAGTCCAATTACAGAACATTAGATAATAAAAACACAGTAGTGCAGAATTAAAAACAATTACAGGTCGACACATCTAAGGTGGCCGCTGAGCGGCGCAGATCAAGAAGCGAGAGGTTTTTAGAAAGAAAGCGACATATTCAAAACATGCTTGTGGTCGGTACACTGAGTATCAAAAATCTTGACTAAAAATGAATTTTCTGTAATTAAATGTTAAAATACGGAATTTTATTACTTTAGTAACGACTTTAGTATCACTACTTTAGCCAAAAAGTATTTTATTTTTAATATATGAAGATGCGGTCGCCATAATTCACAACTCATGAGCACGAGGTTTAGCTCAATATTTTTGAACCACGCTGCCCTATTTGAATAGAGAAATGCTGGGTTGTAAAGTTGACAGTACGGTCCGATTTTACATTTAAATAAAACCAAAAAGATAAGAAAATTATTATTGAATGCTCCCTTCGCTCTCTTCGCTAGTCCACATTGACTTGACGAGTACTGACATATTTAATTAATAAATAAGCGGATTAGAGAAGACGGCGATTTAAATTATTTGATTAACTTACCGAATTAATGACTCAAAAATACCTCTATTAATGAATTTATAAACAATACGTTTTTTATGTGCTGATAAGATAAGACAGTACCGAAATTAAATTATCTTGTCTGCTGCTTTTTAGTTTTTTTGTCATTTCAATTGACTTTGCATAAAGTATACCTGTCTGCATCGATAGTAAAATACGTTAAATCTGACAAACTTGAAAATTAAGCCACTCCCAGAGGCTACTGCGTCACTGGCCACCTTACGTGTGTCAAGCTGTACACAGTAAGTAAGCAAAAATACACAGTAGGTAAAGAATAAAGATTGTGAAGCACGCAGAGGAGCTGCAGGTCATGTGCCAAGAAATTGCAGTCATATGTCGCTGACTGAACAGCAGAATAATATGTCCAGATCGTGGGAGATCTGATTATAAGTGTCACAGATTCGACTCAGTGGGGAGAAATGATGCAGATTAGTGCGGGGGATGTCTGTGTGTAGAATATTATGATGTCTCAGAGAAACCTGAGGGACATTGAGCGTAAACTGACTGAGAATATCAGGACTGTTCAAGGTGCCATTGAGAACATTTCACAAGAATCTGATGCACATATAGGAGCGCCTATTCAGTAAGCTGTCAACATTGAATTGATTTAGCAGCTGATGCTGAGGGAAGCCTATTGGAGGATATACGCCGGTGACCTTGAAGTGGAGATACTTGAGAAAGCGCCGCTGGACACGTTCAAAATTATCGACATGCACCTGATAACCTGGAGACCATATAATGGAGGCATACTCGAGCTTAGACCTGACCAGGGAGTTGTACAATATAACAACGGTATTGACACTCTGAAACTCCCGAGTGTTGCATATTAAGAAGCCCAAAGACCTAACTGCCGATGAGACAGAAGAGGTAAAATGTTTATTAAATGAAAATTTAGAGTCATAGAGTACACCAAGATCCCTGAACTCATCAATTCGATCAAGCGTTTTGTCGTTTAAAGAATAAGGAAATTGAAGGGGATTATTTTTCAGAGAGAGTGACATAGCATGACATTTGGACAGATTGAGTGGAAGAAAGATTATCATCATACCAAGAGCGAAGATGATTCAGAGTGGTCTGAAGTAGCCAGCAATCATCCATTGAGGTGATCTCAGTGAATATTTTGAGATTATCAGTGTTTCGTCCTTGTCGAATAATTTGATTCGGATCCTCGAAGACACGACCGTTTCCTACCCCTTCCTATCCTTTTACACATCGAGAAGAAGAAGGAAAAGGACACCTGACCGGAGAGACCACACATAGAGTAGAGTCGAGTTGTAACATCGAGACGGAGTAGAGCTCGATCGAAGGAGTGCCGTTCGTGCCAGATTCGTTGATGCTGGTGATACCTAGTTCTTTTAATCGAAAAGAAGCGGTATAATAATTAGTGGAACAATCGAACCTACATAGTGAAGTAAAGTGAAACAGTAATAATAGTTATTAACATCTCGCAATTAAAACAAGTGCCCCTTCTCGTCGGACAAGACACAAGTACAGGGTCAGTAATCTGATAACTGTTAATTGATAAAGTTTGTGTTCCTGTCAATCATTGGCAATTGCCTGGTCCTTCGCCCCCAACCCCCCCCCCCTAAAGTTTGATCCCTGTCATCACGTGGCGCTTCGTCGTTACCATCTTGGCTTTGAGCCGCATTAATTTAGCCCTTCGACAGGATCATACGTCGTCGTTAACAATCAGCGTAGAGAAGACAGTTGACGTTACTATTAAAATTGCAGACAATGTCGTTAATAAACATGTTGAAGAAAAGGGGGCCTAGTTAAGAACCTTGGAATTCACCAGATGAGACTGTATAGGAATTTGATTTAAAACCTTGCTAGAAAACATAAGATGTACGATCAGAAAAGTAGTCCGCGAAGAAGCTAATCAAGGCTTCAGAGAAGCCGTAGCAATGGAGTTTGGAGAGCAAAAGACCGTGGTCAACCCTGTCAAACGCTTTAGAGAAGT